>WAAB01007026.1:0-19523 GCA_013389865.1 Piaya cayana
TAATTTTACCTAACTTTGTATTTTGATTTTCCCTAGACAATTTTCTTGTTTCAACGCTGATGTAAATATTATCTAAATTATCACCTACTGCTTTTTTTTTTTTTAGATTATGGAAATGGATATTGCTGCCAGGTTGGACTCTGCTCATAACGACAGACTGACAGCACTAAAAGCAGTTACAAACTTTGGCCTACCTGTTGAAGAGTTTGATTCAGAGGGTGAGTATTCTTGGTACTTGTACTTTTGATACGTCTGTAACCATTTCAACTTCTCAATACTTTCACATAGCCAGACTTTTTAATATAAAAAAGTAAGTAAATATAATCTCTTACCTGTTAGGATTTTATTTTCTTCTTTAAACAGAGGCTGAAATCTTCCAGAGGAAACTTGATGAAACGACAAAGCTTCTCAGAGAACTCCAGGATGCTCAAAATGAACGACTAAGTACAAAACCACCTCCTAATATGATTTGTCTTCTGGGTCCATCTTACAGAGAGATGCACTTGGGTAAATACAATTTTTCTTATCATTCTTGCAGAATTGAGCCCTAACTTGCATCAGCTCCAAGAAAGACAAAAGTTTAGCAGTTACAGTGCACTGTTAGGCCTAGAAGATTAATTTTTTGTATGTACGTAAAGCCAGATGAAAGTTTTGAACAGTAATTACAAGTACTTCTTCTCAATTAATACATTTCCCCAGAACTGATTTTGAGCTTTCTCTGTGCCAGAGGGCAGACTATAGCCAAATGCCTCTAACTTTATTATTTTTACAATGTCTTTGAACAGGGGTTGCTTAAGCAGTACCAAGTCCTTAGTGTAAGGCTAGCTTTATTCTGGGCTTGAGCTAGTTATCAGTCTCTTATTATGCCAGTCATACAGTCTTGAAAGGACTGAGTGCAGAGGGTGTCTGTCATGCAGGTAAAACTAAACTTGTGCAGTATCAGGTACTGCATATGTAGTCTAAAATAACCACCTCCATGTGATAAACGCCTTATTGGAAAAGTATTACCAAGTTGGTATTATACTAAGTCTAAAGCAGACCAAATAGTACCTTTCTTAAATGTACAGCTTCTTCCTTGAAGGAAAAAACACATTTAGCAAAAAGAACCGTCTCTAGTTTACATACAGAACTAAATCCTGAAAGCTGGCTACTGCAAACCCAGGTGCCCTGTGGGTGCCACTGGTTCTCTCCCAGTAGCTCTACTAGGGGGCCCCAATGCTATTAGCTTACTTGTTAACTTTGGGTGTTTCTTAATGGCAGCAAACCTTGGTCAGCAGCTGTTTCATTGCTCCTCTTCTCAACAGTCTCTTACAGTTCCTGGTATGTCTGGCATGATTGCACACAGCACAATGAAACTCTTCTGTTGCAGGAACGCTATTTAACGTGGTTCCACTTGTACTTTATTAAACTGTTTACAGAGTGAAGGGCTGATTTCAGCGCTTTTATGTGTATATATAATGTATAAATACATCCACTTATCTTTTCTAGCGGAGAGGGTAACCAATAACCTGAAAGAACTTGCACAACAAGTGACTCCGGGTGATATTGTTAGTACATATGGAATCAGGAAAGCAATGGGAATTTCAATTCCTTTACCCGATACAGAAGACAGCTGGATAGATTTGACAGAGGGTGAGTATACAAAAATGTATTGTAGCATCTGTTCAACTAAAACAAAACCACAGCTGTAGATCATTAGTCGGGCTTGTGGTAGAACTTGTAGTAACTCAGTTCCAGCTTTCAGTTCTTCTCCCCTTCTTAAATTCTCTTTCTAATGGAAAGTTGCTGTGCTTGGTCTCAGTCCAAAATTAACCTTTTGGATGTGGGGAACTTTGGCTCAGCTACATAAAGCAGTTTTTTTACCATTCACCTTAAGCACTGCCAAATTTTAAAGCTTGGCAATCCATTCAGTTTTTTAGTTTTTCCATTTGGTGTGAAGTTACGAGAGTAGAGTTAAACTTCCTCCCTTGCTAAAACAAGACATTTTGCTTCCATCTTCCCCAAGTTCTGGCTGTGCGCTCCTTTTGCTGTATTTGGCAGCCAGCTGTAGTGCTGTGTAAGGTGACAGCATCAGTTTGACTGGACTGATCCAGCCAAGAGTAACTACTGGATTTACTGGATTAAGGAGTCCGGTCAGTGGAAAAATCCAAGTGCCAGACCCAGATCTCCCCCTTGTGGCACATAAACGGTAGGAGCGTACGCAGAGTCTGTGTTTGTCCCATGTTTAAGGCAGGTAAGAATTCCCTTTCAAGAAACTTAATTCACACAATTACCATGTTTTTTGAAAAGTTTCAGCTGAGAGGTTATTTAATGAAAAGAGCAGGATAACTTCAGGAACTTACCTTTTTAAGGAAACTGCTCAAGAAATCTCATTTTCAAAATTATTAAGCAATTTCTTTTTCACAGCACTGTACACGAGGCTGTGCAAACCAAACCCGCAGACAGTGTTTTCTTGGACTGTTAACAGAACACAAGTTCTGGACTATCTGCACAAAGAACAAGTGACTTTAGGAGTACACCCTGTTATAAATGCTTTTCTCTCACTTACCAGTTATTTGTGCTATAATTGACCTGGCATCTGATGTAACCTTTCAGATTTCCAAGAACCTGAAAAGACCATCAGCATCCCCGAAAATGAGTGTGGTCCAGTCACAGTCTGAAGCTGCCATTAAGTTTACAGCTGTTTGATTCTGTTTAAGAACCAGATAAACTTCCTTCAGGTACAGTGACCGAGCATGTGTACAGTGTGTGTTAAACTACTTTTTTTATTACATTTTGGAACTGATGACATTTGAAATCAAATGGTTTGTATTAGTTACTTCTGCTACACAAATGTATTAAGTTATTCTTTCTTCGTTCCTTTTTATTTTAAAGCAACTCTGCAGCATTGAAGTTGTTTTTTTTCCTAGATTGTTGAGTGTCTGGAAAGGTCAAAGCATTAAGTGAGAAACTTGCCTGTATATGGTGCAGGCACTCACTTAAGTTTGTAAAAGCAAAGTATGGACTCTGTATCTACATTCAGTTTGGGTATCATTCATATCTGAACGTACAAGTTTCCCTTTGTAAAATTACTGTGTAACTCTTACAGTCAGGAGGAGGACAAATAAACTTTTTAAATAAAACTGATGTAGCCTGATTGAATTAACAAAAGATCAGCTTTGTGAGATTTTGAATGTGGATGAATCTTCTCTCTGAGAAACAACACCCTCTGCTCAGAGTATTCTAAAACTCGAGGGCAGGCTCAGAAACATGTCAGAACAATAAAGGGGGACTAGCAAACCCACTGCTGCCGGTAAGTAAAAATACCCCATGACTATAGCATGTTTACATAGACAGACTGTATTACTAAACCCTCTCTAGCTAGTGAGTTTGACTTACCAGAAAGGATACCACAGTTAGCAAACTCCCAGCATTTAAAGTCAATTTCCTCTTCACCAACACTGCAGACAAAGCAGGCTGACGAGACAACTGTCTGGCACAGAGGAGAGGACCAGCACCTTTGCAGTATTGGATTTGGAGCCTGCAACTCCTGGAAAATAGATGTTTCCCTATTTCCCATCAGTCATTCCCACACAATCCCGCAGTGCTATGCATAAAGTTCTACCACATGCATCCCTAAGTGTTTTTAAATGTTGCACCTTTTTTACCCCACGGTTCCAGCGTAGCCTTGGACTCAAGCAGGACGGTGTGCGGTGTTGCAGTTCCCGCGGATTAGCAATTGCTCACATGTATTGGCACAGGATTGAACTAAGAGGTAATTTTAGAGGCAAAGCATAATCATGAGTGTCACCCTCTATGCCCAGTCTTAAGCCAACATCATCCTCAAGCGCCTTTCCTTCCTCCTTTTTAAAAACAGCTGTCGAAGTGGGTTTTAATCGGTTTTAAACTTTCACAAGTCTTAAAACTCATTCCAAAAAGGGTGACCTGTCAGCTTAGATTTTTCTCCAGTAGTTTCAATTTTCCAAGAACAGTTCTTTTTTAAAAAAGTCACTAGAATTTTTTTAACCTTCTAGGCAATGGCAGCTGAAATATTACTCCTGGAAATTACTTTTTCCATTAATATTTCGGTCATTTTCATGCTACAAGAGTAGACACTGTGCCAACCACCAGACTGGCCAACTCAGAATGGGTTTTTCAGGATGCCTTTACAGCAGCTCCTTGCCCACCACCCCCATCTCATTGAGAGCAGCAGGTGACCACAGATGACAGAAAAGAGAACACTGAAATTATTCTCTAGCTCTTGAACTCACAATGTCATTCTACACACTTACCACTTACACAGTTTTTAAAAAAACTGCAAATACCAAGCTTATGAGCAAAATTCCTCTCATATATACCATAGTGTTAAAGAAATAGGGCTCCTTTCCATGGAAATTCTCATCAAAATAACTGCAAACCCAAACAAGTTTCAGTAAGTTTTTTTATTTAACAGTAAAAACAAAAGTTTGTTCTTTAAAATAGATTGCTAATTCAAGGCGTCATTAGCTCTTCAAATTGGATACAGTGCCATTTTCTCAGCTTAAGAAAACAAAAATGCTGTAAGGAAGATTCTTCTACCAGGGTCATTTCCTCAATCTTAAAACATCACAGTTCACTCTCAAATGACTGCTGAAAACAATATTTAAATACAGTTGCTTCTTAAATGGAACATTTCCTCACGTTGTACAGTTGTCTGATGAGAAATGAGAGTCACCCTCAGATACAGTCCCCTTTTCATTGCAGTTTCTAACCTCTCCAGGCGTGCTTCACACAGAACACTGGCACCGAGTAGTGCAAGTGCGTGGTCGCCTTTTTAAACTGCAACAAAACTCTTCTTCCTCCAGTCAGGAAGCTACAGCTCTTGACACCACTTCTGTAAACAAGGTTAAGTTGAAGTTAAGCCAAAGCAAGTCCCTAGGCCTGACAGGCAACATCATGTAAACAAAAGCATTTCAAAATGCTGTTACACTCAGCGTATTTTCTTTCGTAGATGACTCCCATCTGCATTCTTCTGGTTCTGTGAACACTTCAGAGCCAGCTCTACCTACAGGCGTAATGCGCTTCTCAAAACACATTCACGAGGCAGTGACTTCACCTAACCTATGACATCAAAGGCTGCTGAGAGGAACCTTTGACACACATGGTCCTTATAGAACAATAAATAAATTCTCACAACAAATGCTTGCTGAGCATCTGTCACTACAAATACACAACATACAAGAGGAGCAGAAGCTGTTTGAAATTTTATTCAACTACAACACTGACCTTATACTGACAAGACACCAAGTATGAAACTTCCTTCTTCAGCAGAGTCCATACATGAGCCAGGCAACCTCACACTAAGGTTTTCTACCGTGCCATTTTCTGTTGGAGACTACGAACACAGGTTTGACCTACCCCATTAACAAAGGCCATGAGCACAATTTTAATCCACAGTTGGACAATATTTAGATTTGTTCCTGTCTTGAAACATAGTCACTTCATCTTCTAAAGAAATTACACAGTAATTAGAAAGTGGCAGTGATGCACAGGACTGCTTGTTAAACACTTTTCCAATATGCTTTAGTACTAACCCAGAAAGATGAGTAAATGCTGCTTTGTTTGTAGAAGAGAAAGGCTTAACAAAACAGATGTTGAGCTTGTGTATCACCACCCTTTTAGTCATGCTGCTACATGTGGTGCATATCAGGGAGAGGGGGAATCCATCCTTAGTTAATATATACAAGGGGCACAAGATGTTAGCCTAACAAAAAGCTACCACCCGCGCCAACAGAAAGCAGAGATTGATTGCAGCAAGCAGAAAGATGCTCATTCAGCAAAAGCCATTAACAGCTTGAAAACGTTTCAGACTAACCTAACTTCCAGCATGTCCATTTCCATGATCATCTTACTTATGCTCAACACACACTTTCAGTATTGAGGCTCTGCTGAAACATTTCCATGATAAATATTTTTTCCATATATCCTTCTGTAACCTTCAAAACTAGTTTGTTTCATGAACTGCGTTGCCTTTAAAAAGTACATAAACAAGCCAGTGGCTGCTTAAATCAAAGAAACAAGAACAGGAAAGAAAAAACCCCAAACAGAATCTATACATTTTCTACTACTTATCCCATTAGTTCTGTTCTTCCATTTCCAAACAATTCAAAACAGTTGTGTTTTTCATTCTGTAAATGCCTTTAGGAACGCGGGCAGCGTGCAGAATTCCTGCCAGGTGCCAGTGACACAAGCTGTGAGCAGAGCAGGTATGTTTGTTGAAATTTAAAGCCAGAATTTTAAAGACATTTTCCTATGTGATTGTATAAAACGTGCAGGCAGATATTAAATACTGAGGCACAGAGATACAAAGGAGAACATGTAATATAATGTAAACACTCTGAAGTAGGTGGAAGATATTTCTGAACAGCTGTTGGCGACAAAAACATAGCGTAACACAAGGTTCTAACATGGAGGAGAGGACAATAAAGTGATCCAATGCTGTGCAATTAATATTTTTTCCCCACAGGAGCTCAGCACAATGATCATAGGATACATTTGAGTTTACTTGTCTTCCTCTCCATTTTTTCAGCCATCTTCTGCTGTGAAGTTTGTTTAGCACTCAAAGCAGGATATGCAGTGCCCTGAGTATCATCTCGCGTGTCCATGACAAACGCAATACTGTAAGCAGGTGTGTGTCCAAGAAGGAAGCAGTGGCGTGTTTTAACGTGGTAACGACTCCGACAGTGCATCCACATATGGAGCTGTTAAGACTCCGACAGTGCAGGTAAGGAAATGAAATCACTGAAAGTTCTTGAGGGTAATTCCAGGTAAATCCGCAAATTATTTCAGAAAGAGGCAAGTCTTTTTCGGACCAGTGGTCAGAAGTTTTCTGGGAACACTTCAGAACATCTTTCAAACGGAAAAACAACCAATATTCTCTTTTCTTGAGATGTAGAAGAAATAGGAACAGTATGCATATGGTTTTAGAATAAAGTCCTTCACATAAGGAGGGAAATGCTACGTCTTCACAGAAGGGAGGCAGTTCTAAGTCTATTTTCATTAATTTCCTCCTGGCCTCAGTTCAGTCCCATACCTTGGAATTTGGCAGTCTCGGTGCAAACAAAGTAAGTCCTCAGTTCTCCCTTGCCTTTGACGTTAATGAGTCCCCTGCATTCACACGAATATCCCAACTCCTGTAGTATTTTACTTGTTTCTTCTGTGACCTTTGTGTGAAAAGAATTAGAAACTCTTGTGAAATTCTTCTGATTATTCATATTTAAAAAATAAAAAAATCCATAACCAATTAGAAATAACTTCTTAGACAATCCAAGGCTGCTATGTTTACCTGGATTTTCCCGAGCTCGCCCGTGCTCTCCATCCTGCTGGCAACGTTGACAGTGTTGCCCCAGATATCATACTGAGGTTTCCGGGCACCAATCACACCAGCAATCACAGGACCATGATTTATCCCTTAGTATAAACAAAAGCAGGTGTCATTACTGCAGTAGAAAGTTATGTGATCTCTTGCTTCATTTGTTAACCGTAAGTCATGATCTTCAGGGAAAAAAATCCCAAAAGCTAACCCTGCAACCCTTTCCTAGCCATCAGTATTCCTGCTGTTCAATAAACACTAGTACTGAGGTGCAGGAGATGTTAAGCGACTCGTTCACTGTAAAATGGGAAATCCAAGAAAGAGGTAGGGCAAATTTCATGCCAAAGCACAATTCTTCCTTTTCTGCTTTTAATATATAGAAATAAACAGTTATATAATGACAATACTGTCTTTAATAGGGTACTTCAATTTTCACCCATGCCCATGGTTTTCTCCAAGCTCATCCAGCTGCAGACTTGTATCCCAATGATTCAAAAAGCCCAGCCTGAAGGCACTTGGCATATTTACAAAGCTGGCCTAGACAACGTTACCTGTAGCTATTCTGCATCCTGTAATCCAAACACAGTGTTCAGAAGGGCCCCACAGCACTCAGCAATCAACCCAAGACCCCTGCCTAATTTTTCATTGTTATGGAGCTGCAGAATTACATTCTTCACAAACTGAACGTACCAATACGTAAGCGGAAGTTGTTAAAGGAATGTCGGTTGATGCCATCCAGTTTACTCATCAAGGCAATTCCATATTCCACCATAATGCCAATGTGAGCATGCTGTCTTTCCTTGTCCTACACAATTCATAACAGAAGTGTTAGATCAAATTAAAACAGAAGCTTATGTCAGTCTACAATTCCAAAGCGATACTATCAATGAGTGAAGTATATATTTGTAGTAAGATTACGACTCATCCATGTAACTGTGCTGAATTGCATAGCTCGAGAAATATTCAAATGGATTTTTAAAACCACCTTGAATTGAATTGGAATGGCTAGGAGGCAACAAGCATGATTAAATTTTATAATTACTTTTTGTCTGTCCTTTCGGATTCCTGATTTTACATGTTTTGTATATATTGCATACGTGCATCCTAATGTCATACACAAACCTGTCAAAGTGAATGTGAGAAGGAGTATAACATTGATTCAGACTCGGATGTACCGTGGTACATGAGGGTTGTGTTGTTATGCCAGTTCTCAGGTGAAACAAAAAGCTCACTGTCCAGTTCTGAGATGGCCTTTTCTTTGGCAGCCATTCTCTGACTGCCCTGTGATCAGGGCTGTGCTCTCACATATCTGACACGTTAAGCTAGTGGAATCAAAGATTGAAGATATAAAAATTTTGCTGGGGTTACAGACTTAATACATGCTTAGATAAAAAAGGAACTAGGAGATAAACTGTGAATTCAAAATGAAACAATACACCCTTTATAATATTTTTCCACATTTCAGAACATCACTCTTGGCAATTTACATTCTCTTATATATTGTGTTATGTTCTGTTACTTTGAAGGTTCTGTGTGCACCCCGAATACCAAAGGCAGATTTCAGAGACAACGTACCTGGCCGTTCTCTTGGCCTGGTGTAACGCTGAGACCAGCTGCTGCCATGTAAGTGCTTCCAATGGTTTTTATTTTTTCAACACCACTAAATTTAGGTTTTAGCAAGAGCTGTTTGAAGGGAAGGAAAATAGAGACATGAGACTTTAATACCTTATTTCAGTGTGAGATTTAACCAGAAAGCTTATACTGTCTACAATAAGCATTAAACATCTATAGAAATACTATCAATCATGTGAAGGTTAGATAAGTACCATGTTTTGCCTTACCTACTCATAGGAGACATACAGTGCTGAAAACCCTGGATTTTCAGACCATACTACTAATACATTAGATGGTGTAATTGAAAAACCTCATCAGATAGGAATATATCTTTCCCAACTGCAAAGCTGAGCCCAGAATATTAGTTTAGCATAACAGCCTTTTTTCTGCCCCTCTGTTTCTCACAAATCTAATGACACGTTTTCTTTTGCAGTAAATATGTAATCCAGCCCATTTTAGCAGAAGCTTAATTACCTCATCAAAATCAGCAATTATTTCATTTAGCAGCCGCAGGCATTCCAGACCTTCTTTATTGACATCACATTCAGTATAAAACACCTTAAAATCTGGTACTGATGCAAACATGACACAGACACAGTCGTAAGATTGATGGTACCAGTCCTACAGGAAAACGATATATTCACACATTGTCAGCAGTCACCTACAACATGTATTCAAAACTATGATCACTGTTTGTAATAGTTATCAAGTTAGTTTCCCCGTGAAGTCAACAACAGTACTTTACAGTGGGCGTCCCTGCTTCTATCAAAATCATTAACAAAGTTTATTTGCCTCAGGAAAAGCCAAGAGATCTATGTATCTTCAAGACTCTCATCTATTCTGCCCATCTTCTGCCACGTACCATGTGAAAGCAGCAATATTTACTCTTCATGATACACTGGCTGAATAAGATCTCTTTAAAAAAAAAAATCATTATTGATGAACTTCTCACTGGGGTTGTTACCAAGGAGAAATTACGGTCTTTGGGAAGCAGTAAATCCTTTTTAAATATTTGCCAAAATCCAACTGTGTCACGAAGCCAAACTACTAATTCTGAAAACAGATTTCTGAGACTGACACTAGAAGTTTGCATTTTTTGAGGCCATCTGGATAGCAGGTTCTTGGGTTTGCAAAGGTCTTGGGATAAAAGTAAGAGATGAAGAGTGCGGAACCTTAGAGTCTTCTGTGTGCTTACTAGCATGACGTTCTATGTCACGGAAGTCCAAGTTTAGTGTCCTTCACAAAGCGGAGATAAAACATACCTCATTTCTTTTTTCACCAATGAAATAGGCAGCAACGTGTGCTGGAAGTACATTTTCCAGCAAAAGCCTGTTAACGTTCTCCATTGTTTCAAACTGTTCGTGCTCCTTTTTAAACTTATTCTTCCACAGACAATCCAGTCGACAGTAATAGTCAATCTGCAAAGGGACAATTACGATAAATTAGACCCATATAGTATCTTGCTGAAAAATATTAGTCAATTTATTCAAAAAAAGTGGTATCAATAAAGTTACTTTGAGAATTTTCAAGCCTCTTGTGCAAAATGTGCTGTGAGAATGAACATCAGAAATAAGTGAATCGGTCTATAGGAATGAATGAATGAATGCTGTTTGGTGACCATCAGGTGTATTTACCGAAACAGTAATATGGTGATTATTTTTATCTTGGATTACTGCCTTGATTTACGATTAACACAGATAGATCCAAATTGGAAGAATTTCAAAGTTCTGACTTCTGTAATACAAACTCTATTGAAAAATATTAAAATAATCCCAGTACAAATTTTTTGCATTATCTACAGCTAAGTACAAGTACATTATCTATAACTAAGTACAAGAATATTAAAAAAAGATTTAAAATATATAGTGATTTAGTGCACAAGTACCACAAACTATTTTGGCGTTTCACTTAAATGAACTTGCTGCAAGTAAAAGAACTAACCTATGGCTTTTTAAAGACATACCTGTTTTGCAAGTAAAATTAGGGTCACATAAAATAGAACCAGATATAAATTAGTCATTATCCTTGGTTCTTTGATGAAAAGCCTGAAAACAAGAGAGCAATACATGACTTACATGACAGATTTCAATATTCCAGTAAGCGTACAGAAATCTAACACCCCCTTAATGAAACATTATTGTCCGTTATGAGAATCTTTATACTGCACCTGGTACTGTTGCCAGAGAAGCTGTAGTTTCTATGCTGAAAGGTATTAAAAATGATGAGGTACACAGTCACAGAAATGGACAAGAGGAGAACCTTGAGCTCGAAGCTCATTTGAAGAAATACCGAGCAAGCAATGAACCCCAATATGCAGCAGTAAGCATAGTACTGTGAAAGAAAGTAAAGAAAAATTGTATTATTCAGGTTTTAAGCATGAGAGACTTTAAAACCACAGCAAATGCTCTAAGTTCATGATCACTGTAATTTAAATAGAAGGAATTACAATCACTTACTAAATACACTTAAAGCTTTATTTTTCATTGCACTAAAAAGCAATACTTTTTTAGTTTACTTTCTTCATTTGTTAAAGACAAAAAACGGATTTAAACAAAAAAGCATCACACCAACCTAAGCAGTGTTGTATGAAAACTGAAAAATACTGAGAATTTGTCTTCTGCGGTCTATTAAGCAATTATTTATTTAAAGTTCAAGACTAACCTAAAGAAGATTTGTATCCAGTGAATTGGCTCTCAACCAGTAACTCCAGCATTCTGGTCCTATTCTGAACAGTGCTCCCCCTTTGTAACCTTAAGTAGATGCCACATCCCCATCTCCCACGCTTCTAGCATGAAGAGCATGGCCTGTTACCCAGCCTTAGGCACAGATTCTTCATAGAATCAGAATGAACAGGTTGGAAGAGACCCACAGGATCATCGAGTCCAACCATATGATTATTTATGCTGATAAGCATTATCAAGCTACAGCCATTATCCAAAGAATTTACTGAGAAGCCTCCCAGAGAAATCACAGTTCAGGTGCGGTGTCCAAGGTCAGCATGCAGCTGGGAGCATTACAGCTGTCAGGTGACACAAAGTGCACTGTCCAAGGAGGATTGCTACCTGCAGCCACAAGTACAGGTACAGATGCTGAGCCAGCATGCTTTAATCTAAAAACAACTCCAAAAGTATCTCTGATTCTGCTTCTCAAGAGTTTATTTGTCTTTACATACAAGCACAGTTTTTCATGCATAATAAGACAAGACTACCAGAGACCTGGATGATTCTTAGCTGAACAGTTAACTTTTCTGCTGAAGTGAATGAAACCAGAACAATTTATGGGGGCAACTCAGGATCTGAGCCCGTATAGTAATGTATTATACCACCTCTGTCATCCTAGAGGCATTAAGTCTAATCTCCAAAAAGTAACAGATACTCCCAGTTACAATCTCAAAGCCAAACCTCTGAAATAGAAACCACTATGTACAGAACGCTGACAGAGGTCTGCTAGCTTACTCTATCAAGATACTTTATTGAGAACCCACAAGTTCAGCGCTCATCTCTCAGACTCAAACACAATCATCACCCTGTTCTTCTGCTTTTTCCTCAAAGTATTAGATCTACTTTTAAGTCTGCAATGTCAAAAAGAACGCAAAGCCACGTTTTCACAGAATCATAGAATCACCAGCTTGGAAAAGACCCATTGGATCATCAAGTTCAACCATTCCTATCAATCACTAAACCGTGTCCCTCAGCGCCTCGTCCACCCGTCCCTTAAACACCTCCAGGGAAGGTGACTCAACCACCTCTCTGGGCAGCCTGTTAATTCAGTGCAGTAACAGCTTGATTTCATGAAGAAGTTTCCTGCTATCAGGTACCTAAAAAATCTGTAGTTTACACAGCAGCAGAACTTGCCATTTGTCAGTAACCTATAAAATATGCAGAGATCTGGGTTTTTGAGTAACAGGTATTCACTACTTACAGTTTCTTCAACACAGGATTGAGTTGTGTTTCCAAAAGGCTGATTCACAGACATGCAAGAACAGAAAATTATCAGATAAGTACAATGTACGTTATATGTGTGTAACTTAGCATTTGTCACAAGGTCATGAATTAAAGGGCCCTCACACAACCTGCCGTGCATTGTCCAAAAAGGTTTCCGTCATCTAAAGGAGCAGCCACGCAACAAAGAAGCATTCCAGACATTTGGATGATCTCAAAATAGAATGCTACTTTGGAATTAAAGAGATAAAAAGGAAACCCTCAAAAATAATCATTTTGTGTCATTAATAAAAGCTGAATCTGCCCTTAAAGAAATGCTAGAGAACTTCTTTAAGAGACACCGAGTAATCAAAATAAGCCAAGACTTCAGACTTATCCATGAGCACTCCAAGATTTTTTAAAATCCCTAGAAGATGCATAGTAGGGTCATAATTAATGATAGAAATTATGCCTAGAACTGCCTTGTAGCATGATTTAATATTTGTTCAATGATTTTTAAAAATCTATCTTTATAAAAAGATTTAAAAGCATCAAAATGCTGCCATATATTATACACACCATCCAAAACTAGTTTTGTTTTAATCTTAAAAACTTAAGACAGTATTCTACTCACATAGGTGGTAGCACACAGGTCATTTGATCCAGTAAAGTTTGCAGGTTTGTTCTTTTCAGTAGCCTAGATGTATTGGGGAAAAACGAGAAAAGAACAAATGAACAAGAAAAAACAAAACCCACTTCTCCCCCCATACAAACTTGTTAGCAGATAGTCACTGATTTTAACTTTTTTCTCCATATATTATGCAATGAGTCCTAATCTGGTTGCCCTTCCATTGCTATCACAATATAGATATTGAAATATAATGCTATTCCACATAATTTTATTAAACGTAGATGTACACATGAGGTGCAAGCAGGTTAAAATTGCCAAATATTTACTTATTTTTTTACTGTAGGGTAAAGTTTCACTTTCTGTCTACGCTAATCTAACAGCTAACTGGCACAAATGGGGTTCTGTCTCCAGTTTCACAGCTACTGTTCCTGTTTTCGTTTAGGCTGCCTGGTGCTGCTCACATGACACTACTGAGAGTCAGTTCAAGGAGCTAAGCCAGGAGAAAGACAACCCTACGAAAGAAAATAAAGCATTTTCTGCAGAATAGCTTGCAGAATAAGCTCCCCATGGAATCAGAAAAACGGCGGAGCAAGCACATGGGATCCCAATGACATCACTTTCAGTAGCTATCAAACAAGTATAATTGTTAACATGGTATGTCACATAAAGTGTGTTTTAAAAAAGCACAACAGAGGGCTCAAGCACAAGGATGCCTCAAAGGGTTGGTTTCAAATGTAGGTGCCCCAGGTACAATACAACACTCAAACTAAAGATAAAAGACAGATTCTATTTGCATCTTAGTCTGGCAGTAACTACCTGGAAGGTCTTTGTTTTTAAAAGAGTGCACAGCTGTATTCTTCCTTCCCCCATCTGCTTTATTACTACCTAGTGCAAATAGCACAGTAAACTGCTTAAACTTCTACCCACTGCAGCCAAACATTTAAACTCACATTTTAAAAACTGGAAGACAATTCTTAGTGACGATGATTATAACTGACAGTAATTATAAATGCCATCTTGAATACAAGAAAAGGTGAAGCAAAATAAAACTCAAGTCTATCACAGGAACTTTTAGTTCTGCATACTGGGCATTTTTACTTTACTGCTTTTCAATACTATGTGCATTATCCTTGCATAAATCAACTCGTGAATCAGCCATTAGGAAAAGCAGCAAAAAGCAAGGTGCTTGAAAAGGATTCAGGAACTTACTTAAACTGTGGATGTTACACTAAGTTGACAGAATAAAGATAGTACTATTACTTACCAAATTAAAAACAGCTATAGTCAGCAAGGCACCTATAGTGATGACTGCTAAAGGAAGCCTAAGTAGAGGCATTGTCTCCACCTTTTCTGAGATGGCACAAAGTCGGCGCAGGGAAGGCCGACGTTCTGAGCAGCATCTCTGTAAACAAAATTATTTTGTTTCAGTAACACAGATAATGCTGTGATACTTGGGTAATGGTGAATCTGGAACTCTAGCAGCTGTGAAATTGTTGCCAATAAATTATTCATATGTTCATCACTTTCGTGGGGCTTTATAAACAACTATGAAAACTAATTTTGCATTCAAATTTATTTTTATATTGTTTCCAGTACAGAAAATATCAGAATTTACAACCAAAATTACTATCAAAGACAAACATAAAAATAAATTTTAAAAGCTCACCCCAACTCAGCAAGTGTTAACATCTTCCTCCTCTCTCCTACCCATCTATTCTGACACCCAATTCTGAATTACAGTGAGAATTTTCAGACATAGAAGTCTGTTTCAGGCAATGAAATCTTCTGGTAACCAGAGGTTCAAGGCTCCTGTATCTCCTACTGATATTAGCAGTTTGATTCACCATCCTAAACAACAGACCAAGCTGCCAGATTACACCCATCCATTTCTGAAAATAGGGAAATTACTTTAAAATAAACTTACCATACATTTCTCAGCAAAGCACACAAACAAAATGAGTGCAATGATGACGGCAACAATGCCAAAGGAAATTCCTAGTTTTGCGGTTCTAAACAGAAGAGAAGGCATTAAACAAACCAGTGTAAAATGAAAAAAAACCTTCAAACTTCAACCGAGACTCATGATTGCCAACAGTGTTTTTCTTAACTTAAACAGAATTTTTTCTTCTAATAGCACTGAGTGACCATAACATCACACAGGTTATTGTTGCAGTGCTGCACAAATACTGCTTTAAGATATTCTGCTCCTCACTACCAGCCTGAACCACTGCTCTATGCAGAAACCACATGGAAATGGCACCGCAACAGGCATGAAAAACCAAATAGGCCATAAACTTCAGAATTATCAAACATCTGCTTTCTTAGAGGTACGAAAAGTTTCCTCTTTGTATCACTGCAAACTGAAGGATCACTGAGCACATTTTAACCAGCTAATCCCTTTTTTCTGTTGCTTGCTCAATATGTTTACAGTCTTAGAAAATAGTATTTCTCACTTAACCGATCATCTCCCTGTGTGTACTAGGCAAGCATCATATTAAAGAAATATTTCTGTTTTCGTATATCTAGGCTCTTTTGCCAACAACATGAATCCAATCCATTATTACGAAATAAATGAGCCCTAGGAGGTGTGTGTTTCTTAAATGTAAACTCTTAGGAACTACAAAAGACTTTAAAAAGTTTCATGCACATGAGTCTTTAGGTATTGGTTAATTTGCATTATAAATTATTAGAATACCGACACTTACTTTGGCATTATAAACATTTGTATCAGGAATATGCAGAGGAACACAAAAGCGGCACATGCAAAGTAACTCTTCAGTTTTAGGATAGGAATGGTGCGATACTGAAACACAGATAATAATAAATGTTAATGATAATACCAGCAGGGAGTTAAATTCTATTACACTTTTGTGATGACATGTAGAAGCAAATCTACGCTGTACTATTCAAAACTGATGACCAAAAAGGATTATCTTGCTCTTACCAACCTCTTTTTCAAGACCAGGTTCTGCAAAAATCAGTGAAAATCCACAGAAGCCATCTGATTTGCCACACCACGGGCTGCATTCAGAGAGACACACATTACAAAATGCACACAATAGGCCAAGGAAAGTATACAAGAGCATCATTACAGTTGAGACTCCACTGTATACAGAGTGAGAGAGCCACCGTGCTACACACACGTGATTGTTCCACAAGGTCTTTAGGTTTCAAAGCATAATATATGAGCAGTTAGGTTTTTATTTTGCTGATGAGTAGATCCAGAACACTCTCACAGACGGAAGCATCTGCCAGTTACATGTATGCAACCCTAGACCTTCCCTACAGTTTACAAATTTTATGTCTAGACTTAGAACTGAAAATGTAGCTTATTCCCAAAGAAAAAAATAAAATATTGCATACTTAGCTGAACTGAGGCCCTCAATGGTTGACATCATTTCATCATAAATATCTTCCTCTATCCTTCCCTTTTGAGATGAATTTCTGAGAATAAAATGAAGTCCACATCACAAATGCTATTAAAAAATAATTTGTAGCTACAGAGAACCATACGTTCTTAGTACATAAGTGGGGTAAGCTACCAGGGAAAAGCTAAACAAGAATGCTCCAAACTGGTGGGCATATACACCCATAAGCACTCTACTAAGCATTTCTCTGGTTACTCAAATCATGCATTTGTTTCACAAGTAAAAAATCATCTACATAGTTAACTCACTGGTACGCATACCTCTAGGCGTTTCTAGATATAGAGCCAAGTTTTTATTCCACTAGAGTGAGATATGTCTTTAGTGATTGATATTAATATATCTTGTAAGTATAATATATATATATGTACTTACAATACTGCACTGAACTTTCTTTATTTTGTACTATAATATTTACAAATAAATCTATGAGTAAGAAAACTAAAAGCTAAGGCAGCACAATCAGTTCAAATACATAAGCATATACAACATATGACATGTTTTGATTTGTTACTGTACACTGAACTGCAAGAGGAACACAAGATCATATATTTTATAAAAAGAAAGTACTCAACAAACCTGTCAGAAGTTCTCTGGCGCCCAGTGGAACACAAAGGGATTTCCTAAATCAAATAAGGAATTAAGAATAAGTTACACACTTAGTAAATGGTAAACAACTATTAAAATAAACTACAAGAAGCTGCACAAAAGCATTTTTATTCACAAATAAAAATCAAGAACCATTCTGAAATAGAAAAGTTTATCAAAATGAATCCTTTCAAGCAGTGTTTTCTGCTTTAACAAGTATCTAAAGAGACTATCACAGCCTCACTGCGCCTCCAGGAGCACACCTATGAGCACGTATGTCTCCTCCTTTCAGCTCTTGGGAAGGGCAGATGGCAAGAAAAATAAGTTTTGTTAAATTTGAAAATCTTAAAAATCTTAAGAATTCTTAAACTTGAAAATTATTTACTGATAAACTCCTGTTGTAGGCAGCGTGTGTGAGGGGAACCATATTTTCTCTGCATTTTAAGTAAATGTTGAGTGCATCCAGAGGCTGTGATAGATTATCATTTTTCCAAACTCACATGTAGCAAGCAGGACCCCAATATGGAAAAATATCAGGAGGAAAAAAAAGACAGTTTCAAAGCTTTACTTCGAAGGTTTACTATGAGTGTAGCATGCCAGAGATTAGCAGAGTTTGAATACTGTGAAGTTCCAGCAGAAACAGTTGCTGCATAGGTACCTTCCTCGTTCTGTGTACACATCTAACACCCAGAGTAACAGCAGAAATTCAGCCACAATAAAAGTCAGGTTTCAAGTTTCACACTATAGGAACAAGCAGCAGTTCGCAGTTGTAGGGTGACAATCATTACTCCAAACCTCACCTTTCTTCGCCTGCCTTGTGAACTTGAAGAGTCACTGCTCACACTTTCTCTGTGGTTCAGGTGGGCAAAGGGCCTGGCTGCTCCCCAGGACTCTAAATAACGCGTCATCCGAACAGATGCTCGCATCTTCAGCCCATCGTTAACTCTTGTTTTAGGGAGATGATTATTTGACACACATTGTTTTGACTAAGAGAAAACAGAAAAGGATACAAATTACAAAGAAATGAAGCTCTATATACTTGAGTAGTTTAGGACTAGAAAAATCAAGTTGCTTAGTACGCTTTAAACATCTACCAGTAATGTGTCAGCCAACCTTGATTCCTTTATCTGATTTAATTAATGTGAGCTAAAGCAAATCATGACATAATGAATTTGCTTCGGATGCCTTTACAGGCCTCTGCTTGTAACACAGCAATGTTCAGACTTCCTGATTTATTTACGATGATGCAAGAGATCGTGGGATCTTATGAACAGATAGAATTTCCTTGCAGTCAACACAACAGCAGGGAAAAAGGATTTCCAATTCCTAAACCAGGGTGTATCAAAAGAGTGGCTGGGAGAAGTTCCCACAAATTACAAATCTGACATCAGATTATAGCCCTACATCACAGATGATGAGTCAGGCAGCATGTACAGGGTATACAGCAATACCCTTCTGGGTCCAAAAGTAAGCTAGAACTACAGAACAAACAAATACTCCAAGTGAATAGTTCTCTAACATTGCACAGGTATCTTCAGGTGAGCAGGGACCATTTTAGTTAGTAGACTTAGATACGCATTCTAATATGTGCTGTGTACATGCAGGGAGGGTTGCTGTGCTGAGTACATAAAACATGCAGCGAAGATAAGATTGAGTTCTTGCTGATTAGAAGTGGCTCTGTTACTGTTCCTTCCTGTAAAGATCCTGAAAGAAAGCAGTTGTAATTTTCATTCTTTTTTTTTCTTTTGAAATATTTTACTCAACCAGAAGTCGATTCAAAATAGCAACAGTACAGGTGTTTGCTGTTAGCAGGCTCTAAAGGGGCAACAAACAGTTGGTAACTTTTCACCTTGAAGAGAGGCAAGGAAGAAGTCAGAAGCTAATTTACCAGGACTATTTTATCTTAAAGTGACCACACAGTACAGGTATTCTTTCATGACGTCATCGCACCTTTTGACCTGGATTTCAGAGACACACTTCATGGAAATACACAGCAAAATATGTCATTTTACTCT
>WAAB01007033.1:0-14077 GCA_013389865.1 Piaya cayana
GAGGGAACAGAGGTTGTTCCCAAATGCCTAGTACCTGCAGTAGCTTGTACCAGAGTGTCTGTATCTCCCTTAGCACCCCCAGGTGTGTTCTCCCCCACTTTCTGTGTGGTTATGTACTGGTGGTCCTCACTAGCACAACCTCTCCGAGTAACTGGTGTCCAACCTCCAGGCTCACTGCTGTCTAGCCTAGTCTCAAACCGCTCCCCCTTCACATCTAGTTTAAAGCTCAATTTATGAGTTTAGCTAGGTTTTTAGCAAGGGCTTTATCCCCGCTAGGAGTCACATGTGTCCCATACTTAGCAAAAAAATCTGGGGGTGCGTGAGCCACCCCATGATCAAAGAAGCCAAAGTCCCTTTCCTCACACCAGGCTCAGAGCCAGGCATTAATTTAATTCTTCTTCCTGATTTCCAGGCCCTCTCTATTTAGCCTTGGGATGGAGCAGAACACTACCTGCACTCCAGAGCCCTCCATCATTTTCCCAATGGCTCTGAAGTCTTTCTTGATGGCTTTGGTCTTTCTGTTTACTAAGTCATCTTTACCAGTTTGGACTACTATCAGAGGATAGTAGTATGTCTCGTGGACCAGGGAAGGAAGTTTTCCAGTTACCTCCTTCACTGATGCCCCTGGTAAGCAGCAGACCTCTCTGTGGNCACACTCTCTTATGGTCCTCAGCCTCTTTACCTCCTCCCTTAACTCCTCCACCATATGAAGGAGTTCTTCCACTCAAGTGCAGCTTTCACAAGTGGAGCCAGTCACGAGCTGGTGTGGGAGGTTGGGCACTGTCTGCAGCTCAGGGACTGGGTAGCTGCATGCACCCTCTGTGGCTCTGTCTGGGTGGCAGCATCCATCCTGCCTCCTGTAGCACACAGAGCAGCTTTAATCTTCTGCTGGGTGGCCACCATGGTCTTCAATGTCTTCTGTCTAGTCTTTAGGTCCTCTCTGCGACCTGCCTTCTCGCCCTGCCCACTCAAACTGCCCCAGACGTCTTTGCCACACTCCTCTTTGCTGTGCTCCAGGTCAGCAATTAATACTTCTACTTTCCATAAACCTTAAGCAGCATCTATGCCTATCCAAATCAATCAGAAATAATGCCATCAAATCAGAGCTTAGTTGGAAACTGGGGTGATCTATCATTCTGTCCTCAGCAGAGCGTGTCTCATTAGTATGTGTATGCATCCTTGTTTCCCCTTGCAGTTTGGCTTTAACAAAAGTCATGTAGCCTGCATCCCTTCTGACTTGTAAGTTGGTCTGTATCTCAGACTGTGTGACATTTTCCCCAGAAAGCCCCTTCTCTGTGGTGTGTTTCAAAGCTGGTATGAATTGTATCTGCTCCATGATTCAGCAGGAGTTCGATGGGGGCAGATGCTGGGTTCTGGCGCATGCTAATGGGAGAGATTCAGAAACCTTGTTTTTTCTTACTGCTCACCTGTTTCAGAAGAATGCTCTATGGCAGACTACCAATGGAGAGATTATTGTGTCTATTTTTCCTAGGACTGTAGAGCTGTTATGCTATCTTCTCTTTCAGCCAGCATTTGGCAAAATTGTGCATTATTTATTCATAAACTGCTGGAGACTAAAAAGCTTATAATGAACATTAGATAGAGCCTTCCATATTTTAACAACGGTGGGAGCAAGATGAACCTCACAACAAATCAATTTGATTTCAGATGAAGTCCCTTATTATGGGTTAACTCGCTGCCTATATAGACCAAGCAGGCCAAACATGAGCTAAACATTGATTGGTCACTTCTGCCCTAGTAACAAGTCTTCCTTGGCCACCGCCCAACCCACATAACTTTGTTGCTAGGTTCCAAATCCTTGCCCCCCAACTTCAGGTTACTTTATTAACGTAACATGACAGAGTCATTACCACTCTTTGTGACTTTACCCAGCTCCACCCTGCCAGAGTGCTTGGAGCATATTATGCTTCTCAACAATATTTGTGACTGTAAATGAAATGACACTACTCGTTTAATTTTTTAAATCAAATATGCCAAAGCTTATCTGTTTTGGCTAACTTTTGTGTATCAAAACTGCAGGATGTCAAAGCCAATCACATAAACATCCCTTTCAGTTAAAACTGTAGTGCAATTCATCCTGCTTATAATTATCATCATACGTGCTTCTTGATGGATCTTTCATTTTGTCAGGACATATTGTACAATATTAATGAATGCTCCTCAGGGATACTGTTCACAGATACAGAAACTCAGTGCACTGGTACTAATACAAGTGCTGAGACCAATTGCTAAACACTGCCAGAACTGTATGGGGGTTTCAGCATGTATAAATTTGAGCTGACTTTGCAAGTCCCTGGTTCCATTTCAAATGCAAGACAAGAAAAAAATCCTCAATATACAACAATAACAACAACAACAGAATCTTTCCTTGTTTACTTTTCCTCAGGTTTTCTTACCTACTTGCTCTGATATGGTTATATCTCATGACTGCTGTCAAAAGAACTTCATCTAGTTTATACTGCAATAAAATATAGGTTACTAAAAATATTCAGATATACAGTAAATTATGAACTGTGTTGAGACCCTCCTCACAGCATCTGCTTGCAAAATTAATGCAGTACTACATTCAGCTCTGGGATCTAAGTGGGAAGATCTTTTAATTCATCAAAGCTTTAATATAATGAGTAACTGAGGCAAAACAGGTAATCATTTGGGGATTTTGGTATACAGTTAATAACATAATTTTTATGTATATGTTGCATTCTATTTTTAAAAATTTATTTTAAATTTCTGACTTTGATGAGAGTCAAATCATTTCAAAAGATGATTCTGATAGAAAACTGCCAAAGACAGTGTCTTTGGCAATGATAGACTCTAGCAAATGAATGACCATATGCTGCACCAGAGGATGTGAGAATGAGAGATCTGGGGATAGTTTCAAGCTTTGTTGTTGCCACAATCACTGTCCTTGGCATTGTGAAGAATTTCCATTCGCCTCCCTCCTGGAGGGGCAAAGTATTGCTGAAGGTATTTATGGGCTGCTAGGCATCTGATGGAAAACATGTACTATGCTAAGTATTCCAGTGATTCTTTTTCCTTGAAAATGTCTCCAACATTGGATTCTTCCAAAGAAAGCAGTAAAGCAGCCTTAATGTATTCTTAGAAAGGTACAGTATTGGCCTGCAGGTGACATTGAATTGTTACTAGTTTGCCTTCTCTGTGTACTACCAACATAGATCTGCCTGCCAGTCCTCTAGTTGTAGGATTCCTTGAAGTTATTTCTGCCAAAGACCACGCAAGATATTGTGATGGATTTCAGCAAACATATTTCCAAGCTGCTGTCATGCTTCTAACAGAGAAGAGCAGGAGTATTCAGAGCAGAAGGTGCCAGTCCCCTACCTCAGTAATCTTGTCACTGGAGATTGCAGGGCACAGATGCTGTGTCTTTGTTTTATCTTAATTTTTTTTTGCTTCAGAAAGGACAGGCAGGCTGAAGTTTTCTCAGCTGGTGAACTACATAGATTAGGCCAATATTCTTTAAATTGCAGTCTGTGTATGCCTTTTCACAGTTGGATGATCCAGTATATGAAAAAGAATGTTTACTAAGACAAATGCTGCTGTCAGATTCATCAGTTCAATATGACAATGTTCCTGTTGAAATACTTGTTGTAGAGAGTGGCTCTTGCATGGTCCATTGACTGTTCACCTTTCTGTCCTCATCTTTTAAATGTGTTGCAGTTTACACTTGTGCCAAGAGATTTCTAGATAGTCACCACAGTTACAATAGATTTTCTTGAAAGTTTCTCTGGAAATGTTGTAGATGGAAAAAAAATTGTGATGTACTTCCCCTCCTCCTACCCAACAACTTCCTTATATAAAGTCAAGAGTTCTGCTGCAGCTTGTGTTGCAGCATTTCATTTTTCTCTTGTGATCACCAGACAGAAGTATCCAAAACCTTTTAAAATGCTGAGCAAGAACCCTCCAGATCATAGCTACAGCTTTCTAAAATAGGATGTCTTATTTGTGGGGAATTTGGAATTTTGGACACTGACTTGGGATAACATGGGTCCTGAGCACAAGAGGGGCTCTGGGTACATTTTGTGGTAGAGAAGAATAGCTGCATTTTAGCAATATGTCTTGAGGGAGATCTTACAATGAGAAGAGACTGCTTTCCCTTTATGTGCTATACTCTATACAAGAACTGAAATCAGGTGCTGTTTACAGAAAAAAAGACATAATTCATTGAACAATCACAACCCTTCATTTTCTACAAAGCTATTTAAAAGTAAATAAATGGTCACTATAGATATACATTGCTAAAATACTTGCTGAAATCAGCTGGGCTGGACTTTCCTAAATGCCTTGAGTTTGGTTTTTGCTGTCAAACTTGATTTTTTTTCTGGGCTTCAGGCATTGTAAAAACCCTCTGAGACTGCCAGACTGATCTCTTTCTTTGGCCTGTGGAAAATATAGTACTTCATAGTGATTAAGTGTTCCTATCCTTAAAAAGAAGTGTGAATTTGCTGAGAGAATTTCATTGGAATGGTAGATCCAAGGGCAGCTTGGAGGAGACTTAGAAAATAGACTGATAACTGTAGTCACAGCAACCATCCTGAAGTGAGGTTTAGGGGTTCAAAAGGTAAAAGAAGTTGGCATATTGTCTGATAAAGCCTTGAAATAGAAAAGTCTGTTGGTAAATGATTGTATGATGAAAGGCAGATGAGTTATCTTCTTAAATAAGGAGGTAAAACTGTGAGTGGAACTAACATTGTTATGGAAAATTCTCATTAAGGCAGTAAGCTATCTTCTGAGTAGTCCTAACCTTTAGTAGGATGGTTTATTTTGTGTCCCAAGTGGAGTTGTAAATAGGGCTATCTCTTGTCTCCCTTTCACTTAATATCCTATCTTCAGCTGGTTGATTTTGCAGTGAGGTGCTTTCCAGCTGATCCTCTTGTGTGACTGTAATCAGCGTGTTACTAATGGACTCCTTTGCTTGGGAAAAGACATAAGCACCAGAACCTTTACAGATCTAATTGATTAAGGAATAATTTTGATTCTCATTGTCTTCAACTTCTAAATTTTGTAAATATTTTATTCTTAATGTATAATACATTAAGCAAAGAGCTGCAAGGAAGAACAAACATGGCTCCATTTGTTCTCCTTTTTATATTTTGAACAGAGTAATGATCTGTAAGCAATGGCAATTGCTTACAGATCAACCTATAAACAATAAATTCACAAAAGGTGATAAGGAAAGATCAACTTAAAGAAGATTAAAGTACATGATGATAACAGTCGGGGGAGCACCCTGGCATCTAATGCTGAACTAACAACTTATTGAGACTGGAAACTAGATGTCCTCAGGAGATAATTAAGGAATCTGAATATTTATTTTGATGTTAAAATGGTTTGTAAGGAGAAAAAGACCTACAACTGCAACAGTCAATTATTTGGCTGACTTAAAAACATTTGTCAAATTCCAGGCTGCCAAGCGTGGAACTAGTCCTATGATTATCATTGCATTTGTACGGGTGATATTTCTAATCATTTATTTACATGTGCAAAGTCTGTTGTTAACACTAGCATTGTGATTGTGCTCCGTTTTGTAGTGGAACATAGTCAACAACCATGCACAAGAGGAGTGAGGTGACTGCAGCCTTCAAACCAAACTCCCTGCCATTTCTGCTGAAGCAGCAGTTGTGTTCTTTCCTGCCAATAACAGCTTAATTACATCTGAAAGAGATTGTGTGTGCCCTCGGATTCACTGACCCTATTAAGCAATTAATCCCACTGACTTCCATAAAATGGTTTGTGTATCTAAGGTAAAGCAGTGTTAGGTTTAGGTTTAGGCTTAAAATACCAGAAAAACTCCATATTTTTTTCAGTATTCTAGTAGTGTGGTCAATTTTTTTAAAAGGTGCAATTAATTTTAATAAATGATTGACTGCATAAACATAAACATGGAGAAACCTATACACCTAAATACTCAGAATACCAGAAAGATACTGAAGCCTCAATACCATGTACAGTCATTTTGAAGAATTTTCATGATTTTGGACGACACTACCGTAACTGAAATTGAAATAAAATTGAACATAAAGTGAAAAAAAAACTAGTTTTGTGGACTGATTAATGAATTAAATACTCACTGCAGGGGAGAAAGAAAAAACAACAAACATTTAACATATATTATACATGTGTACATGCTTACACTTCTGTAGCTATATCTGAATCAGAACAAATACTAGAACAGCTCTCTTAGAGGAAAGATGATGAAGATAAAGGAGAAATGTTGTAAGGCTGATGATGGATTGAGGTGAGAATAAAGCCCAACAAAGGAATATAATAATATCTTTTTTAAAAAAAAATCCCATTCCTATAACAACATTCTTTAGGATCTTTTAATTTTCATTGTTTATTTACATTCTGTTCCATTATGCTGACACTCTTCTTTCTCACATAACTGAGAAATTGTGTAGAAACTTTTTTTTTTTCAGTATATTTTTGTCTTTTTCTCTGACTTGCTCGCAATGTCAAAAAATAGACAGTTGGGCCTGTATGCAGTGGGACATGGTACATTTTGTGTGATTGTCTGCCACCATTTTCCATATTTTTGTCTATTTTTTAACTTTATGTCTTGACTTGTCCAGACTTCTGCCTGAGTACAACTATGCTTACTGTTTTGCTTCTCAGCAGCAGTTACAAGTCTACCAGACTCTTCACTTTACTCTTCACACATTCCTTAGTGTGCAAATTATGAAATTCACTTATGTTTCTGTCTGTACACATGTTAAGGGAACTGAGAAGATACGATAAATATATTCATGTAAGACTTAGATACTGTTGATATTTGATTGTGATAAATAGAGTATTGCATTAGGAGTATAATAAGAATAGGTGCTGGAAATTAATCTTTATGACAAATACAAGAAAACTACTGAATTTTCCCATGTATAGTAACTTCGATGACTGGTTTAAACCCAATACAGCTGAGTTGTGTAAGAAATGTCAGACTTAGAACATAGGCATTCAATTTGATGATAACTAACGATTAAAAGGTCACCAATTTTTGAGTATAGGCATAGCCTTGATATAGGTATAAGTTAATGGAACAGCTTGAGGTTTTTCTTTGAAGTTTAAAGGTGAATAAATGTGTCCCAATAGAGAACCTAAGTGACTTTTATGACCGGAGGAGAAACATGACCTGTTGAAGCATCACTTCCGAGGGAGAATTGAAGTGAGACAGTGGAAATGAGTTATCAAGATGAACTTCTGTGCACTTTTGAGTTATTGAAGAATAAAGAACTAGGAGCATGTGGAGAAACACCAAGAGTGTTTTAAAGAAAACACCTGTTATATAACACTATGGGTTTTTTATATGTATATGTATACGTATATGTATATATGATGATGTTGCATGGGCCTTTGCCACTCACTGAGGTGATGGCCCAACTTTGAGTTTTGAATAAAGCAAGCCTCAAGTTATGTACTGTCTGGTGAAAATACTTTAACTATACAGGAAATATCTTTCTTGTTATACATCTTAGGTATAATAATGAGATCATTATTAGTGAGACCTTTATGTTTACAGGAAAGTTTAGTACATATAGTGAAGGTAATTTACATCAGCCAATGATCCAGCCTATAGTTACTGAAAAACAGGTATAAAGTTACTATTAGCCTCAAATAAAAATGCTGTAATTTTCAAGAGAATTTCCTTTGTTGTTTTCTCTTTCCTCCAATGAAATGTATCATAAATACAAACCATATGATCTTCAACTTAGCTTTCTTCAACAATCTCACAAGTGACCAAGTAAGGGGCTTTTGCCTCTTCCAGGTTATATAATGCATAAATGTAGTGTTTATGGACTTAATATGGTATTCCTAGAGAACTGCAGTATATCTTCTTACTTTGTGCACATAACATATCAGGATGTCTCAGGCTGAATGAAAACAGTACTTTTTTTTTTTTTCCCCCCCCAAAAGAGCAACCAGTCTATTATTTAGAAACTACTGCAATGCACGTACAAGAGACAATGGAAATACCAAAGTTGAATACTAAGTTGAGGGGATTTCCACACTTCCGGGTCTATGCTCAGTGCTTTCATTTACTTTCGCAGTATTGGTAGAAGAACACTGACACCATAGCTGTCACTATTGCAAGTATCTGTAGAATGCATATTACCAAATACTTCTTTTTTAATATTTTACAGTAATTGTATTATTTGGCTCACATCTTTATGTAACAACATGCAAAATTAATAAAGGATCAATACTTTTTTTGAAATTAGAGATGTTTGACCCCTGCACTAGCAGGACTTCTATGTCTTATAAGAGCTGATAACCTAGTTTCACCATGCATCTTATGAAATTTGAGCTATGCTCTTCCCGTTATTTAAAATGACTTTGAGACCAACTGCTACTGAAATGTTGACTCTTCAAAACATTCTATTTAAATTTGGAAGCTAACATAAAGCTTCTTCCATAGACTATCAGTTAGGCAGGAAGGCAAATGAGACATTTCAACATAAAACTAAAAGCTAATTTCTGAGCCAAAACTATTGAACTGTGGCAGGCAAAGGGAAATGGGTAGTGTGGCAGGTATCCTCAGGCAACATTCCATCATTAGCATCATGTGGTGAACTTAAAAGCTCATTAAAATGCAGTTTTGCTTTTTTATATATTTCAGTGGGTTCCAAGCAGGACCAGGTAAGAAGATAGCAAGAGAAGTGAAAGAACCAATTAAAAGTGAACAGAATCACAGAAAAGACCTTATGATCTCTGTGGAATTTGAAGAAAGCTATTGAAAAGCAAATTGTAGAGAATCCTACTGTAGTTTCTTGTGCTGAGACCAATGTGAGCCAGCTAATCTTTCACAAGGAATTTGCTTATCCCTTGTATCTGTATTCATTTCCCAGAATTTAGTAATCAGAGGAACCAAGTAACTTCTCTTCATGGTCAAGCTTATTGAGTTATTGATGACAGATTTATTTGCTGAACTGGTTTCTCAAATACATTTTTAATGGATCTCTAACTTTTATGAGTTTATTGACTTACTCTACATCTAAGTTGCATTTCTTTTTAATTCACAAAGGATACTAAATGGCATTTATCAACCATATGAAAACGTCTTGGTACTTACATTTCTACAATTTAAGTGCTTTTGAAAAAAAAATAAGGAGAGTTTTGGTCTTTCTCACATTTCTTTGTTTCTATGTTTAGTTTATGCCTTTTCTTGTTTATAAGGTCCTGAATTATTTGTGCAAATAATGGCTACAGGAAATGTGAATAAATGAAGGCTGCCTTTCAATACCCTTGTTGCTAATTGCACAGCATCTTATTAGCACAATTGTATTTCAAACTTTAAAATATTGTGTATTTTTAGATGCATTTAACTCACATATGTGTTAATTTTAGTTTTTAATACTGAGTTTATTTCCTGCAGAATCTTTTTGCTTCTCATCTTATTTTGAGTACATGACATGAAGTATAAATATTAACAGAAATGTACTTATTTTGTTATTTGACTTTAACTTCAGTTATAAAGCATGGTAGAGAAGTAATGCTTTGTAACACACTGATGTGCCACTTAATGTTTTATCTTTACAGCACAAAGGCAAAGAAAGTAGCTAAGCACTGAAATGACCTTGTGTGATACAAGTTCACTCACAAACTTGTTTGGTGATGGCGAAGGTGGCAAAGCCTCTTTTCTGTCCATAAAACCAGATGACTGAGCTTCTGCCTGGCACTTTTTAAAGCCCCTAATAACTTTTTTTTTCAATTGCACCAGAGTGATTGTGAAAATAAACTAGTTTTATTCCAAAAACAAAGCAAGAGAAAGGAACAACTAAAGAAGGAGACATCATCACTTATACAGTGTCCAGAGACCACTCTATCCTGATTTTCTACCTCAGTTTTCAGTTGGATTAATTTTCCTTACCTTAAGTATAGCAAAAAACACAAGACAGGGATTTATAGGTTAAGTTTTAACCCATTGAGGAATTTGTCCCAGTTATGGTCAAAATATTGAGCTAAATCTTGACCTTTTGTCAATGTGGCTATTCTTTGCACTGGGCACTACTCCCAGAGATTTAGAGACTCTAAACACATGTCTGTCGGGTAAGAAATATAAGCTGAATTCTCACTGATATTTCTCTTCCAAGTTTGTTCTCCAATGCTCTGTTGAGTCAAAAATGGAGTTGATGTTGCCCTGAATTATTTTCTCCCCTCACCCCACACTGACATTTCTGACAAGATTTAACATCTTATACACAATTTACATTTACTGGCCACATATTATTTATTCTATTATATTCTAGGGTTTGCTCCGTTTCTTTTTCTAAGTCATTCACAGTATCTTGCAAAATCTTCATTTTCTTCTGCCTAAAAGCTTGGTCCCTGATGCTTTCAAATTTGACCTCACTTTTACCAATCCTGATCTTTCATTTGCAGGGTATTTATACTAGTTTTGAAAAAAAATTAAAAATGTTCAAGTATAAAAGCTAGTGCTAGGTGTGTTACCGTGGTAACTGCTCCTCATTCTTGGAAGTTAATGAGATTCTTAGTCATTTGGCCCTGTAGGGACACTGATTTCCCTCAGAAGTTTTGTTACTATGTGTCTATGTCTGTCTTCAAATATCAGTGACCTGGTTCTAATCTTATGTGCATGTTCAGTGACTTAAGTCTAACTTCCGTTGACTTACCTTTGGGTCACACTGGTGAGAGGAAGGGGAAGTAAAAATGTTCAACTATGTACACTTTGGTTTTATTTTAGTGGTGGTTGTTGATGCAGGATTTGACTATGGGGCTAAGTCACGCACAAAGGTCTTGCATCCCTAAAAGAGACAGATGCCTCGTTTTCATCTTGTAGCTCTTGAACAGATTCCTTCATCTAAAGAGTTGGGATATTTTCCTTACTGTTATTTCTCTGCAGATATTTTGCTTGATGAGTAGGAGAAACTGAGAACAGGGATAAAACCAAAAAAGTTAGATATACTTTATTGGATTTTTCCTGAAATCTAATTAAGCAGAAGTGTGGTACTTTTTTTCAAAGTGTGCCCTCACCATATGAGAGATTCTGAGAAAAAAATCTAAAAATTAGAATACTTTTGAACATTGAGAATATTTTGATCAAGATTTGAACTTCACAACAGGCATCTGCTGGATTCCTCTAATGGGAAAATCCAGCCTTGCACAGTCAGAGGTTCTCAAAATTTTGTAAATTAAATTTTTCATTTTTATAGAAACTCATACTTCATAATTTGAATCCATTACTACTTAATGCAATTCTAATACCTAGGAAAGGACTCTGAGTTAATCACTGTAGATTGGAGTGGCATAATCAGTTTAAGTAGTTTCTTCACTCAGATATCAGAATTGTTTCTATTCTGTGCAAAGAAATTTAACTTCATGACTAAGTTTGCTTTTTGAGAAAGATATCTGAAGGATTATAATGATCACATTCATGATATTCAGAGAGTATATTTCTTAAAAAACATGGACATTTGGGAAAATCCAGTGTTTAAGTTACTTTTGGTTGATTATATCTTGTTCACGTGGAAGTCTGAAGCTTTCTGTAACCTTCATCTGTGAAGAGTATACTGCTTTCCTTTTCTTCACTCCCTGCTTTCATTGCTTGACATTAAACAAAGGCAGCAAGTATCTGTTCTAAACAGCTTTTAATAGCACTTTATTTTTATGCTTGCCAAATATATAAGACTATATATAAGATATATATTTGGTAAAGTCTGCAAATACTTCTGGACTTTTGAGACAGTTTAAAGTACTTGTATCACCTAATCTTACTAATATTACATTTCATAATTGAACTGATTTTGAGAAATTGCCTGTAATGTCCTTAAAGAATTTTTTCCTTTTATCACAATGACCTTAGAAGTGCTGATAAACAAATCTTTAATGTTTCTTCTCAAAATGCATTGAAAAGTGTTTTCCTCTCTTTCTTATTAAGGAAGAGGAAGTAAGTGATAGTCATGGTCTCTTTGATAATCAGTGTTTTTAAGAACAACATTGTACTGCATACATCACTGGAACATTGTCTTCTAGAAACACAGAATATTTGACCAAGCTAAAGTTCAGTTCTTTAAAAAAACTGTCAATATTATACTACTAATATTCATAATCCCATGATGAGTTACAGAGGACTTACCAAGAAAGAATGTTCTAATTAGAATGAAAATCACCTGCAAGAAATTAGCTAGAGAAGATATTAATCCTTCAGCATCATGCACCCATCTGTCATAAGGCAAAAACCAACTACTATGTTTTTATACTCTGTGATAAAGTTCGCTGCTAGTATTAATGCTGAGTCAATTATCTGTAATAACATGAGCAACACCTGTTGGGTGGTAAGTGTGAACTTCCATCTTGTTCTCAATAGACTTAAACTGTGATTGAAGAAGAAAATCTGCTGCCACTGAACTTTATGATCCTACTGCTTATGCTAAATGCAAGTCTTCTTACTGTTGCAGTGCATTAAGACATATTCCCCATGTTTTGATTTTTTTGTGTTTGCTTACAGAATTGCTTACATTTCTAATCTTGTGATATTCCCAAATTGGTTTCTCTGTGTCTTTGCCAGCCCTCAGTTAAAACAGTTTGCAAATGTCATTTCAAATCTTTAAAAAATTCCCGCTCTTTTCCATAGCAAATAGTATTAGTTGTAGAACAAAATATGTAAGTACATGACTGTGATGTGGCATGTTGTAAAAGTAATAGGAGAAATACTCCAGTCTGGGATGCTGTCATACTGGCATAGCTGTAAGCATTCACAAGGATGGATAGCCAAAACACTTATTTTCAGCTGTATCTCATCACATTTATTAGTCTAGTCCCACCACACACATACTTGCTAATTTTATTCTGGTATAAGAATTCCCATTTTAACCTATGTCTTGTGAAATCCAAAGTATAGTGCAAGAAATTGGTAGTGTCTTAAAAGGTCCCTGTCCTCAAACCTCCTTACCTTAATTCTAGAGACAAGCAAGGGAGATGAAAGAAACTGACTTGGATGGCAACTGAAGCTTCAAGTGAGAAGAAACTTCCCAGTCCTGAGAACCTCCTACTATGAACACCTTGTTGATGTACATCATTCTTTTTGGTAAAGCCACGTGATCCTCTAGGACACGAGGATCTTGGATATTTCAGATAGGTCAGTGTGACAGGGCAAAAAAGTGCATTTTTTATTGGTCAAGCCCTAAAGCATTTAGACCAAACTTGCTCCTGCAGGAGTTCATTTTTGTATTAAATCTTACAACCTATATCTAATGAAGCCTTAATAAAGTAGCTTATATGCTGCTAGCATGAAGTTCTACTCTAAACAAATGGTGGTGGCCTTCATAGCTTAGCCTGAGTGACTTCATGGCTCAGTCCCATACAGACCAAATATAGGGCAAATTGTTTTATAATGATAAAGGCACAGATACCTTTGGCAGACTTTGCATCAGAAGGAAAAGCTTGATTGTTTCTTATGAGTGTGTGAAGTAAATTCTGCTACACAGGTATTTCTGTTTATGTTACAGGACTTTATCAGAAATGTTAGGGAAAAAATAATATATGTTTTTACTGTGAATGTATACATACTACATGTTATGGCAGGTTGATCATGGCTGGATGCCAGTTGCCTACCAAAGCAACTCTATCACTCCCCCTCTGTGGCTGGACAAGAGAAAGAAGATATAATTAAGTGCTCTTGGATTGGTATGAGGATAGGAATAGATCATTCACCAATTACTGTCACAGGCAAAATAGATTGGACTTGGGGAAAAATGAATTCTATTTATTACTAATTAAATCAGAATAGGAGAAAGACAATCAAAACGAAGTCTTAAAACCACCTTTCCTCAACCTCTCCCTTCTTCTCAGAATTAACTTTACTAACATTTTTTTTCTATTTCCTCCCCACGTGCAGCACAGGGAGACAGAATAGGGGTTGCAGTTGCTCTAGCCTGTGTCCCTCCCACATGGGTGCAGTCTTTCAAGAATCGACAGCTTCAGTGTAGATTCACCACAGAGACACAAGACCTGACAGCAAACCTGTTCCAAAGTGGGATCTTATCTTCTGGGGTCCAAGGAAATTTCCTGGGTCGTCCCACAGAGT
>WAAB01007037.1:0-45528 GCA_013389865.1 Piaya cayana
TGGAGCCCTGTGTCCAGCTTTGGGGTGCCCAGCACAGGATAGAAATGGATCTGGTAGAGCAAAGTCAGAGGAAGCCACAGAAATGGTCTGAGAGCTGGGACACCTCTGCTATGGAGAGAGGCTGAGAGAGTTAAGGTTGTTCAGCCTGAAGAAGAGATGTGCTGGGAAGACCTTACTGAAGCATTTCAGTACTTAAAGGGGGCTTGTCAGAGAGGTGGAGAAAGACTTTCTACTGATGCCTGTTGTGGCAAGACAAGGGTCAAGTGATTTATACTGCAAGAAGGGAGGTGTAGGTTGGACAGAAGGAAATAATTCCTTACTGTGAGGGTGGGGAGGTCCTGGCCCAGGTTGCCCAGAGCAGTGGTGGCTGCCCCATCCCTGGAGGGGTTCAAGGCCAGGTTGGATGGGGCTAGCCCTACCTTGTAGGCTGCTGAGTGAGTCACACCAAAACATCATGCAGTCGTGGCTTAGCCAGGAGATCCCTCCCTCCTGTCATTGATAGAATTCTGTATCCTTTGGAAAGGCTCCCAGATCTTTATGAGATCTACCTAAGGACTGCTTGCTGACACAGGAGAGGCAGTTAACAAACTATATCAATGATGAAGAACTTCCAGTCCACCAGAGCCTTCAAAAGTGGCAGAGGAAAGCACATGCTAGTGTGCTATAAGCCAGGCCTCATTCATGGTTTCTGGAGCACCAAGTGCTTCAGGTCCCTGTGTGCTCTGCTCTGCCCTCTCTGCAGCCAAAAGCAAAGATGAAATCACCTCCTTCCAAAGAAACTTGGCTTTTCTAAAGACTACGTAAAGCAGGACCATGAAACCCCTCAGGCAGGGTGATGTGAGGAGATGAGACACAAGGGAAGAGTGGAGCCTACTGGGGTGAAAGAACTAAATGTAAAGTAGCCTTTAAAATGTAGGTCCTACCTTTGTTCAGTGTGGTCTTTGCAGTTGTGTGGTTGGCTGAGAGTCTTTGGAGATGATCCCCATGGAAGAAGCCAAGGTGCACAGGCTCTCCTGAATCCAAAGCCAAGGGCAGGACGGGGAATACCCTTTTCTGGTGGAAGCAGTGAGGTGCCAGTATGACCTGGGAGCAGAGGAGCTGGTGGAATACATTCAGGAGCAGTCTCTGGTAGTGTATGGGTGGTAGCTGGATGTTCTCTGCAGTGTCTGGAAGTGAAGCTGCAGGCAGGGAAGAGGAGCCTGAAGCCATTTCTCTTTCAGTGCCTCCAAGCTCTTCTTTCAGACTCTCCATCTGAAGCAGAAACAAGAGCATGCCGGAGGTCAGTTCATGCCAAGCAGATATACCACCCTGATGCACACCCCAAATGACCAGGCCCATCTCAAATTCCCATCCTTTCCCTCATGAGATGCTGCCAACTTCTCTTGCCAATGGAAAATGAACGGAAGGCAGCAGTGTAACAGATGACCTGCACAATGATTTGGGGACTCCACCACGATGGGGAAAGATGCATTCCTGCAGCAGGGAGAGCTTGGAAGAGCTCTAGCAAGCAAGCTATGGCAGGAAGCACAGCAATGAAAGAGTCTGCTCCCAACCCAAAAAATCAGTGGTTGACTCTCAAATGGGAGCTACAGACAGTGTGGCATGGAAAGAAAACCCCAGCTCTTGAATCCTGGGTTCAGGTTTGGGCCCCTCTCTACAAGAAAGACTTTGAGGGTCTGGAGAGCATCTGGAGAAGGGAATGGAGCTGGGGAAGCGGCTGGAGCCCAGGGGTTCTGGAAGCAGCTGAGGGACTTGCAGTTGTTTAGCTTGGAAAAGAGGAGGCTGAGGGAAGATCTCATTGCTCTCTGCGGCTCCTGGAAAGGAGGTTGTGGTGAGGTGGGTGTTGGTCTCTCCAACCAAGGAACAGGTACTAGGATGAGAGGAAATTGCCTCAAGTTGCACCAGGGCAGGGTTAGATTGGATATTGGGAAAAATTTCTTCACTGACAGAGGGGTGAATAAGTGGCAGAGGCTGCCTGGGGAGTGTCCATCCCTGTTGGGGTTTAAAAACAGCGAAGAGTATGCTTAGCTTCTTAGGGAAGTCTCTGAATCCAGGGGAATGTCAAGACACTCCAGGGACAGTGCCACTTAAGCTAGGTGACTCCAGTGGAGAGCTGGGGAATAGGCTCTTCATCTTTCTCCCATCTCCATTTGTTTAAGCAAAGGTGGCTCTGAGCCTCCTGAGGGCCCTTGCCAAATCACTGATCAGTGGAACCACCCATCATTGTTCTCCTCCTTCCAGTATTGCCTCTTCACAGGGAAGGACAGAACATTTTTAAGAAGACTGAAGGACCTCCCACATGAGGATAGGCTGAGAGAGTTGGGGTTCTTCAGCCTGGAGAAGAGAAGGCTCTATGGAGACCTTTGAGCAGCTTCCAGTGCTGAAAGGGGCTCCAGGAAAGCTGGGGAGGGGCTCTTGAGCAGGGAGTGCAGAGATGGAAGGAGGGGGAAAGTTTTTCAGCTGAAAGAGGGGAGACTGAGATGAGATCTTAGGAAGAAGTGTTTTGCTGTGAGGATGGGAAGGCCCTGGCCCAGATTACCCAGAGAAGTGGTGGCTGCCGTATCCCTGGAGGTGTTCAAGGCCAGGCTGGATGGGGCTTGGAGCAACCTGATGCACTGAGAGGTGTCCCTGCCCATGGCAAGGGTTTGGAAACTGAATGAGCTTTAAGATCCCTTCCAACCCAAACCATTCTGTGATTACCTTCCACAACTACCTTAATGCCCCCACATCAGTCCCCTTTGGAACCCACACTCACCAGACCTGCTGGCAGCAGCTTGCAGGGCTCAGCATACTGTGTGCAATGCAACCTCTTCCTTTCAAGCTGGCCACTAGCAAGTTCCATTTGATGCTTTGCTAACGTCCAAGTAGTTGAACAAGCCATGTCTGCCACTTGCAGTTTTAAATTCCTTACAAATCCCTCCCCAGCCCCAATTTTTCTCCCCAGCAAAGCCCTCATCCCTCTAGTCACCCCTCATACAGGAGATGTCCTGTACCGTGGATCATCCTTCTCCACACCTGGCCTAATACCACAGTTACTCGTTCCTCTGGGCACTCGGTGGTAACGCTACCAGCTGTAGGGACAGACCTGGAGCTCACTTGCAGCCGAGTATTACCTCCTCCCCATGAAGCTGAAGCTGAGAACTGGCGGCTGTGTAACCATCCTGGCAGGAACAGGCAGTGCCTGTGGACACAGGTTGTGCTTCCCCTCCTGTCCTCACCCACCTCCTCAGACACCATTGGTTCAACGCTTCTTTGTCTTCACAACCTCTCTGGTTTTCCACAGGTCTATTGGTGTAGACTAGGCACAAGAGGAACCTCAATCCACCCCAGCTAGCAGGAGATCATTTGATGAAGAAGTGTCCTGGACCTGGGGAGGGGAGAGGGAGATCATGGCAAGACTAAAACCAGAGAAACCCAGTCACTCACTGGGGCTTTAAAATCATGGAAGGGACCTCAAAGCCCATCCAGTTCCAACCCTCTGACATGGGCAGGGACACCTCCCACTGCATCAGGTTGCTCCAAGCCCCATCCAACCTGGCCTTGAACACCTCCAGGGATGGGGCAGCCACCACTGCTCTGGGCAACCTGGGCCAGGGCCTCCCCACCCTCACAGCAAAACATTTCTTCCTAACATCTAATCAAAATCTCTTTCAGCTGAAAATCATTCCCTCTCATTCTATCCCCACACTCCCTGATCCAGAGACCCTTCCCACCTTTGCCGGACCCCTTTCAGTACTGGAAGCTGCTCTAAATCTCCCCCCAGCTTTCTTTTCTCCAGGCTGAACAACCCCAACTCTCACAGCCTGCTCTCATACAGGAGGTTATGCAGCTGAAAACCATTCCCCCAGGCCTGTGCCTGCAATCCCTGATCAAAAGCCCCTCCCCAACTTTCTTGTAGACTTTTCCTTTAGTAAAGCAGGACAGCAAAGAGGAGACTCATGGAAACTGCAGCCCAGAGAAACCATGGTATTTAGACCCATGAAGGTTTCTTTAATCAGCTCTGCCAGCTTTCTGCAAAGCTTTCAGTGAAACAAGCCCCAGGCAGGTGTGTTCACACCCCCCCCCATGTCTTCTTTTAAGAGAACTTGGGGTCCCTCCTCATTGTGGTCTGAGGCTGAGAACTCCCAGCACACACTGTGAGGAGCTGAATGCCCTCTGCTCATCCAGAGGGCAGTAAAAACCACCCTTCTAGGGCAATACAGCTGTTCCCAACCCTCAGGAGAACAGGACAGAAAATGTGTGAGCATTAAAGAGACAAACAACAGGTCAGGTAAGAAAAATACTGTCTCTTTGTTTAATGTTTAAAGACATTGGTAAACAGAACAATACAGAGGCTGAAATCCCCCCCACCGTGCTCCAATGCAGGACAGGTAACAGGTGATGGCTCTGGAAAAGGAGCAGCAAAGTCTGAGATTTGAGGGATAGGCAAGAGAAATCTCTGCTGTGTGAGGAACAGGAGACAAGGACTTAGAGGAAGCAGCTTCCCTCACCCACTGGCAGAGCGACATCTCCTGGACAAAGCCAGGAGGGAACAGTTTCCACTCAGAGCAAGCAGCCCACATCTCTTGCTACCGCACAGAAGAGCCATGTATGAACTTGGAAAAAACAGCTGGAAGCAACATTATAGGTGCAAGTCGTGCTATGTACTGACCTTGGCAGCCAAACCTCTGTTCCACAGCGATTTGAGCCTCTCAAGGAATAAAAGAAACAGGAAAGTTGGGTCCAACTCGTCAAATGTGAACACAAAACTGAATATGGGGGAAACAAATAAGATTATGCCCTGCATGTGTTCCTCCACCCTGCTCCATCAGCAGCCCCCTGCTCCTGGGATGCTCCTGACCCTCATCCCACAACTGGCCTGGTCTTCTGTAATGGTTTTCCTTGGAACCGCGGAGCGTAGGATGGTCAGAAGGGACATCAGGAAGCAGCCCTCAGTGCAGGACGACTGACTGGGTACCAGAGTGGAGGGCTGAGAGAGCAGGATGTGTCAGGTGTTGCTGCCGAGGAGAGGCAGGGATTGTAGGCACAACTGCTATAGCTCCCACCTTGCTGGCAGAAGCCTACAGGAAGTTTCAGGGGTGACCGCACCAGCACAGATCAGGCTCTGACGGCAGTCGCCTGGCCACCAGCCAGCACACAGCACGAATTTGACCGCTACTTGAATGTCCATTGCCCACAGCGGTGACAGCCAGAACCGTAAGGAACACGTTGCAGTGCTCTCTGCCTCTCCAGGTAGCAGTGGTGCCATTCCTGCTGCCACTGCACGCAATCAAACATGAAGGGAGGGCAAAATAGCTCCTGCACAGCCCAGTTAACAGCACCAAGCACGCACATCCAATGTGAGGCTCCCTGCAGTCCTGAGCCCCAGCGCAAAGCCCTCAGATCTCAACGTCGCTCTCTTTGTCGTTGTCATGGTCACCGTCATAAAACTCATTAGCAGCTTCAGGCCTGGGCGAAAGAGAAGAGCAGTCAGTGAGGGAAGCCTGGAAGCATTTGGGGCCAGCGATGAATGCACAGGTCATGCTGCTAACATTCAGAGCATGCCCTGCACCCAAACACCCCAGGAAATTCATGTGAGGAGAAAGCACTTTTCTCAGGAAAGGCTACCCAGATAAAACCAGGCATTTAGAAGTGATGTAGTATCTGTTCTAGGTAACAGATGATCTCCAGTGGATCACCCGCCCATCTCAGCAGGGACAAAAAGTGAAAGGGAAGCCCATTTCTCTAGAACAAGAGCCAGTACCTGCTGTAGTTTTCCTCAGAGCCTCTTTCCTCCGGATCAGGCTCATCTGTGCGATCGTAGCTAAGCAGGTCAGAAGGGACATCGTGGATCTGCACACTGGGAGCATGGTTCAGCATCTTCAGATTCTCAAATATCGTCTGTCTGATCTGATCCAAGTACTAGGCAGAAAAGAGGAATCAGCTGTTAGCACTGCTGCCTGCCTGCATCACATGTGTGGTGGCCACAATATAGAAACCTGTGCAAAAAGCCATTTATCTGAGGAGAGGAGGTGGGAGAGTTCATTTAGGCACACAGAAAAGCATATAAGGTGTTGGGAGACTTTGGAGCAGCCTCCCAGTACTGAAAAGGGCTCTGGGAAAGCTGGGGAGGGGATTTTGATCAGGGATTGCAGGGATAGGAGAAGGGGAAATGGTTTTAAATTGGAAGGGGGAAGTTTTAGATTAGACATTAAGAAGAAATTCTCCATGAAGAGGGTGGGGAGGCCCTGGCCCAGGCTGCCCAGAGAAGTGGTGGCTGCGCCATCCCTGGAGGGATTCAAGGCCAGGTTGGATGGGGCTTGGATCCAGTGAGAGGTGTCCCTGCCCATGGCAGGGGGTGGAACTGGATGGGCTTTGAGGTCCCTTCCAGCCCAAAACATTCTATAATTTCATGAAAACAGCGAGAGAACCCAGCAAGGTTCTCAAAGCTCTGAGAGTTTCTGACATTCTAGAGGAAAGCCTCTGCTGTTCTTAGTCAGCCCCACAAGAGCTCCTTACCTGGGCTCCACCTGGTTTCACAGGCAAAACCCAGGGTTCTGGGAGCACAGAGCTGAATGCTGCCCAGCAGCTGCAAGTGCTCACCTGCCGCGAGTTCTGATTTTCAATCCTTGTGCTGACATCAGGATGCAGGGTGAAGTCTGGAGCAAAGTACTCGAAGTACTCTGTGGCAGAATGAGCAAGAAAATTACAGAATAGGAGATGGAAAAGCCAGTCAGGAGCTGCACAGCTCTGCAGGGAAGCAGAGCTCGCTCTCCCACCTCAGCAGGGGTGACCCCACCCTAAAAACCAGCGATGCACAGCTCTGCAGCCACATGGGACTACAGTAAAGGATGAAGGAGAACGGTTGTAAGCTGAAGGAGCGAAGACTGAGATGGGATGTTATGGAGAAATGTTTTCCTGTGAGAGTGGGGAGGCCCTGACCCAAGTTTCCCAGAGCAGTGGTGGCTGCCCCATCTCTGCAGGTGTTCCAGGCCAGGTTGGATGGGGCTTGGAGCCCCTGATCCAGTGGGAGGTGTCCCTGCCCATGGCAGGGGGTGGGACTGGATGGGCTTTAAGATCCCTTCTGAAGCAAACCACTACATGATTCTATGAAACAGGGTGAGGTAAAGTAACCCTCAGGTCACTGAACACAGTGATCCACAGTAAATGACACATGGCACAGTACAGGTGTGTCTGCCCAGCTAAGAATACGAGTGGGCAGCAGGAGGAGACCAAGAATGACCTTGACCCTATCAGGTCTAAGGGCTATCAACTTGGCCCTGATTTTATCTCTGGTCAATGTAGAAGTGTTGATTCTTCATCTGATAACAGCTACTTTAGCTCAGCTAATAAGGAAAAAACACAACTCCAACTCACCACTGTACGGGAGCTCTTCGCTAATTGCTTCCTCTACAAGCAATGATGTTTCATACGTCCTGAAAACATGGAACAAGAGGAGCTCAGTCCAGGAGAAGCTGCATGGTGCATGTAGGGACAAAGCCCACAGCAACTTCTTGACCAGTGGCCTTCAACAAGCAGAGAAGACACTCACCAGCACCGCGCCACGTTGCGGACTGTGTAGCCACCTCCTCCCAGAACCAGCAAGGGGATGTTGAAGCTCTTCACATACTCCACGCACTCCCTACAAAGCCCAAACAGAAGATGTCAGAGCTGTTAACTCAGCATGCACTCATGTGTCAGAAATGCTACTGTGTGTTCAAACATAGCCAGGATATATCTAGAACTCAGAGCTTCCACAGAGGAAGCCTGAACCAGGCCCTACCCTGAACCACCCACCTTGTACACAGCTTCATTCCATGACCCCTTCCTGTCACACAAGTTAAAAAAATCCCAGAAAATGGATGGTGATGATAGAAGGCCAAAGTTGAAGCTCAAGCCTCACAGCAGAGGAGCCATCAGAGCCCTCCAGACCAAAGGACAGTCCTTCAAACTATCTGCTCTGCCACAGCCCCGCTGTACTCACCCATGTCCTCTTATACTGAGGTTAAAACATCCCAAACGGTCACAGCCCAGGGAATCCGCACCGCACTGGGAAACAGAAAAACAACAACTGAGTTTTAGCTACAGATGCATTGCGTTCCAAACATCCCCATCCCCATCCCTTGGCCACTCTCAACACCAGAGTATACAAATAGAAGCTCAGCAAGGATACATCAACCCTGATCTCTGGGAAGAGAAGGTAACACATGGATAGGACCGTCCTCCAACCTGCAGGCTCTGGAAGGGATAGGCACATGCGCAGAAGGATGTTTCCTTACCTGCAGCACTATGCAGGTGGGCTGGTAGTAATCCACCACCTGGTTAATGACCGGCTGGAAGAGGTGTTTGTAACCTTGGGAGAGAAAGGGAGATTAATCATGACTCTGGAGCAGAAGGACAAGCAAATGTCCAGGGGAACAGCAAGGAACACCGCCTTACTTTGGTCATCAATGCCGTCTCGTAGCGGCACGTTCAGACAGTAATAACGACCGCTCTCTGCGCCAACTTCGTACATGTCACCTGGGCAGGGAAAGAGAAGAAAGTCACAACAGCTCTGAGGCTTCAAGGCCAGATCTGATCTGGGTTTAGATCTCCTCAACCAGTTAGGATCCCTCTTCTTACAAGTGACTACACTTACGTTCCTCTCTAACTGCTTTTCCATGCTCTTTCTTCCATTATTTCTCCCTGCAGCTGCAATTTGGTGAGTTTACACTTTTAAACTCCGCAGGAGCTTTCAAAGGCTTTGGGAGTGAGGCCAGGCTCACTCTGCAAGGAAAATACATACCTGTACCAGGAAAGAAGTAGTTCCCATATTTGTGAAATGACACTGTCATAACACGGTCAGTCAGGTAGAAAGCCTCCTGCACACCATCTCCGTGATGGATATCGATATCGATGTACAGAACACGTGGGTGGTATCTGTTGAATACAGGAGGAAAAGCAGCATTGCTGATGGCACTGCACCCAACCTCACTGCTCCCACATGCCTCGGTATTGCCCAGAGCTCTGAAACCACCACCACCAGCTGTCTGCAAGCCTGGTGGCCAGAAGAACTCACCTTTCCCACCACCCAGCTTTAGATGAACGATATCTGCATACAGTCAAAACACCCCACATCTAAAACATTTACTCCAATATGTTTGGGAGAAGACAGTGAAATAAAAGGCTTTCACATGGGGCCAGAAATATCTTGGAAAGCAAATGATAAAGAGAGCCTATTTTAACCACCGGGTAGAAAGCTATGGAGATTTGTTTCCTACAAAATCAACCTGTTATTTAATCTTTAAGAGCTCCAAAGACTTTTACCAATACAGTTAACTCATAGTACAGTTTGGGTTGAAAGGGACCTCAAAATGCAGGGGATCTGGCAACCGCATTAAAAGCCTAGGGAGGGACCTGAAGAAACCAAAACAACACTGCAACAGAGAGGAAGAGTGTGGTTTGTGCCATCTGCCTTGGAACCACAGCTTTAGGCAGTGATCTGATCAAAAGGGATAATGGTGCTGACCCTGTACCTTGCCTCAGTCTCCCAACAAAGATATAAACAGACAGCCCAGACCATTCATCCTGTAGAGAAATGACAAGAGGAGAAATAGGAGATGTACACATAGAGCCCTTGCACACTGGTAGAGGGAGAAAAGGGCCTTCCAAGAGCAGAGGCACCAACTACTCCTGTGGTGGGAAGTGAGTCCAAGCATGCAACCACCTGCTCTGGAAATAGTCCCTGAAAACATAGAATAAAAGAACACTGACATTTTGTAATCTCCCACGGGGGTAACTGGGCTCTATGTGAAGCCTCTGGCACTTGGGACTCACGTGCAACCAGAAAACGGGTGTGCAGGGATACACAGCGATGCTCTGAGGTTCCAAACACAGAGCAGAAAAGACTGGCAGAGAGGAAGGAGGCACAAGAAGCCCAAATGCATGGCATAAGGGTGGATTTGTGAGCGAGTGAGCTTGCCATCAGTCATATAACTACTCTGGTCAATCTCAAACCTTTTCTAAAGCCCCAACATCTTGCCTCAGATGTAACAGGGGTGGTTCGGAGTACAAAATATGATAAATATCAAATGTAGTCTTAAAAACATATAAATCTCTGACTCCTTTCCACTCAAAACAAGCACCCTTTGATCAGCCATGTGTTGCTCAAGCTCAGTTCTTAAGCCACTCAAGCAAATCAAGTAGGATCTGAGCCACTTAATGGCTCTGGTGAGCCATAACTTGCATTTATCTACAAAAGACTCAGTGCAGCAAAACTTCTGAGGCTCAGGAAATCCTGAAACAAGTATTTCACTGTACTTCATTGTAAGAAGAAATGGAATTGAAGAACTCTTAGGTTTCACTCAAGCTGCATGCAACAAAACCGGAGTCAGATACTCCAGTTCTCCACCCTCATTTCTTGTGCATAAAGGGAAGTCCAGGCCAAAAGTAATCCCACCGGGAGTACTGTGTCCGGTTCTGGAATGCTCAACATAAGGACATGGTACTCTTGAAAAGCATCTAGAGGGGGCCACAAAGATGATCCAAGGGCTGGAGCACCTCCCATATGAGGACAGGCTGAGAGAGTTGGGGTTGTTCAGCCTGGAGAAGAAAAGGCTGTGGGGAGACCTTAGAGCAGCTTCTAGTACCTNTGAAAAGGCAATGAGAAGAGGAAGCAGAGAACCAGCAAAAGGAAATCAAGACACAAGCCAGGACAGTTCCACACTTGCCCCAAGTCCTTACTTGAGCAGCTCCAGGATGCCAATAACAATGTCGTTAACATAACAAAACCCAGAAGCCTGCAAGACAAAGAAAACCCAACAGCATTAGAATGGGATCAACATGGAACAAGGGCCTTAACAAGACAGAGGAGAATGGACATTTGCCTTCTTACCTCAAACTTTTTGGCATGGTGCAGGCCCCCTGCCCAGTTTATTGCAATATCACAGATCTGGGGAAGGAAGGAGAAATTTAAGGTAACACCACAGAGACAAACTTGAACCCACATCCCCCAGTGGTCCACAAACACCCTTCTGGCCTTCCTTCCCCTACAGGGACCTTTCCGAAGCTCTAGCTTAGTCACTAGCCCAGCCAACAGTGCTGGTTACACTGTGTCCTGACTGGATTTGTCCCGTGCCTTATCTATATTGTCTGCTGGACCACTAAGATCTACCACCACTGCTCCCCACTCCAGGCAGAGCACCAGGTGTGTACAGTTTAGACTCCTTGCCCTTCACAGTCCTCAGACCTTCCTCAGCACTCCTAAAGCTCCAAATCTCTGTAGTCCTGGTTGACACCCTCACAAGGGACTCTCTTCAGACCTTCTGTGTGGTCTCACTGAGTGGGTTTCTACAACAAAGACCTGGAAGCGCTCCTGAGGTTTCCCAGGCTTCACTGGAGACCCCAGATTTGTTCTGCAGCACTGAGAGTGCTTTGAGAGTTCAGTACAGGCAGCATCAACGTCCTGTGGGTTTCCCTGTGTTAAAGACTTAATAAAGAATCACCTCTGGCAGCACAGGGATGGTTTCAAGTCCTACAGTGCTAGTTACTGACACTGCAACACAGCAGTGCTTGCTATTTGCTTTACAAAACGCATCCGTGAGGTTCTCCTTAAACTGAAATCCAGTTGGCTTCTGCCTGCGTTTGAGATAGAGGAGCACATCGGCTGTTACCTTGTTGTTCAGCTGTGTTGCTCCCTGCAGGGAGGCCCCAGTGTAGCGGGAGCAGAATTCGAAGAGGCCTGGAAACACTGGGCTGAAAAAGAAACCACAATTCAAACACAGAGCAACTTCTCATTCCTTCCTGCTTCCCCAGAGCAAAGCCAGGAATAAAACTGTCCAGGGAAAATGCCTGCAGCAGATCAAAACTCGTTCTCTGGGTAAGAGTTAATGTGAGATCACTCTGACCCTGTTTACAATGGCAGCAAGTGATTCAAACACAATGGGAAACACAGGAATTTGATAACCATCACGAAGGCTTCTGAGCCAGCCTGGAAAGACTCTTCTACTCATGTGTGCTGATGTCTACCCCACAGCCCTGCTGAGTTGAGCCCAGAGCAAATACATAACATCAAGAGATGAGAGGACTGCTCTGCTTCTGCACTGTCTGCCCCCGACTGCATCTGGAAGAAAAGACTCCAGAGAGACCTTAGAGCAACTTCTAGGGCTCCAGGAAAGCTGGGGAGGGGCTCTTGACTAGAGTGCATGGATAGGATTAGGGGAAATGGCTTTCAGCTGAAAGAGAGGAGATTGAGATGAGATATCAGGAAGAAATATCTTCCTGGGAGGGTGAGTTGGCCCTGGTACAGGTTGACAACATCTTTAGAGGTCCTTTCCAACCCGAACCATTCCATGATTCTAAGGGCTGTCAGAGCAGACAGTTGTTTTCATGTATTCTGTGAGGGGATAACTATAAATGCTCTCAGGGGAGGAGTTATGTCAGCTAGAGAACAGTATTACCTCAAGGAGTTTTAATGATTAGGCTGAAAGACAAGACTGTTCCACAGCATCACTGCTTTGATGATCAGAAAACATCATCTTACCAGAAATAAAAGAGAAAGTAAAACCCAATCTTTAAGCCATAACTTGTCCACAAATGTGGTTTGTGACCTGATGGCAGCGAGCTGATTACGGAGTAGCTCCACGTAACAGAACCATGGTTTGGGTCAGAAGGGACCTTAAAGCCCATCCAGTTCCACGCCCTGCCATGGGCAGGGACACCTCTCACTTCATCAAGTTGCTCCAAGCCCCATACAACCTAGCCTTGAACACCTCCAGGGAGAGGGTAACCACCACTTCTCTGAGTATCTTGGGTCAGGGACTCACCAACCCCAGAGTAACAAATTTCTTCCCAATATCTCATCTTGATCTCCCCTTTCAGCTTAAAATGATCCCCCCTCGTCCTATACCTGCACTCCCTGATCAAGAGCCTCTCTGCAGCTTTCCTGGAACCCCTCTCCAGTACTAGAAGCTGTACTAGGTCTCCCTGCAGCCTTCTCTTCTTCAGGCTGAACAACCCAAACTCAACCAGATGAGCCATACTGCTGTTTCCTTAGCCACCCTCAGAGCCCTTCCACACATTTCCTTCAAGTTTCACCTTAAATTCTGGAACTGAATGTTCTCGACAAGATCTCATGCAGTTTTGTACAGAAGCATGAGCATCTCCTTAGTTCTACCTTGAAATCAGGCTCTCAAAGCAGTTGTGGATTTAACAGCACATGTTGCTGAAGCTAAAATGGCAGGCAATTTCTTAAGTAGCTAGGGTGCTTGAGAAGAACTGGAGGCTCTGCAGGAACAAGTAGAGCAACAGCCTCTAATCCAACAAGCTTACATCTAGAATATAGGTCTTAAAAGGAGGTCTGCAAGGTCTGAGGAGAAGGGACAGGATTCCTGGAGGTTCCAGTAATCTAATATAGACCTGACTCTGGGTAAAAACAAGCAAGGAATGGGACATTCTAGAAAAGCTCTCCAGACAGGAGCAGTGTGGGAGCGACCTTCCCCGCTGCAGGAAGCACTTACCAGTCATCACCCACATTGAAGGCATTTAGGCTCTTGGTGAAGCCTTGCATGTTGTTGGGACTCACTCTCTGCAGGAAGTCTATGTAGTCCTCGGAGTGGAACCGGCACATGTCATGCTGGGATGCCTGGTATGGTTTAAAAACCTTCAGGAGAGAAAGGCAAGACTTATTTTCCACCCAAACTCCTGTTTGCTTTGGCTGGAAGAGATCTCAAGCTGATTGAAAAATGCCCTCCCGAGGTGGATCAAAACACATTTCAACATACAGTGTTCTGGACAGTCATCTTGGTTCCAATTCAAGTTTCTCCATGAGGCTGCTCTACTGGGTTTGTGTGGCAGTAGTTTCATAGAATCAAAAAAATAATTTAGTTGAAAAATACCTATGAGACCATTGGGTCCACCAGTACATGTCCACCACAAAACCATATCTCTGAGCCCCTCATCTACCAGTCATTTAAACACCTCTAGGGATGGAGACTCCACCACTTCCCTGGGTTCAGTAGCAGGGAGGCTATAGAGGTGGCTTCTGTGAGAAGCTGCTGGAAGCTTTCCCTGTGTCCAATAGAGCAAATGCCATCGGCTCCAAGATGGACTCACCACTTGGCCAAGGCTGAGCCCATCAGGAATAGTGGAAGCGCCTCTGGGACAAAAAGTGTAAGAAGAAGGGAGGAAAATCCCTGCACAACAGCAATTGCAGCTTGAGAGAGGGTGTGGAAAGAGAAGAGGCAGAGGAGATGTGAAAGAAGCAACTCTGCACCAAGGTCAGCGGAGAAGGAGAGGAAATGCTGCAGGTGCCAGAGCAGAGATCAATGCAGACCGAGGTTGACCTGCAGCCCACAGAAGTCTATGGTGGAAGAGATCCGTGTGCTTGGGATTTACCTCTAATGTGTCACTGTGTGCTCCCAACAGCTTAAGATTTACCTCTGAAGAGTCACCATGTTCTCACAACAGACTGGAATTTAACCCAAGTGTGTGGCAGCAGGTGTGAAAACACAGCACTAAGACAGGTTGATCACGTGTCCTTCCCCACAGTCTCAGAAGCAGCTCAACTCTATCACTCGACAGCAATCTTCTACAGTTGCAAACAACAATTGATGGTCAAGTTCCATCGTTGAGTTCTACAACTATTTTGAGAGCCTTCATCCAGTTCCAGCCCATGAGGAACAGTGGAAGCAGCTGGTTTGCAGATCATGACTGCAAAGGATGAAGAACACGCATGGGACACATGAGCACAGAGAGGGAAGTGGGGGGAAGCCCAAGACCCATCACAAATCTGAGCAACAGGGTTTTGAGCCCTTCTTTCCCTTCCTCTCCTCATTTACCAGCTATGCCCAATGACAAAAGCGAAAGAAGCCTTCTTGACCTCTTTAATGAGGCAATTCTCATGAAGACACCATATATGCATGTCTGTCCCTCCATGTGTAAATCCAGAGCTCCCTGGAGCTGTGGCCTTTGGTGCTGGGAACTCCACTCTGGGCTGAGGTCTCTCCCTAGGGGACAACAAACGCATTGAGGCTGGGCAGACAAGAGGCAGTGCCTATTCCAGGCCCCTGGATCGGACAGTGGGGACTGGAGCCCCACCAGGCAGCCCAGGAATTAAACTGCTCAATGGTCTGAAACAACTCCAAAGCAATCCCGCTGTGCCAAAAGGGAGAATGAGCCATCAAAAGACAAGTCATTTCCAAACAACCTGCAGCTGCAGGTTCTGCACACCAAGGTGAGGAAAAGCCACCTCAAAAGGAGCAGAAAGAAGACTTCTACCATTCCTGCCTTGATCTCGTCCCGTGAGGCATTCAGTTACACACCCTGTACTTCCAAGAGCTTCCAATTCACTCTGCACTGTGAGAAGAAGCAGAAAAGTGAAGGATTCAAGGAAAAGGAGTTTGGTTCAAACCTGTTTGCACCCAATGAAATAAAATACAGAAAATGGGCTTAGAGCAGCCCAGATGAGAAAGACCTGGGGTACTGGGCAAGGAGAAGCTAAACATAAGGCAGCAACGTGTGGTCATAGCCCAGAAACCAATGGCATCCTGGGCTGCATCCAAAGCAGGAGGACCAGTAGGGCAAGGGAGGGGATTCTGCTCCACTGCCTTGCTCTGGTGAGACCCACCTGGAGCCCTGCGTCCAGTTCTGGAGTCCTGAGCACAGGAAGGACATGAAGTTGCTGAAGCAAGACCAGAGGAGGCCATGGAAACAACCCAAGGACTGGAGCATCTCCCATACAAGGACAGGCTGAAAGCTGGGGTTGTTCAGCCTCGAGAAGTGAAGGCTGCAGGGAGGCTTTAAGAGCAGATCCCAGTACTGAAAGGGGCTCCTGGAAAGCTGGGGAGGGGCTTGTGATCAAGGAGTGCAGGAACAGGATGAGGGGGAATGGTTTCCAGCTGAAAGAGGGGAGACTGGGATTTGATGTTAGGAAAAAAATGTTTTGCTGTGAAGGTAGGGGGGCCCTGGCTCAGGTTGTCCAGAGCAGTGGTGGCTGCCCCATCCCTGGAGGGGTTCAAGGCCAGGTTGGATGGTGCTTNTAGCTGCTCCCAGTACTGAAAGAGGCTCCTGGAAAGGTGGAGAGGGGCTCCTGATCAAGGAGTGCAGGGATAGGATGAGCGGGAATGGTTTCCAGCTGAAAGAGGGGAGACTGAGATGAGATGGTTAGGAAAAAAATATTTTGCTGTGAGGGTGGGGGGGACCTTCGCCTAGGTCACCCAGAGCAGTGGTGGCTGCCCCATCCCTGGAGGGGTTCAAGGCCAGGTTGGATGGTGCTTGAAGCCCCTAGTGCAGTGGGAGGTGTCCCTGTTCATGGCAGCAGGCTGGAGACTGGCTGGGCTTTGATGTCTCTTACAACTCAAGCCATTCTGTGCTTCTGTGATTACAGTGGGTGTGCTGCACAGCCCCTTCTCAGTGACCCTGTGGAATTGCTGCTTGTATGGGATGGGATTAGGGAAATCCTTAAAGGCACCAAAGTGAATTAGGGAGCCTCATTCAGCTTTCCATGGTCACACTGGGCCCTTCCTAAGGAGCTACAGATCCAGACAATCCCGCATGATCCCCAGTGGTGCTGTCTTGGCTCCAGGGACAGCACAAGGCACTACCAACCTCTAACCTCGGATGGTGCCTCCAAACCTGCTCCAGTGTTACAGCAGGGACTGAGGATGATGACAGAACCTGAGGGTGCTTAAAGCATCCTCTGCATCACCTCTATCACAGGCTAGGCTAAAAGCATGGCTGAAGTAGGAGCAAGAAAGCTCTGAATAACCCACAGACACGGCCCACGGAGGGCAGGAATGGAGTCAGCATGGATTTCTGGCACCACTTATAGGTGTCGAAGCCTGAAATTTCCCTCCTCAAGGACCGCCAGCCCCAGCCCGCTCTGTGTCCCTTGCCAGACCCCGGGAGAAGCAGCTTACGATCATTTTCTTGTAGAGGCCATAGTGCAGGACCAGGCTGTGTGTGAGCGCCAGGCGGTGCGGTTTCATGGGGTGCCCAGCTCCTGGAATGGGAAAGGCACCGGGAGTCAGCAGGAATCAGTGTGGACACAGGAACCCCGGCAGAGAGAGCACACGACACCCAAGGACCCCCAAGAGCTGCCAGGGGAGAGGGCAACAAGACAGGGTTCCCCGGGAGCCACCAGGGAAAGGGACACACACAACACACGGGGACTTCTGCGACATGGGAACGACCGGGAGCAAACAGGGAGACACAGGGACTCTTGGAAGCCAGCGGGGGGTGGGGGAAGGACGGACGATGGGGACATGGGGACTCCCAGGAGCCGGCGGCGAGGCAAGACGGGATCGGGACACGGAGACTCCAGGGAGGCGGTGGGAGCTGGGNTACACATGGGAACCCCCGGAGGAGCCACAGACGACATACGGGGACTCCCGGGAGCCAACGGGGGATGGGGGCGTGGAGGGATACGGGGACCCCCGAGAGCCACGGGATCCCGGCCGCCCCCGCCCAGGCCTAGTGAAGGTCGGTACCCAGCCCGCCTCTGTGAGGCGGGGCCGCCCCGTCCCGCACCGTAGTGGAAGTTTCCTACGTCCGGGTCATAGAAATAGGCTACCGTCTTCGCCATGGCGGATAGGCCGCACCGCCGCCGCGCGCCCCACTACGTCATCATTCCGAGACCGCGCGCCGGCGTACGTCATCTGCGCACCCCCCGTCCGGGCGGGGCTGTGGGCGGGGCCACAAGCCGGGAAGGGGCGGGGCCAGAGGCGAGGCCGTGGCTGTGCGTCGCGTGGGAGGCGTGGCCTGGGTGCCAAAGGGGGCGTGGGCAAGGCCGGGGTGGCCCCGCGGTCCTAGCGCTGGTGCCGGGCAGGGCCTGCTGGTTCCAGCCATCGCGCCGGGCTGATCTCAATGATTCCAGAGTGATCCCAGTCATTCTTGGCTGATCCCAGCCGTTCCCACAGGATCCCAGTCACTCTCAGTCACCCCCAGTCCCTCCTCGCTGATCCCAGTCACCCCTGCCCATCCCCGGAGCTGATCCCAGTCACTCCCAGTTCATCCCAGTCACTCCACTGTGATCCTAGTCACTCCTGGCTGATCTCACTCTATTCCCAGCTGATTCCAGACAGTCCAGCGTAATCCCAGTTAGTCCCAGTGGATCCCAGTACTGCAACTGTGATCCCAGTTGGGGAGAGTCACTCCTGGCTGACCCCAGTCACTCTCAGCTGATCCCAGTTACTCCTGCCAGATCTTGCTGGATCTTAGTCACCCCTAACTGATCCCAGTCACTCCTGATTGACCTCAGCCTCCCTAGTGTAATCCTAGCCACTCCCACCTGATCCTTGTCACCCCAGTGTGATTCCAGTCACCCCCAGTACCTCCCAGTTGCCTGCTGGATCCTATCCCACAATCTTACAGCTTTCCCCAGTCACCCCCTTTTACCTCCCAACCCCTCCTAAGTCACCTACTGCTGCCCCCAGTCACCCCAGTTACTCCCAGTTTCCCACTGGATTCTCTCCTGTAAATTAACTCTACAGCTACTCCTAGTGACCCTCAGTTACTCCCGATTGCCCACTGGTTTCTATCCTGTAACTTAACCTTATGGCTACTCCCAGTCACCCCCAGATGCCCACTGGACTCTCAGGTAACTTAACCACACAGCTGCTCCCAGTTGTCCCCAGTTACTCCCAGTCACAGCCTGTTACTCCCAGTTTTCCACTGGATTTGCTCTTGTAACTTAACCCTATGGCTGCTCCCAGTCGCTCTCAGTTACTCCCAGCCTCTTCCACTGAGTGCACAGGGGTGGGTTCCCCCACCTTGCTGGGACTCATCCCCTCCTGCGGAGCAGCCCCTGCTCCATGTGGAGCGGAAACCACCACCTGTATCCTAGCCATGCTTCCCACTTGCCAGGGTTCAGGTCCTCCTCCACTGGCAGCCTCCGAAACCTCTCCACTGGGCTGGCAGAGAATGGGGACAGGGAGGCACCGCCAGGCAGGCAGAGGACAAAAGCCAGGTGGAAAAATTGCTGTGTGAGAAAAACCATCCATGTGGAACAAGGGCCAAACCCTCCACCTCGCCCAGAGCTGGTGTGGGGCGGGGATGGGGCTGGACTACAAGTGACGCTGGTGGCGAACATCTTTTCCTTGTGGCATGGACAGAAGAAAGGATGAAAGGAGCTGGTATTGCTGCCTGAAGGATCAGAAAACAAATTGTCTGAAATCGGTGCTTGGCAAGGAGTTGGTGCTCTCGGTCTTCTGCGTGATCGCTTCCCATGAGCATGAGGCCAGAGTGAAGGATGCTGCTCTGGAGAGAGGCTGTCCAAACCACCCCAGCAACACAGTGAATGGGTGAGGATGTCCAAGGGTGCGCTAAGAACCTGCTGAGGATGGAGATCATGGCAGCTCAGCACCACCAGGGTGTTCCTTGGCTTCTCAGCAATGGGATTTTGCTGCTGGTTAATAAATGTTTGGGAGGGAAAGCCACAAGGGGAGCTTCATGGGCTGCTGGGGTGGGATTTTGGATGCTGGGATAGGGTGCAACCAGGCAAGGGAACTTTTATCAATGCCTGATGAAATCCTGAGATCATTAAGTGATGCTTTTGGCTGGCTCTGGCATGGATTTTTGGACTGCTGCTCCCTTCACACTGCTCCATTTGTGATGCTGGCTCTTAAGCATGGATGCTTTGGGGGATGCCAAGACCCTCTGGCTGTGACCCCAGCTGTGGTTGGGGCTGCTCAGAGCTGCTGTCATTGAGCACAGAGCCCACTGTCTTAAATAAATGGGCTTTAATGGTGCTGAACAACAAGGGTGAAGCAGCCAACGTGTGGAGCTGACATCTTAGCAGGGGGCTGCTCGCTCGGTATGATGCTCGCTCTGATGCTGCTCTGCAATGTGTTGCCTCCAGATAGTGACTGGCTGGGACCATGGAGCTGCCTGAGCAACACAGCCAAGGGAAAGGCACGACAAGGGGAGAATCACGTCCCTGCCTCCTACAGGGATCGCTTTGCTGGCTGAGCTCACTTGTTGGAAACCAGTTGCTGCTTTGGGCATCATCCCAGGTCTTGGAGAGGTGTGAAGGCATTGAAGAGAGGTGTTTTAAGGTGCTCTTTGTGGTCAGAGAGCAAGTTTAAAGGCCATTAACTTGTTGTGGATGACTGAAAAACTGAACTAGGATTCAGGGAGGTGTTTCACACGATGGGATGCAGCATTTTGGCAGAAATGACGATGGAAATTTCCAGATCAAGCATGTTAGTGGAGACCCTCGGAGGACCCTGCCCATGGGATTGCCAGAGCTGGGTGATCTGACCCGTTTAGCTGCCACGTGGACAGGCAGTGGGATTGCCGGGGAAGACGATCCCTTGAGCGCTTGCATTGTTCGTGGGGTGACGTCTATGCTAATAGCTGTGGAGAAGGTGCAGGAGGAGAGTGGACGAGAGGTAATGTGGCGTTACACTGGCACTAGAGCCGATTGTGGACAGGGTGACAGGGGACAGTGCTGTCCTTCCACCCTCAGCTTGGTTGCTCCATCCCCTCCCTCTCTGGCCACCTCTCAATCCCTTTAAACAGAACATCATGAGAGGGACCAGAGTCTTCAAAAACCCACAGGATTCATGCCCACCTCCACTGCGAAGCCCTGCGTGGGTGACCTGGGGAGGAAGGGCAGGGGGATGGAGGTGGTGAGGGCAGCAGGAATCTACCTGCCCCAGAACTCTGGCCAGGTCACCATTGTGTCTCAGCTTGTGCTGGTGGAGTTGTGTGGGATGGGGACAGGAGCTGGGATGGGGTCAGGAGGATGCAATGGTGACAGAGGATGCAATGGCCCTCTTGGGGAGGGAAAGTTCAGGGGCATGGATTCATGCCTGCCGTGCATCCAAAGTAGTGGGACCAGCAGGGTGAGAGAGGGGATTCTGCCCCTCTGCTCCGCAATATTGAGACCCTGCCTGGAGTCCAGTTCTGCAGTCTTCAGCAGGGGAAGGGCATAGAGCTGTTGGAGTGAGTCCAGAGGAGGCTACAGAGATGAGGACTGGCTGAGACAGTTGGGATTGTTCAGCCTGGAAAAGAGAAGGCTCCACAGAGACCTTAGAGCAGCTTCCAGTATTAAAAGAGGCTCCAGGAAAGCTGGGGAGGGGCTCTTGAATAGGGATAGGATGAGAGGGAATGGTTTTCAGCTGAAAGAGGGGAGATTGAGATGTGATCTCAGGAAGAATTGTTTTGCTGTGAAGGTGGGGAGGTCCTGGTCCTAGTTGTGCAGAGAAGTGGCTCATGGTCCAGCCACAAAGGTGCTAACAATGTCCCACAACAGGATGAGGACTGAGCAGCCTGGAGGGATGCTGAGGCTGTAGTGGTTGAAGCAGGATGGAGACAAGTGTCATGGTGTGCCCAGGAGGAGCGTTGGATGGAGAAATGTGATCAGCTATGATAAGTCAGATGCAGAGTGGGGCAGGAACATCTTGACAGCAGCAGAGCCCCCTCTTTGTCCCAGTTCACCCCATGGGGTACCAGGATTTGTCCACAGTAGGGCTGCTGTGCCGTCCTATCCTCTCCCCATCCTGCACCCTCAGGTTGTGGTGCTTCAACACCAGGGACTGTGGGAAAACAGGAATCTTCCCTTGACACAGGAAAAGCTGAGTGACCCGGTCTTGTTTCACCCGGCACAACTGAAAGCTGGAATGGAATTAAAGTCCACCAAAGCACAGGGTGGGTGGGAACACCCAGGAGGAGAAAGAGTGATTGGTTTTGCAGTTCAGCATGTGTGGGCACAAGGAAAATGGGAATAAGCTCACCATGACTGCATCCCCTCAGGGCCTGTCACAAACCCAGACCTGCGACCCCCGCTTCTAAGCAACAAGGGCAAGGAATAAACTGCCTCTAAGGTCTTGATCAGCAGAGGCTAGAGTGATGCTGCAGCTTATTTATCCACAATTAGACCTCTCACCTCCTGCAGCCTTAGCACTGGGTGGCAGGAGCAGTGAGTCTTGCTGCCTGTGGCCTTTTCTTGCCATGCTTGGTCCATCTTAGGGCCTGTGTACTTGTCAAGAGAGCAGAAAGATGGGTGGCATCTATGATGCAGTGACCTAAAGTCACGGTGATGGAAGAGGCTCCTGGGCTCCTGAGAGTTTATTCCTGGCCAGCTGTGGCCAGGGGCAGGAGACCTCAGCATTGCACAGTTGAACACCCAGAGAACTTGTAGGTTGCCTCACAGCAACACAGCGTGTGGTGGGATAATTCCCACAAATACTTATGTAGGTAGATACTTTGTCCAGTAGAGTAGGAGTAGGAGGGATCTTAAGGGTTGCTTGTGCTTCTCAAGGTCTGGGTGGAGAACTGGGTGGGTGAAGGAATGAGAGGAACAAGCCTGATTTGCAGTGGCAAAGGAGATTTGGTTAAAGCCTCCCAGAATGAGGATAGTATGACAGAGACGTTCTTCCTCAGCACAGAAAGGACAGGGATCTGTCAGAGCAAGTCCAGAGAAGGGCACAGAGATGATCTGAGAGCTGGAACACCTCCCGTGAGGACAGGCTGAGAGAGTTGGGGTTTTTCAACCTGGAGAAGAGAAAGCTTCGTGGAGACCTTAGGGCAGCTTCCAGAACTGAAAGGGGCTCCAGGAAGGCTGGAGAGAGGGTCATAATCAGAGAGTGCAGGGACAGGACAGGGGCCATCCCTGGAGGTGTTCAGGGCGGGGTTGGGTGGGGCTTTGAGCAATCAAACCCAGTGGAAGGTGTCCCTGCCCATGACAGGATCTTTGAACTGGATGGGCTTTGGAGTCCCTTCTGACCCAAACCTATGATTCTATGAGGAGGGAGTGGGACCTCCATGGCTGGGGATCTCAGACGGCTTAGCCCTCCTTTTTTTTTTTCAGAAGGAGGGAGGGACAGCTGGCCTGGGGCAGGAGGTTGGGCTGCGGGGTCTCTCGGGGTTTCTTTTCCACTATCTCCTCAGTGCTGTGATCATGGTGCGGGTGCCTGCACCCCTTTCCCCTTCCACACGCTGGTGTGGGAAGAGTCCTGATATTGCTGAGCCCCACTTCCACCCCTCTGCTCTCCCACTGCCACGGCTCGTCGCACTAGAAGAGTGCAGTTTAGTTATTGATGGGAATGGTTGGACTCAATGATCCAGTGGGTCCTTTCCAACGTAGTGATTCTATGATTCAGAAAGGAGGATGCAGGGGAAATTGGAGCTGGCTCGTGTGTGACTGAGGTTATTCACCCCGGGGAGGGCAGCGGCTTGCCAGCGCCGGCTTCCCTGAGCAGAATTCCTGTTTGCTCCCTGCTGCAGCTGCCGGCGTTTCTCTGAGCTCCCCTCTGCCTCTTCATCCTCTGAAACCTCTTCGGAGAGATTATTTTCCGGGGTTGGGACAGGCGGGAGCTCTGGCTGGCAGAGAGCGGCAAGCTGCCGCCGCAGCCACAACCAGCTTGGCTCCTTCCCGAGGAAGGAAGGCAAGCGGGAGCCGCGGGGACCGGAGGATGCTCGCCGCGGTCCCCAGTTGCGGGGATGCGGGGTTGCTAGGAGGCAGGTGAAGGTGAAGAGGAGAGCGCTGCGGAGGACCGCAGGCCCAGGTATCGCCGCAGCAGCGGGGATGGGGGGCAGCCAGGGGGAATCCTCCCCGCGCTGGGACGTGGAGCTGGAGACCGGACAACGGAGCCCCGAGAACCTTGGGGAGGGAGAACGGGCAAACCCAAGGGAGCTGAGGCGGAGGGAGCGAGCTTGGAGCTGCGGGAGGACGATGCGGGAGCTGCCAGCTGGCTCGGCTCTCTGCCAGCCCGGCTGCCGCGGCTCGTTGCTGGCAGAGGCCCTCGGCTGTGAGTAGCGAGGGATGCGGGAGGCAGTGGGGTGGTGAGGATCTCTCAAGGGCAAGTGGGGGATGCTGCTCAACACAGTCTGGGGATGCCGGGGGACTGGTGCCCTTGGGAAGCTGCTTGCAAGGGACAGGGGAGCGCTGCAGCCTGGGGCCTGCGAGGATGCTGCTACCTCTGCCCTTGGGATGCGTGCGGGGCAGCAGTGTCCTTGGCAGACATCGCTGAGCCTTCTCCAGCCTGTCCTCTCCTTCACAGGAACCCCACCACCATGGACCTTGCGGGGCAAGAGAGGAGCCCGAGCTGGGAGCTGGCTCTAGCCCAAGGCAGAGGGGAGGAAGAGGAGGAGGAGGATGGGCAGTGGGTGAGCATCAAGGTGTCTGACCCACCTTCCCCCTTCTCCTAGATCCGCATGTCAGACCAGAACAGCACCGACGATGGGGAGACAGACCCCCAGCATAGCCTGTCTATGGTCTTCCTCCTTGTCCTGGTCTTCTTCATCATGGGACTGGTGGGTTTCTTGATTTGCCATGTCCTGAAGAAGAAGGGTTACCGGTGTCGGACTTTCCGGGACGATCTTGACCCAGACAACAAAGACGTGCTGACAGAGCTCCAGGCCAGTGAGTACTGGGAGCTCAGTGGGGTGCTGGGGGCTCAGTGGGGGCTTGGGCACTGCCTTTTGCCCAGCATGGACCAATGCTCTTTAACCAAGTTCCTGGGATGCGTTCTCGGGGTGGGAGGTTTACCTGTCACATACTGCTGGGTTGGGAAAAAGGGAGGGGGTGGTGAGAGCAGTGAGGAGTTCCCTGGGGATTGGGAGCGTGTGACCTGAAGAGCCCTCTGATCTACTGGCCTCACAGGCTGGTGGTGCCAGAGATGTGGGAACCAGCATCTGACCCTTCCCAAAGCAGCATTATTGCCACAAGACGATTCTGATGAACAGCCAGGACCTGCCAAACCCCCAGCACCTGAACTATAACCCATGCTCTCTACAAGGAAAGCTTCCTCCAGCCAGGGTATCCTCCAGCCTCTGCCCCTTTGGTGTTAGGAGGTCCAGCATGGGGCCAGCACGGTGTCTACTGAAGGTCACGTCTTCTACTCCCAGTTGTGCTCTTGCAGCCCAGAGGAAAAGGAGTGTTCCCTCAGGATCTCTGCCCTGCACTGAAAGTGGACATTTAGGGATTTTTTTCCCATCACTTCAAGCTCTCAGGTGGTGGGATTGGGAAGTCAGTGCAGTGTCAAGCATGGGTGTAAGCCAGAGCTTGGTTCAAGCGAGCTCTGTCATTTGGTGGCTTCATGAGGCTCTGCTGAAATGGAGAAGACACTTCCCTGCCGCGGCTTCTTTCCCTGAAAATAGCCAAATGGTGCTATCTAACTCCTCTCCATGAGCACTCAGGAGGGTCAACACCTCCTGTTGCCACTTCTCATGCACAGGAGGGCAATGTGGCTCCCACAGCTACCTCGTGGTTGCAACAGGAGCTTCCAGACAGCTTGGATGTGCTTCTTTGGCTTCAATGACGTGGCTGAACATGACTCTAGGACAATTTCTGAGCCTTCCAGGGTTGGCTTTGGCTGCTGGAGCTGCCACAGTCCAGGGAAACATCTCTGTGGGCTTCTAGGAGCAAAGTGGCAACTTCTGACCATGCTCTGACCTGCTCAGAGGAACATCTAACAGTGCAGACTGTGCTGATGGTCCAGCCAGCCCAGCCTCTTGCCTCCAGCAGTGGCTAGAAGAAGGTTGTGATGAATGCTGGGGATGAACACCACAACGGAACAGTCACTGAGCCAAGTTTTCCCAGCACACTCTTTCAAGTGTGTAGCTCCAGGGCTTTCTCCATCAGAGCTGGTTTCTCTCTATTTTAATGGGTCCCACTAGGTTTCTTTTCCCTGAACTTGTCCTGTTCGCTCTTGGAGCCTTTTGGCACCCACAGCATCCGGCATCCAGGGGCTCCACACCTAGACTGTCCCCAGGAGGAGCCTTCTCTTTCAACTTGTTTCAAACCTGCTTCCCACTCATTTTCAGTTCTGAAGGACCAACACAACTGCCCCTCTCTGCACATGCGGCTGCCAGTTTTACAGTATCTTTTCAAGGGTGAGGGACCTGCTGTTCCCCATGGGCTTCCTGGGGGGACATGAGGCTTCTCTGACCTCTCTGTTGATGTGGCTACTCCTGGAGAAGGACATATGAGTTGAACCTCTGAATCACAGCCCTCAATGCCCTGTTTTCTCCTTTCAGATGAAGAGGAGGAGGTGAATGAGGATACCGTGGAGAAGATTGTGAGATGCATCATCCAAAATGAAGGTGAGCATCTCCTGGGGCTGGAATGGAGACATGCTGATTGCTTTGGCCAACACATTCCCTGTTTCCTCTCTTCAGCAAACGCGGAGGCCCTCAAGGAGATGCTGGGGGACAATGACGGGGACATCCCAGTGCCAGTGCCCAGGTGAGGGAAGCCTTTACCTCCTTGTAGCTCTTGTGGAGTAAGGGCGAAGCAGCCTTTGGGTACCACCTTTAGTCTGGAGACTTTGCAGCGAGCGCCTTTCCAGCTGGCTATAAAGCAGCTTCCCAGCCAGAAGTCCTGCCTCCCTGAGGGCTGCAATGAGAGCTTCTTCCCACTGTCAAGGGGAACAGCCCTTCCTCATTCCTGTCCTCACTGGAGGTCCCCTCCAGAGCTGCTTGCTGCAGTGATGCTGCACCAAGGTTGGGAAGTCTCTTCCAGATAACATGACCTGTCATGTCCTTCTCCTCTTGCAGCCTTTGTCCTCACCGTAACAGCCAGGATGGGGGCCCCCCACATCACCACACAGTGCATTTGGGTTCCACGCAGGCCCCCTGCATCCACTGCAGCAAGAGGAAGAGGCACCCACTGCATCGGCAAGGGCGGTCCAAGGATGGCAAAGGCAGGATGCATCCTGGAGAGACCACCGTCTTCTCAGTGGGCAGGTACTGAGATGAGCCTTGCCAGACATGGCCCATCTGCTCTCGTGGAGAAAGTGGTGCAGAAAGTCTTCTCAGTTTGCCTCTTCCTTTCCCTTTCCCCATCTGCCCCATGCCAGGCACCCTCTTGCTTTCCCCTGTTTAGATGTCTCAGCAGTAGCTCTTCAGCTGGAAGTCCTGAGGATCAAGGTGCCTTCTGCACCTGGAAATGCCTGTGGTATGTGGCAGGCCATGACGCACTGGTGGCTTCCCTCCTCCTTCTCCAGGAAGGTGACTCAAGCTTGGGTTGTTCTGCTGACTCAGTTCTGGGCAGAGCCCCAGATCCATGTCCTTCCAAAGCCTGCTGTCCCAGCTACATGTTAGGTGCCCAACAGGGGCTGTGACCTCACTTGTAGGAATCTCATTAAGAGGAGGAGGAGGTGACAGCAGGTCCTTGGTGCAAGTTACCACCCACTACCTTCAGAATGAAAGAGTGGCTGTGCTCCTCCAGGTTGGTATCTCCAAGGATGACTATAATTAGATGCCAGGGGAGGAATATAAGAATAGGGGAGTGTACCCAGTACTTCCTAGAAATAGTCTTTCCAGTCCTCATCTGGTCGCATCTCAAGGGACTTCTGAGCTGCCTCTGGACTATGCAGTTACTAACCATGTTCTGCCATTCCCTAGCAGAAAAGTTTAGCCTGGACAAGTCATTAAGCAAGGTCTCCACTCCCTACTGCTGTGGTTACTGGGGCAGGGTGACAAGCAACTGATGTCCCTGGATGGCCACCCTGGTGAGACATGAAGCTCTGCTGTGCTCAGATCCTACAGAGGATCTTCATTCAGGGCCTGAGGTTTGGTGATGCTGCAGGTTGTCAGCCCACTGCTTTGCAGGAGTTAAACTCCCAGATCCCCATCTCACACCTAGGGAAAGGAGGGAGAGGAAGGAAACTCTTCTTCTTAGAAAACTACCCCCAAGTAGCAAGAGATAGGATGAGAGGAAATGTCCTCAAGTTGTGCCAGGGGAGGTTTAGATTGAGTATTAGGAACAATTTCTTCACAGACAGAGTGGTGAAGCCCTGGCAGAGGCTGCCCAGGGTAGTGGTGGAGTCTCCACCCCTGGAGGGGTTAAAAAACCATGTAGCCATAGGGTTCAGGACATGGTTTAGTAGGCACAGAGGGTTTGAGCTGATGGTTGGACTGGAGGTTCTTCATATAATCATAGAATGGTTTAGGTTGGAAGGAACAGCCTGGAGAAGAGGAGACTGAGAGGAGACCTCATTGCTCTCTACAACTACCTGAAGGGAGGTTGTGGAGAGGAGGGAGCTGGCCTCTTCTCCCAAGTGACAGGGGACAGGACGAGGGAGAATGGCCTCAAGCTCTGCNGAGGTCTTTTCCATCCCTAACGATTCCATGATTCTGTGCTTAGCTTGGGAATGTGCAAGGGAGGGGCTCTACTTGCTCTCTAAATCCTTTCAAAGGCATGTGAGCAGCTTAAATGAAGACAGAGACATCTCAGAGGTGTGAAGGGAATGGCAAGAGGCAATGGCTGCGAGTTGCAAAATGAGGAATCCAGAGAAGATGTAAGGAAAAACTGTTTCACCCCAAAATGGTGCAGCCCTGGGACAGGCCTGGAGGAGTGGAAGCATCTCCACCCTTTGAGATTTCCAAAACCTGACTGGATGGGGCCCTAGGCAACAGAGATTGAGGATGGGAGTTGGCCCAGTTTGAGCAGAGGGTTGGATTGGAGACATCCTGAGGGCTTTTCCCACCTAAATTATTCTATTAAATGATTTACCATTTATCTTAGGGCTTTCTCTAAAGCAGTTGCTGGCAGGGGGTATCCACCAAGGGATCTGTATCTGCCCCCTGTCCTTGGCCTAAGCAGCCACAGCATGTCATGTCCTACTGAAGTAAACCCCTCAGTGGTGCTGACTGGGCAGACAGCAAACACTCTCCTGCTTTTCCTCTTGCCATCTGGAGGTTGGTTACGTAACCTCTCGTTCCCCCTCCAGTCCAAACTCTGCCTTCTCTTTAATATCCTTTCCCAACTCTTCCAGACTGATATTGTGCAATGGCATTACCATGGAATGATCCATTACCATGGAATGATCCTACCACTCATGCCTCCTCCCTATCTCTCTTTTGGGACTGGAATGTTCTCTGGTCTTCCTAAATCACAGTGCTGGTGCCATCTCTCCAGATATCTGGATAGACCTGTAAGGTCACATTTGTGCTGACCCAAGCGGTACCTGTGGATAGCTTGTCTGGAGCTGGAGCACTTCTCTTCTTAGCCCTTCCAGCCATGAGCAGCATTTCTGATTGCAGCGCCAAGGAATCCGTGCTCTCCACAGACTGTAGCCCAATCCTCAGGCTGGCGGTTGTCTCCTTCATCTCTGGTGTCTCATCTGGGATCCATTCTTACCTCTCTTTGACAGGACAAGAGGGAATAGACTCAAGCTCTGCCAGGGGAGATTTAGGCTGGACATTAGGAAAAAAAAATTTTACAGAAAGGGTCATTGAGCACAGGAACAGGCTGCCCAGGGAGGTGGTGGATTCACCTTCCCTGGAGGTGTTTAAGGCACGGGTGGACAAGGTGCTGAGGGGCATGGATTAGTGTTTGATAGGAACAGTTGGACTCGATGATCCAATGGGTCTCTTCCAACCTGGTGATTCTATGATTCTCTCAGACCTTTCTTCTCACCCTCTTCCTTCAGGATGGCTGTACTGGCCACTTGCTTCAACTTTGGGTCTTCTTTCAACCCAGAAGTGCTTGAACTTTGTTGCTGAATCTGTGTTTTTGCGATGATGTTGTCTGGCAGCTGAAACTTAGCAGAGTCAGGGCCATCTGCAGCTTTGGGGGTGACTCAGGGGCAGGGAGAGTGGTTGCTGGGTGAGTCATGGGCTCCATGAGGTCTCTGTGGCGGGATCAGCATTCTTTGGCTAGCGGACATCAGCTCACTGTGGAAGAGAATACCTGTCTGCTGGTCCAGCAGTGGCTTGCTTTGCTTATAGGAGGAACCACAGTGTTAGTCACAACCAGCTCACCTGCAATTAACACTTCTAGGCTTTGTCTACATGTTATCCCTCACAAATCTCAACGTTGTGGTAAATCCCTAACTTGTCTCTTCTCCCCAGGTGCAATATTGCATCATCTCTGGTTATGAACACACTTTTTGTGGGTGGCAGCCCAACTCCTTCCTCCATTCTCTTGCCCACTTTGGAGCTCTGAGCTGTTACGGGGCACATGGTGGGACCTTGGTGAACCACCTAGGCACCATCCACCACTCCAGAGGATGGCACACAGTGAGCTCTGGCAGATTCTAGCCAAAGAGCTCCTCCTGGCTTTTGATCCTTGTACCTAAATGTGGCTTGTCCTGCTGAAACCCTGTCCTTGCCTTTATCCAGAGTGTGCTGCTTGCCAAAAACTCTGCCTCTCACTCCCCTGATGGTGGTCAAACTCTGATTGCAACATCCATGCAACTCTGCATGACTGTCTGTTCCACATCAGGCTGAGCCAGGTTGCATTTTGCCTGACTGAATCAAAACCTGAGTTTCAATAAAAGTTCACCCAGGCTGCATAGAATCAGAATGGTTTGGGTTGGAAGGGAGTTGGAAGGGACGTCCAAGCCCATCCAGTTCCTCCCCCTGCCATGGGCAGGGACACCTCCCATGGGATCAGGTTGCTCCAAGCCCCATCCAACCTGGCCTTGAACACCTGAAGGGATGAGGCAGCCACCACTGCTCTGGGCAACATGGGCCAAGGCCTCACCACTCTCATTGTGAAGAATTTCTTTCTAGGATCTCATGTAAATCTTTCCCTTTCCAATTTATATCCATTCCCCTTTGTCCTACCACTCCATGCCCTTGGTGTTTCCAAGAGCTGTGACCCCTCTAGCTGCAGGAGGAACATGCTGGAAGGGGCTGCACTGGCCAACATCTGGCTTGACCTTTTCTTTCTTCTCTTTCTATTTGTTTTACCAAAAATTAAGGGCAAAATAGGGTCAGGCCAGTGCGGGGCATGGCTAAAGACAGGGTCTGTGGTGTAGAATAGGTCTGAACAGAGAATCAGCACCAGTCGATCACAAAGAGAGGACGTCCAAGGCTAGAGGTACAGCCAAGCTGGAAATACAGCTGGGAGGGGATTTTGATGGGGCCTTGAGTAGCCTGATCCAGTGGGATGTGTCCCTGCCCATGGCAGGGGATGGAACTGGATGGGCTTTGATTTTATGATCCTGTTCCTATTCCAGGTTTCGCGTCACACACATCGGAAAGAAACCCACTTTGCACGAGCAGCAGGATGGGCCCCTGCCCGATGGCAGCCGGGAGCCCAGCACGGAGGAGCTGGAGCACAGCAGCAACCGGCTCCAGCGGGAACACGCTCGCAATGGGACTGTCCCCAAGGGTGGCCTGCAGAACGGAGATGTCCAGAAGGGTGCCCAGAACAGCAAGGTTGGGGAGCAAAGCCACTCCACCACTCCAGCTCTGAACACACCAGCCAGCTCTGGCACTCGTGACAGCCGACGGGCGGGCAAAGGGTCCAGCACAGCAGGCTCGCTGCAGGATGCTGGCACTGCTCCTGGCAGCACGAGCCGCCAGCGGAAGCTCCTGAGCTACCGGGTACTGGGAGGCTCGAGTCCCAGCATCCCAGGAGAGCTGGTGCAGGAAGGAGCCAGCATCTGCCTGGAGGAAATGGGACTCGGGTCGGCAGATGAAGTGTCAGATATTCACGGGAGCCTGAGTCTACACGAACAGCCGGATGAGTTGGGAAGAGACGAAAGCATCAGAAGACAGCCTGGAGCAGAAGACCTGGGGCAGCAGGTAGGTTCCTCCTCTTTCTTGTCCCCGTGTGGTACCCTGGGCTGGAGGGTTTGAAGGGACATAACCCAGCACCCCAGCCCTGCTGCCGTCAAAAAGATCAGACAGGAGGCATGCAGTGGTGTGAGCTGTGCAGCAGGGACTGACAAGCCAAGGCTTGCACCAGGCTGACTGTGGCGAGGAACCTGCCCTGTCCTGCCCACCCTGCTGCCACTTACCTTTTCTGATTGCGTTTTCCCATCCATTTCCTAATGTCTGGGGCCTCCAGTGTCACCGTGACAGCTCCCATCCTGCTGGTCCCCACACTGTGGGGGAAAGGCAGGTAAGTGGTTGACTTGCATGGGGGGTGCTGTAGGCCAACTGCTCATGGGCAAGGGATGCATTTGCCTTTGTGGATGGGCTCTGTCTTGTTCCCCTGATGGTAGTTGCAACATCCATGTGACTCTGCATGGCCACCCCATCCTCACCAGGCTCAGCCAGGTTGCGTTTCACCTGGCTGATTTGACACTTGAGTTTCTGTACCAGCTCATCCAGGTTGCACTCAAGGGCATCCATTGGGATCGCTTCTTCTTGATCTGGGGGAACCCTGCTGCTGCACATAGCTTGGTCTCCCCAAAACTGTAGCTTCATTGCAGTGCTGGGGCCAGCAATGCCCAGGTGTGGACACATGATTCCAGGAGCCTTTTTTGCCTCGGAGTCTAGAAATGATGAAACCAACTGGTCATTCCTTGTTCTTACATGCCCTGGAGGGACTGGTGCTGGCTGTTCTCAGAGAAGAGAAGACCAAATCCAGCTAGGTGGCACCTCAGTATCTTCCAGCCTTTCTACACAACTTCCTTGCTGGAGATGCTTGAGAGCTCCAGGGCAGCACGGGCAAGGAATGCTCTGGGTGCTGATGGCTCCCAATTTGAGGAATTTGCTCTCTCTCACTGCCTCCAGGCTGTTACCACTGAGCAAATGATGTGGTCAGTGGTGGCAGCAAGTGCCCAGCTCACTCATGTGCTCATCTGCGGCTCTGCAATTGGGGAAAAATAATTTTCATGGAAAGGGACTGGGGGAAGTGACCTGGTGACACGTCACCCTGCCAAGGTGAGCCTTGGAAAAGGTGCCTACTTAAACGTAGGCAAAGGAAAAAGTGGGAAAAATTGTTTATTGTCCCTCTGCTTTCTGGTGGCCAGGCTGGAAGGGTCTGGGTTGCTTTAGGCTGGAGGTTTGACTCTTTTTATGGAGAAGGGCAGTCCAAGGCAGCTACGGCAGACAGAGCTGATGTGCTGCATCTCTTGAGATGTTGGCACTGGGAGAGGTGCCAACAGGTCCTCCTTTCTCCCATGGTCTGATATGTGAGGAGAAGGCCATGGCCCCTCTGATTTCCTGGGAAAGATTTGCATGGAAGACAAGTGCATGGACATCGATTTTCTCCTTTTTGTCAGCCCCTCTGTGGTGTCAGGTTTTGGGGTGTTGTTTCAGCATGCTCTAGGCCACCAGGTCTTAGAAGAATGATGTTGGGACTTCGCTGGGGTGTTTGCCACTGAGTCCTGGTGCTGCTTGGACTATGCCTTGTCCCTTTGGTCCCAGCCAGGGCCACCAGGAGGGTTCTTAGCTGCTGCTCAACATGTCCTGCATGCAATGGGGCTTGGTCTGTAGTCACCTCCTAAGCCTCAGTGGTGGGGACATGCATAGTTGCTGTGGACAACAGTCCCTGGCCTGCCCTGGCTCTCAGGGGAACACTGACCTACCCATCCTTCCTCCCTCCTGCAGGAGCCCCGCGCTGTGGTGCAAGACCGAGGAGCAACCGTGTGACGTGAGTGCTTGGGGCGATGCCAGGGTTGGGGGGAGGATGGCATGGGCAGTGCCCATGCCCCGGTTGGGTCACAGCCTGGGGGTGATGAGAGGGTCAATCCCTTCTCCAAGATGGTCTATTCCCAACACACTGGGTTAGAATGACAGAATGGTTTGGGTTGGAAGGGACCTCAAAGTCCATCCACTTCCAACCTCCTGCCATGGGCAGGGACACCTCCCACTGGATCAGGTTCCTGAAAACCCCATTCAACCTGGCCTCGAACACCTCTAGGTATGGGGCAGCCACAACTTCTCTGGGCAACATGGGCCAGGGCCTCCCCGCCCTCCTTGTGAAGAACTTCTTCCTGCATGGACATCCTGTTGCCCACATGCCCAACCTAGGCCGGCAGGAGAGGCCATGGAGACAAGCCCCATCCTGCCCTTCTCCCCGCAGCTCCTCTCCACTCCCAGCTGGTGTGTGGACGGGTGACGTGCAGCCCCTGGCCCCCACGCCGGGCTGGGGAGCTCAGCTATGAGGGGACAGCGGGGCAGCCGGCCCCGGGTGGGCAGCTACGCGCTTGGCATGGCCAGAGCGACGCGCCGACGTTCCCGACAACTGCGCTCGGTGCCAGACCTCATCCCATTGGCAATAGGTACCCGACACCCACCCACCGCACCTGCCCTGGACGTCCCCCCTGGACACCCCCATGGACACCGTGGGGCCGGGAGGGACAGGACAGCACCCCCCAAGTCCCTGCTGCCCACCCGGTCCCTGCAGCCCCCCCAGTGCTGAGGGAAGGATGCGTGTGATGGGGCTGCAAATAAGGGGCAAGGGATGGAGGCAGCAGCTCGATCCCCAAGCTGGGGTGGGGGGCAGCCCCTCCCCAGCATCTTCACTGTAGAGCACAGCCCCCCTGGGGGCACTCCCACCATGCACAGCGGTCATGGGCACAAATCCTGCACCGGTGAGGTCCCCAGGAGATGCCGGCAGCGAGAGATCACAGGAGGGGCTGGAGCCGGGCACTGGGGGCAGGATTGGACCCTGCAGGCCAGTGGGCAGCCCCTCCCCAGTGAGCTTTGGTGTGGAACCCCACTGTACATAGATGAGCTAAAACCATTAAAGCTGCTGACCCCCGCGGCAGAGTGAACTGGTTTTATTGGGCCACAGCACCCCCCTGGCCACCCCTGCCTGGGGGGGAATGCTGGGGGACAGGTGGTGTCCTGGGCAGCCCCCAGGAGCACGAGGGGGCAGGGGGAGTCCCAGGCAGGAGCTGGGGGAAGAGGGTGTGTGCTAAGGTTCAGCTGTGGCACTGAGCACCTGGATAAAGGATGCACCCAGATAATGGATGCTCTGCACAGCACAGGGATGTAGGAGCACTGTGCAAGCAGCACCGGGCAGGATGCGGCCCCTGGAGAGACCAGCTCGGGGCAGGGGGCAGCGCCAGCCCCTGCTGCTGAGACAGCAGCTCATGGCGAAGCTTTTTGGGGAGCAGAGACAGGTGGACCCACAGAGTCAGCTCAAGTGCAGCTCGGGGTCGGACTCAGGGGCTCTGCCAGGTGGTGGAGGGGGTGCCCGGAGCTGCAGAGAGAGGAGATGAGGTGCCAACCAGGTCACTCATCCGCTTTTAGAGCCCCCCAAAGCACACAGAGGGCACCGTACCCTGTTCCAGGAGGGCTGGGGGCAGGGTTGAGGGGCACAGCCTTGATGTGATGGGGCTTACCGGCCGGAGGCGCGTGGCTGCCAGGTCTGGAGAGCTCTGCCCGCTACCCGTGCCATCCTGCCGGCAACCTGGAAGGGGCTGGAGGCTCAGCCCAGCTCTCTGCATGGCCACCAACCACGCTAGCCAGTTTCCCACCTCCCTTTCCCAGCTCCCCAGCCCTTCCCAACCTCTTTCCCAGCACGCCAGCCCCTTTCCCAACCCCTTTCCCAGCTCCCCGAGTTCTCCCAGCTCTCACCTCCCAGTGATGTTTCAGGAGAGGGGCTGGGGGCCAGGCTGACCCCAGGCACAAGGCCAGGAGGGGAGAAGGGTGGTGGGGACGGTGATGGCAGCTCCTGCAAAGACAGCCAAGAGGCATAAGAACAGCAGGAAGGTGGGGTTGGATTCCCTTCAGCAGCTATAGCACAATCTGGGGGGCTGCCTCACACTGAGAGGACACAATGATCCCCCTGCCCCCTGCACCGACCTGCCCAGCTGCTTCCCGGCCACCAGTGAGCTCCTCCACCACCAAGGAGGGGAAGACGCCAATGCGGCCATTGAAGTCACCGGTCCAGAAGCCATCGTCCACCTCACCAGGGGCCCGGGGCAGCACGCGGATGATGGCCCCCTCAGGGAAGCTCAGCTCCTCAGGGCTCTGCCCCTCGTAGTCGTACAGGGCTCGCACCAGCCAGGCTGTGGGGAGAATGGGGTGGGGGCTCAGCACCCATGAGGGACCTGTTCCCCTCACCAGGGTGACAGGGACGCCTCAGTACCCACCTCCTGGCTCCAGCACCAGCTCGGCAGCGATGATGCTGGAGAGCTGGCGGTGCAACGCTGAGGGGCCGGGGGGGCTGGCCCCAGCCCCTGATTCGCCACCCAGGGACAGCAGGTACTTCTCGGGGACATAGCCAACCTGGCCTGCCTTGTTTCGAGCCTGAGGGGACAAAAATCCTGTAACCATCCCAGGCCCTGGCGTTGGGGACAGCCAAAATACATCCCCAAGGCATGGGGATGGGACTCAGTCCACTCATACCTTCACCCACTCTTCTGCATCCCCGTCCTCGATGATTTCCAGCTCCTCGCCTTGGGTGATGGACAGCTCGTCTGCCTGGCAGCCCTGCGGGGAACAGGGGACAAAGTGGCTGAGGGCACAGGCCTTGGGCAGGTGCAGTGAGGGGTGACAGCACTGCCCATACCTGGTACCCAAAGATCACTCGACAGGTGTAGGGGTAGGTGCGGGCAGCCGGGCTGGGCTCATCATCCTCATCTGTCCCGTCACTGTCCTCGTAGTCATCGAATTCAGCCAGATCCATCCCTGTGGGGGCCTCCTCGCCCGTCCCCACCATAGCCCCTGCCAGCCAAGCGTCTACGTCCAGCCCTGCCGCCTGCAGCAGTGCCAGTCGGGCCTCTGCCTTCACCCGGCTGACCTGGGGAGCAGGGGGACACATCGTCAAGGTCTAAGGGGACACCCATGGGGTAGGGGACAGCCCAGCAAGCCCTGTTACTCCTGGTCCCCAGTATGGTTGTCAAGGTGTAAGAGCATCCCCAATGCTGCAACCCTAGCACCGCATCCCCGGAGCTGCATCCCAACCACCGCAGCCCCCAGTGCCCCAGCCACTGCATCCTCGGTGCTGCATTCCAGCTGCTTCAACCCCAGCTGCTGCAACCCCAGCTGCTGCATCCCCAGCGTTGCATCCTGAGCTGTTGCATACCCAGTCACTGGATCCCCAGCTGCTGCATCCTCAGCTGCTGCGTCCCCAGCACTGCATCCCAGCCACCACACTTCCCATCCCTGTGTCCCCTCCTGCCCAGGGGTGACAAACCTCGAGGTTACCCCGAGCTGGAGGAACCCACCTCTGCCTTCCGAATGTTTTCCTTTGCTTCTTCTATCTGCCGCTCCACAGCGGCCACCTCAGCCTCCGGGACCTGCTGCCGCCTGCTCTCCAGCCGCTGCAGCACCTGGTGGGTGCCCGCAGCAAAGCAGGTCGGTGGGAGCTGGTAGAGGGGCAGGGAAAGCCCCTCCTTGAGCCCCGCCATGCTCATTGGGGAAGGAGAGCACCCACCTCGTCGCTATGTGCCTTGTTTTTTCGGTCCCGAGCCACCCGTGTGGCCCAGCGCCGTGCCTCCTTCTCCAGGCTGGCCCCGTCATCCTCTCGTGGCAGCAGGGACACCTGGGTGAGGGACAGGGGGGCTTAGAGGGGTTGTGTGGCACCCCGACTACAGTCATAGAATCCTGGAATGGTTTGGGTTGGAAGGGACCCCAAAGCCCATCCAGTCCCACCCCTGCCATGGGCAGGGACACCTCCCACTAGATCAGGGGCTCCAAGCCCCATCCAACCTGGCCTTGAACACCTCCAGGGATGGGGCAGCCACCACTGCTCTGGGGAACCTGAGACAGGGCCTCCCCACCCTTACAGCAAAACATTTCTCTCTAAGATCTCATCAAAATCTACCCTTTTTCAGCTGAAAACCTTCCCCCTTGCCCTATCCCTGATCAAGAGCCCCTCCCCAGCTTTCCTGGAGCCCCTTTTCAGTACTGGAAGCTGCTCTAAGGTCTCCCCACAGCCTTCTCTCTTCCAGGCTGAACAACTCCAACTCTCTAAGCCTGTCCTTGTAAGGGAAGTGCCCTTGGATCATCTCTGTAGCCTCCTCTGGACTCACTCAAACATTTCCACGTCCTTAATGTGCTGCGGACTCCAGAACTGGACACAGGACTCCAGGTGAAGTCCCACCAGAATGGAGCAGAAGAGCAGAATACCCTTCCTTGCCTGTTGGTCCCACTGCTTTGGATGCAGACCAAGATACTACTGGCTTTCTGGGCTAAATAACACATCCCCCCACACCTACCTCCTCCACCTCGGTCAGCTGGAAGCGCTGCTCAGGGCTAAGGGCGAAGGCAGGATGGTCCTGCAGGAAGAGGAGGAGGTCCTGCTCCCGGCATACCTGTGGCAGGAGAGCAGTGTGGGGCTGGGGGACTCATCCATCCCCTCCCTGCCCCTCCACCATGCTCAGGATGGGTGCTATTACCCGTGCCGATGCCTCCGCAACTCCCTGAAACCAGTCCCGTGTGGCACGGCAGGTTTCCACCTCCGTCCTGCTAGCCACTGACAAATGCTCCCGCAGCCGCTCGTAGAGGTCACCGTCCAGAGCCTGTGGAGAAGAGGGTGGGAAACGCCCCCGGCACTGCCCACATTCCTTGAGGTACATCCCTGACACCCCCAGGCAGCATCCCTGACCCCTAGAGAAGCAACCCTGAGGGGGTTGATGGTCCCCCCACCAGTGGGGCCCTCCCTGCTGCACACCCTGGCAGCAGCACCAGGGAGACGCTTTGCATGGGAACCTGGGGAGGGGACACGGCAGCTCCGGGCAGGTCCTACCTGGATGGCAGCGGGCAGCTCTACGCGCTGGTAATGCTCCAGGTGGGCGCTGGCAGCCACCAGGGCGAAGACGTACTCATTCTGCACCCCTGCAAGCTGCCTCGAGTGCTCAGCCAGGCGTGCAGTGAACTGTGGGGACACAGAGAGTGGGGCTTGGTGACAGGGACCCCTCTTCTTGGAGACCCTGTCAGCTCCCTGCGCTGCTGACCTTGGCACTGAGCTTTTGCAGGCTGGCTTTGGTGTGAAATATCCTCCGGTCACTCTTCCGCAGCCTGGGAATACATGGGAAGGGGAACATGAGGCCATCTTATAGTCACAGTAGCCCCCTCGCTGCTGTCCCCTCTGCTCACCGAGCCTCCACATCAGCTGCCTTGTCCTTTGCCACCTCGCTGCTCCGCTGGAGGTGGGTGAACTGCTTCTTGGCCTTGTCCAGCTCCTTTACTGTCTCCAACAGCTCCGCCTGCGCCTTCTGCAGCCGCTCAATGCCCTGTGGGGAGTGTCAGCCTGGGGGCCAGAGGTGTCCCCACTGCCCAGGCACGGAGAAAACATCCTCGCCCTGATACCTTCTTGAGCATCCTCTCCTTGGAGAGACGGGTGGTGCGGGCAGCCTCCGAGGAGAGGGCGCGGTAGCTCTCTGAGGCAGTGACACGGACCTGTCCGGCATGTGCGGTTCCCTCGATGACGCCCTTCCAGATGGCCACCGCGCTCCTGTGGGTGTCAGTTTTATAAGACAGGGTAGGGTCCTCTCCTTCCTGCCAGCATTTGGCAATGCTGGCAGGACAGGCAGCACCCTCAGCCATTGCAGTCCCCTCCTGGGGATGTCCCAGCCACAGCTGCATCCCCAGGATGCCCAAATCCTAGCTGGCATCAGGCATCTCCCAGCTTTAAGGGCCACAGATGGGTGCAGCCAACCTCAGCCCTTCGTCCCCATCGCACCTCGAGTCACCAGCCTCGCCGCGGCCCCGCTGCCAGTCTCTCTTCATGAACTGGGTCGCCAGCCTCTGCAGCGCCTGCTGACAGAGTTACCATCACCAGCACGCCCTGGTCCTGCCCCACATCCCTGCTACCCCAATGTCCCACGCCCAGGCTGACGCTGAGCTCTCCAATACTGGCTGCCCACCTCAGGGTGTCCCACCCCACAGTGGCTTCATGTCACCAGGGACCCCATTAGATTGCCCAGAGAAGCCACGGAAGCCTCATCCCTGGAGATGCTGAAGGCCAGGTTGGATGGGGCTTTGAAGAACCTGATCTGGTGGAAGGTGTCCCTGCTCACGGCTTTAAGCACCCTTCCAACCCAAACCATTCTATGATTCTGTGATCACGCTTCCCACAGGAAAACCTTTTTTTGGGAGCAGCCGCTATCATGAGGGCTATGAAGATGATGTGAGAGCTGGAGGACTGTCCCCTGCTATGAGGACAGGCTGAGAGAGATGAGGTTGTTCAGCCTCGAGGAGAGAAGGATCCGAGGAGACCCAAGAGCAGCTTCCAGCACTGAAAGGGGCTCTAGGAAAGCTGGGGAGGGGCTCTTGATTAGGGAGTATGGGGATAGGATGAGGGGGAATGGGTTTAAATTGGAAGGGGGAAGATTTAGGTTAGACATTAGGAAGAAATTCTTCACAATGAGGGTGGGAAGGCCCTGGCCCAGGTTCCCCAGAGCAGTGGTGGTTGATCCATCCCTGGAGGTGTTCCAGGCCAGGTTGGATGGGGCTTGGAGCCCCTGATGCAGTGGGAAGTGTCCCTACCCAAGACAGGGAGTTAGATGGCTTTGAGGTCCCTTCCAACCCAAACTATTCCATGATTCTATGATCATGCTCCTCATGGGAAAACCTCTTTGGGAAGCAGCCACGACAGGACCCCCAGTGCTGTGGCTTTTGGGACAGAGGATTGGGAAGGGGACATCATTGATGAACACTGGCTGCAGAGGCAGTGTAGAGGATTCTCCCCCAGCGTGGAGTGAGAAGAAAGCGAAGAGGCTTGGTGCTGCCTTCATGGACCACAGAACTCATCTCTGCCGCAGGATGTCCCCGGGGGATGCTGTGGGGACGTCTCACTGAGCACAACTAGCTCTGACATTTAAGAGCAGAGTCCCGCGATGACCCAGCAGACAGCAGAGCTGGGTTGTTTCCTCCCCCTCCGTGAGGTTTTTCCTTTATGTGCCCATAACACCTTAGGAATGAGCCACGCTGTGCCCAGTGGAGCCCCCCAGTGCATTCCCTAATGTGGCTGGTCCCCTCCCAGCAAGGATAACATTTAGTTCATCCACCTCTGGCCTTCGTGGTCAGCATGGAGCAGCCAAGGCCTGCTCGAATCTGAGGATTTCTAATGTTTCCTGTTGCCTGTGTGGGGCTGTGCCTTCCCCTGGACGCCCCACGTGGGGCAGATGGGGCTCAGGGCTCCTTTCTCCCCAGGATACTGATCCCAAAACCAGCGGCATCTCCGTACCTGCCCGTACTCCCTGTCGAGGGTGGCTCTCTGCTTGCTGTAGGACCTGTGGGGAGAAGGCATAGGGGCAGGCAGGGACCCAGGCAGGGGGAGAGGGATGGGTCACCTCTGCCGTAACCCCCCAGCCACCGGGATGTCCCCATCTGGCCACACCAGCGGGTGATGGAGCCCATGACCTCAAGGTGGCAGCTCAAGGTGAGCCATGTTGGACAGTCTGCCGCCCCCCCATACCTATGATGAGCTGGCCTGGCCTCAGCTTGCAGTGGGGTGGGGGACACATGCGTTGGGACCCTACCTGATGTCCTCCAGCAGCTCCACGTCCCGCTGCTGCTTTCCCTGCAGCCCCGAGAGCTGCTCCAGGAGGTGGACCCGCACCTCCTGTGTGAGCTTCACCTGCGGGACAGCACCGGGATGGAATGTGGGGACTGCAACACAGTAAGATGTGGGGCAGAAGCGGGATGCGATGCAGGGAGGGCATGGGGCTGGGATGCAGGGAAGACACCGGGAGGGGATGTGGGGATGGTACCAGGATGGGATGTGGGACAGCACCAGGATGGTATGCGGGATGGCATCAGGAGGGGATAAGGGGACAGCACAGGGATGGGATGCGGGGATGGCACTGGGATGGATGCGGTGACGGCACCGAAGTGGGATGCGGGGAAAGCATCGGGATGGGATGGGATGATACCGGGATGGATGCGGGCTGGGGGGTGAGCGATGCTCCCGCCGTCCCCGGTCCCGCCCTCCCCTCGCCGGGTCCCGCTGCGGGTTCCGAGGGGGCGAGTCCCGCTCCTGGCCCCGCTGGGGGATCCGGTCCCGGTCGCTCCCTCCCACCCTCCCGCGGCCCCGCGCTCACCTTGCGCGGCGGCGGCTGCATCCTCCCCGGAGCCCGGAACTGCCGAGCCCCAGACACGCCCTCCGCCAGGACACACCCACACCACAGACCACTCCCATCATAACAACGCCCACCACTCGACCACGCCCACCAACCGCACACAGCCCCTACGACGTGACCACGCCCCATTCGCGCCAGACCACGCCCACCCTCACGCCCCCCCAGTCAAACCCGCCGATCAGTCACCGCCCCCATTGAGCTACACAAGCCCCGCCCACCGAGCCTTCCTCCGCAGCCCCCGCCCCTGAGGTGCCCGCGCGCCGCCTGGCGGCCAGTGCTGCGCATCGCACCGGGGAGAGGGAGAGGAGGGGCAGGGGGACGCGGGGACACAAACGGACACGGAGACAGAGGGACAGAGGGACACAGAAACAGAGGGACATAGAGACACAAAGGGACATGGGGGAAAGAGGGACATGGGGACAGAGCGACATGGGGACACAAAGAGACACGAAGATAGAGGGACAGAGGGACATAGGGGGACAGAGGGACATGGGGACAGAGTGACACAGGGACACAAAGGGACATAAAGATAGAGGGACATAGGGATAGAGGGATATGGGGACAGGGACATAAGGGACAGAGAGACATGAGGAGGTGGTGAGATGGGGACAAAGAGGTGTAAGGAAAGGGGGGGACGGGGACACGGGGACAGTGGACATGGGGACAGAGGGACATAGGGACAAAGGGGATACTGGGACATGGGGACAGAGGGACATGAGGAGATGGCGATATGGGGACAGGCAAAAAAGACAAGGGAATGTAGGAACATGGGGGCAGAGGAACACGGGTGACATCTGGAGATGGGGATCAGAGGACATGGGAACACAAGGACATGGGGACAGAAGGACATGAGGAGGTGGGGACACAGGGATGTAAGGACACTGGGACATAAGGAGTTAGGACTATGGGGAGATGGGGACATGGGGACACAGGCAGACTGGGATATGGGGAGATGGGCAAATATGGACAGAGGGATGTGGGAAGACAGGAACCTGGGGAGAGACATAAGGAGATGAGGACATAGAGAGATAGAGAAACAGGGACACGGTGGGACAGGGAGACTGGGACAGAGAGACAAGGAGACAGGGACACAGGCAACTGGGGACATGGGAACACAGGGAGATGGGGAGACAGGGATGTGGGGAGCAACGGGGCCCAATCCTGGTTTTCAGGGACACAGAGGACACTGGTCCTGGAACATAGTGACACTTGGGGTGCCAGAGCACAAATTCTGGGGCACAGGCAGATATGGGATGCCTGGGTCCTGGGGTACAGGGACTCATGGGGCACTGAGACCTTGGATCCCAGGCACAGGGACACGTGGGATCCCATGTCACATGGAGGGCGGACAGTGACTCTTGTCAGCCTGGCAGGACCCTCCTGTGAGGACACAGCATGATGCTGAGTACCTGGAATCACACGGGCTCCCTCGCCAGCCCTAACCTTGTCGGTCTCGCAGGTCCCTGTCCCACTCCCTTTGCCTCCAGCTCTTACATCTCTTTCTGTTGTGCTTTTTCTCTCTGTGGTTCCTGCATATCTCATGGTTTCCTCACTGTCCCTTTTGTCCCCTGCCTGACAATTACACAGGTCCTGGGTGCTCTGATGTGTTTGATGGGCTGGGACCATGTCACTGGGTCCATATTCCCCTCTGCTGCATGAGGGAGCTCGAAGATGGTCCAGGGGCCACCCAGCACCCACCTGGGTGTCAGGAAGGGGACAGCAGAGTAAGACAATGCAGGGCAGCTTCATCTACAGGGTGGCTTCAGCTGTCAGCCTGACCAAGAGGGCTGATGCTTGGAGACATCTGCTGCTGACAGGACTGGGAAGGTGATGTCCTGTGTCCCCAGGGTCTGCAATGTCAACGTGTGACAGGTTGGGACCTTGTCACTGGGTCCGTATTCGTCTCTGCTGCATGAGGGAGCTGGGAAGATGGTCCAGGGGCCACTCAGCACCCACTTGGGTGTCAGGAAGGGGACAGCAGAGTGGGACAATGCATTCATCTGCAGGGTGACACAGGGTTGTTGGGGATGGATCCCTGGTACTGGCAGGGCTGGGTAGGCAATGCCCTGAACCCCCGGGTGCTGCAACAGGGCAGGGGCAGATGTCACCAGGCTGGCAGCTGCTGTCACCTTCCTATTCCACGTGCAGCCCTACTGCTGAGGTTCACAACTCTCTTTTGGTGGCTGCTTTACATCTGCTTCCTCCTCCTCACAGCCGTCTCATTGCGTATCAGCGGCTGGAAATAACCCCGGTCTTGGTGACGTCCTCAGTGTGCATGGTGGTGGTGGAAACTGGTGGTCACCTCGTGCTCCACGCCTCCTGTCTGGCTGCTCAGACCACGAGGACGTGTGCAGCCCCGGGTTGTGAAAAGGAAGAAGAGGAAGAGTGTCTGCAGGGAGGGGGACAGTGCCTGTCCTGCTGCAGTGACGTAAGGTGGGGCTGGTGACATTTGTGCAGATCCAGCTTGTGCAGAGGTCACTCAGCAGAGATGTCCCAGCTGGTGTCTTCACTCAGCTCCGCTGTTGCCTGTGTCACCATCCTGCTCGGCTGTGCCTGGTTCAGCTCTGCCGCCCAGTCATCCCCAAGTAAGTGTCTTGGTGGGTCTGGAGGGTGATAGGACACCCCAATATTTAGGCTAGACATAACGGGGAATTTCTTCACCATGAGGGTGGGGAGGCCCTGGCACATGTTGCTCAGGGAAGCTGTGGCTGCCCCATCCCTGGAAGTGCTCAAGGCTGGGTCAGATGGGGCCTTGGGCAGCCTGATCTAGCAGGACATGTTCCTGCCAATGCAGGAGGGTTGGGACTGGATGATCTTCAAGGTCCCTTCCAACCCAAACTATGAGTCTATGATTCTATGACATTGCGTCCTGTGGCACTGGGGAGGGGAAGGCTGGGTGTTACGGTGGAAGCTGGGGACACAGCTCTGCCGCCTTCCATGGCTGCCCATGATGAAAACCTCACTGAAGACCTAAACCCCTGCCACTCCTTCCCTTTTTGGCAGCAAAAGTCAAGTTACAGCTCTTGCACCCTGAATTTCCAGTTGCCTAGATGTGGAGAGGTGGTTGTGGGAGAGGTGGATGTATCTGGGGCTGGGTGTCCTGGGTTCCACCTGGATGGAGCTTTTGGGGTGATGCATGGGGGAGCAGAACCCAACTTCTTTTGTTTTATGAGCAAACCAGAAAAGGGATTTGACCTAGAATTGTTTGTGTGGTGTTGTGGGACCTTCCTGTTCTTTGCTCTTGTTATGAACATGAAGTGAGAAACCTCCAACCACAGGAAGATGAGGAGGTCTAGCCCTCCCACAGTTCTGTCTGTGATGGGGGCCCAACCAAGGAGCTGGCCGGGAGGAGGAGGCAGGAGCCCCGATGGGAGAACGTCTCCCATTCTGGTGTTGGTGGCCCCATCCCAATCCCATCCTGCTGTGGTTTAATCATCTGCCCTTTTGGTCCTGTTAAGTCATGAGGGACACTTTGTGCTCGGCTTGATAAGAAAGGGATGTGAACAAAGCCACATGTCCCTGCAGTGATATGTGGGAGCAGAGCCTGTCTGGGCTGTGGGCAAGGTGCTGGCACCACCACAGTGGTGGCACTGGACAAGGGACATGGACAACACAGGATAGAATCATAGAATTATAGAAACACCAGGTTGGAATAAGACCCACTGGATCATCGAGTCCAACCATTCCCATCAAACACTAAACCATGTCCCTCAGTGCCTCATCCACCCATCCCTTAAACACCTCCAGGGAAGGTGAATCAATCCCCTCCCTGGGCAGCCTCTGCCAGTGCCCAATGACCCTTTCCATGAAATACTTTTTTCCTAATGTTCCTAACCTCCCCTGGTGGAGCTTGAGGCCATTCCCTCTCATCCTGTACCCTGTCACTTGGGAGAAGAGCCCA
>WAAB01007037.1:45537-134856 GCA_013389865.1 Piaya cayana
CGTTTCTGATCCAAGCCAAGAAGCCATTGGCCTTCTTGGGCACCTGGGCCACTGCTGGCTCATGTTCAGTCACTGTCAACCAACACCTCCAGGTCCTTCTCCTCCAGGCAGCTTTTCAGCCAGCCTTCTCCCAATCTGTAACTGCTCAGGGTTGTTGTGCCCAAAGTGCAGCACCCGGCATTTGGCCTTGTTAAACCTCCTGCCATTGGTCTCAGCCCATCGATCCAGTCTGTTCAGATCCATTTGGAGCCTCCCTACCCTCCAGCAGATCCAGACTTCCACCCAGCTTAGTATTGTCCACAAACTTGCTAAGGGTGCACTCAATGCCTTCATCCAGGATAAGGCATAACTCTGCATGGCGAGGGCAATGGGATGTTAAAGGCTTCCATGTCCCAAGCTGTCCATGCCATGGGACAGGGAGATGCCACCTCCTCTGTCAACTAGTGGCTCTGCCTGGAGGAGTCACAGCTCCTGCGTGGTCCTAAGAGGGAAGGGGTGGTGGGAGGGGGCTCTTGGCTGAGCCTGACCTCTTGTGTCCTCCACAGTGCGTAGCAAAGGGCGAATCTTGCTCCCCCTCACTCCCCAAGAAGAAGCCACGTGCCCTAGTGCCTCTGTGGAAGCTTTTCTCAACAGCACCCTCACCACCCGCCTCCTCCCTGCCCTCTACTCTGTGGTTCTGCTTGTGGGGTTGCCAGCCAATGCTCTGGCTGTTTGGGTCCTGGTGATTAACTTCAGGAGATGTTCCAGCACCCTCTTCCTGCTCAACCTGGCCAGCGCTGACCTGCTCTTCGTCCTCCTGCTGCCCTTCAAGATCTCCTACCACCTCTTGGGCAACAACTGGCTCTTCGGGGAGTATCTATGTCGCACCATGGTGGCCTTCTTCTATGGAAACATGTACTGCTCCATCCTATTCCTCACCTGCATCGGCCTGGAGCGCTACATCTCTGTGGTGCATCCATTCCTGTGGAAGGGCTCCAGCTGGATGTGGTGCAAGGCGGGTGTTTGTGTGGGCATCTGGCTGGTGGTGGGGCTGTTCATGAGCCCGCTGCTTTTGCACCCGCAGACAAGTCATCTCTCAAGCCTGAACATCACAACATGCCATGATGTCCTAGTAAGCAGAAGGGATGTCCTAGGAAGGGGGAAGGATGAACACATGTTCTTTGTTTACTATTTTCTTACCCTGGTGGGGCTGGGCTTTGGCTTACCCTTCGTGCTCATGACCATCTCCTACAGCTGCATCCTGGTGCGGCTCCTGGCCAAGGGGAGACGCTATGGGCAGGTGGTGCAGGTCCTGGTCCTGGTCCTCCTGGTTTTCATCCTCTGCTTCACCCCCAGCAATGTGCTGCTCTTCATCCACTACCTGATGGAGGCCACAGGGTGCAACAACCTCACCTACATCTGGTACACCTTGGCCCTGGCGTTCAGTGCCTTCAACAGCCTCTTCGACCCCTTTGTTTACTTCTACATCTCCCAGGATTTTCGGGGCTGGATGCGGACTGCAGGCAGCTGCTGCTCGGGGCAACTCAAGACCTCATCAGGGAGGAGCTTGGGGAAGGCAGCCTTGCCACTGAGGTCCAGCGAGGAGAGCCAGCTGTAGGCAGGACTGGGGGGCACTGGACTGTGTCCTTTCAGCATGGGAAGGTGGGATCCTGCAGCCTGGTGCCTGGGATGAAGGATTGAACCATCCCAGGCTGGCAGAAAAATCCCATCCTGAGGTTCACTAGGACTTCGCTGCAGGGCTGCCAGCATTGCCCACATCCCATGGGTCCCCTGGCTGGTTGCCTGGCCCTGGCACCCACATCTCCCCATGAGATGCTCTTCACTGCTCCTCCTGCAATGACCAAACCCTCTGGAGTACAAATAAACCTTTATTTCTCCCTGGTGGTGGAAGGAACGGGTATCACTACCCAAGCAGAGCAGGAACTGCCCTCCATCGCCAGGACCACTTGCCGGGCACACACGGCCAGCCCTGCTCCTGCTGTCCCCCACAAAAAGATGCCACTGTGGATGCCAGGAATAAAGTAGGGGACAACACAGGTGTCCTGCCTCTGCCCCACAGGCCCAGCACAGGGGAGGGGACATCATCTTGTGCTCCCCTGTGCTGGCAGGCACCCCATCCCCCCTGCCCAACACTGTGCCACGCTGCCGAAACATGCAGGCAGGTTTTGTTTTCCCTTTTACTTCCTTCCCTCAGCACCGGGCACGATGGCAGATGTGCCACCCATGAGCAAAAGTGCAGGTGGCAGCATCTCCAGCCCCTCCAAGAATGGGAACCACCCCTCAGCATCCCAGACCCCCTGGTCCTCCGGTCCCTGCTGATCCCTGCTCCCAGCCCGGCTCTGGGGTCAGAAGGAGGAGGGTATGGGCTGCATGGTGTGGAAGTACGGGGTGTCCATTGTTGCAGCCACCGAATGTGACTTAACCCCCGGATCGGTGGTTGCCCCTTGGGCACAGCAGGTCACGTCACTGGCTGGCCTGGTCCTGGTGGCTGCCCCTCGTTCTTCCTGAGGATGACGCTGCTGAGCTCCTGGATGAGTTTGTCGTTGATGGGTGAGGGAGGCTGAATACTCTTCTTCCTTGGCATCTCCAGGGAAGTGTCTGGAGCAGCTTCCTGGTCCCAATTCCCGACCAGTGCCAGAGAAGGCTCCATGTTCCTCTCCAGAGAGGCTGTTTTGGTGGGTCTGAGCCCCTGGGCTGGAGTTTTTTCGCTCTCCAGGTCCAAGCCCCTTTCCAAGGATAGGGCTTTGGTGATGGAGGGATCTGCCACCCTCTGGGCTGAGCTGGCAGGCAGTGAGGATCGCAGTGCTGTGGCCGGGGGCTGCTTGGGGAATGGGGTTGGCTTCTTGGACCTGTCCACGGGGGGCACAGCCGACAGGTCTGCCAGCAGCTCCCGCCCCAGCTCCAGTGTGGCCAGTTCAGGGAAGTTGCCCACCTCCTCATAGACAGGATCGGGGTCTGCCTCCTTCTCCTGCTGCTCCTCCAAGGAGTCCTGGTGCATCTTCATGGGCTGGAGGAAAAGGCAGAAAGTTGGTGTGAGGGGCACTGCTCTGCCACACTTCTCCTCACACTTCCCTCCCTGCATGCAGGAGCTGCTTGGGGGCCCTTGTCCCCTTGCTGTGAGGCTGATGCCTGCAGGTCTCCTTGCTGGGTCACTGCTGCCCTTTCTTCCCCCATGGCTAAGGGAGGATAAGCACTGTGGTCCTTGCCAAGGCATGGTCCATGGTGCAGTGGTACCAGACCAGCATCCCTTGGCAGAGGTGGCCTGGGACAGGGGGGACAGATGGCATGCAGAGCACAAAGCCAGATGAGATGAGGACCAGCCAGGTAGCTCCAAGCAAATAACCTGATGGCAAGGAAGACCCAAACCTATTTCCTACATTCCTTATGTTCAACCCCTCTGAGCAAGATGGGGGCCCAACAGAAGAGGTGCTGGGAGCAGAGCTGAGCAGTTGGGGTCTTCCTTGCATGCACTGGGACCATGCATGGACCCTCATCCCTGGCTACGGGACACAGAGAGCAATAGGCACCATCTCCTCTGCCCCACAGCGTGGGTAGGATGGCCTGTGCACCAGGTGAGATGCTGCAGGTGAGCCCTTGCTGCCATGGGCATGAGGCACGATGCAAAGCCAAGCAACAAACATGCTCCACACATGCAGGTACTTACAAAGAACATGGACAAAGTCCTTCGTGTGTGCAGGCGGCGCTAGAAACAGAGGAGACAGGCACAGATAAGCACATGGTAGCACAAGGTAGGTCACAGGTGCCTCAGGAGGTAGAGGAAGAGGCAGTGTGGCCCACATGGCTCTGCACACCCAGAGACCTGCCACGGACACAAGCACACAGAACGCACGCACCACCAAGCACAGGGACACACACACAAAGCATCCATTGGTGCCAGAAAGACTCCACCCGCCTCCATGTGAGCACGGTCTTGGGACACGTGCGTGGACCTCAGTGGGTGCAGGAGCAGCCCTGGGCAGGGCTAACTGCAAGGGCTTTACCAGGGTCTGGTTGGCAGACAGCATGGTGACATCGGTGCTGTCCCCGTGCAGTGGCACCAGCGGCATGGTGCCAAACTTCTGCTTGGCAAGGTCAGAGGAGGAGCGCCGGCGCATGATCACGGGGTGCAGGTCATCGTGCTGTGCACAAGGACAGGACAGGGAGGGGGTCATGCTGGGCTGCACTGCCAGCCCCATCCTGCCCCATCACGTCGCATCCTATCCTATCCCATCCCATCCCGTCCCGTCCCTTCCCTTCCCGTCCCATCCCACCCGATCTGGGAGGCACAGCCAGTCGGCACCCACCTGAGCCTTGAGGATGCTGGTGGTCCAGTCCCACAGCTCAGCCTGCCCCGAGCACACCAGGTACCTGTGGAGGAGTCAGCTGAGAAGCTGTCAGGGAGCAGGACCAGTGTGGCCCATGTCCACCTGGGGCTGTCAGACACAACTACATGCAGTGGGGGCTGCACTTCCAAAGCTCCCTGCATGCCTAGATCATTGCTTCCAGAGAAGATGAGAGCTCATCAGGCATCCAGGAGGCTCAGCTCCCCTTGCTGCCTTTAGAAGAACATCTCAGCCCCATGATGGGGGCAGATGATGAGCTCAGGCCCCAGCATCAACAATGCCAGGACCATGGGGACAGGATCTACATGGTTGTACGTGGGCTCCCAGTGGAGCCAGCAAGGTGCAGGAGCACCCAGTGTTGGGCACACGGGGACACAGAGAAGTGCTGGCAAAGGCTGATAGGTAGCACAGCCATGTGGGTGGCATGTACCCCAGGGCAGGTCCTGCTGGAGCCTGGTGCTGGCTGCTCAGATGTATCTCCCAGGGGTGCTGGTGTGGATGGGGAGGTAGGAAGGGCATGTGGTATGGAGATGGATTGTCCCTGGAGCCCCATCTTGTGCTAAGGAATGTGTGGCCCCACTGCTCAGTCCCTTGAGTGCCCCAGCCAGGCACCAGATCTGCCCTGGCCCCCAGGGCCCTGTAGCACTCCCTCTGGCTGCCCAATTCCCACTCAAACTGGAGACTGGTTTGAACATCCTGCTGGCCTAGGATGGCAGGGGTGGATACTCACAGTTGCTGCTTGTCCAGGGTCAGCGTGAAACCCCACCTGGGGAAGGAAGAGACAGACTGTGGGGTGGCACCACCAAGGTCAGACACAGCCTGGGGCCTGAGCTTAGGATAAGAGAGAATTTCCAGGGCAGGTTCAGATTGGACATCAGGGAAAGTTCCTTCACCGAAAGTGTTCTCAGGCACTGGCAGAGGCTGCCCAGGGAGGTGGTGTAGTCCCCATCCCTGGAGGTGTTTGAAAGATGGGCAGATGATGTGCTCAGGCATCTGGTTTAGTAGTGGGCAGGTACAGTTGGACTCCATGATCTCAAAGATCTTTTTTAACCAAGCAATTCTATGAGCTTGGCCCTCGGACCAAGCCTTGGCACACTTCTGGGTCCTGGCGGGGCTTGGCAGTTCCACGCAGCAGCTGAGTTCCTGAGCTGGGTGCTGGGGGACAGGGATGGAGGGATGCATTCCCTGGGACCAGGGCCAGGGAAGGTCCCACTTACTGCGCTGGTGGCTTCAGCTTCTTCTTAATGCCCATGTAAACCTTGGCTGCATCCAGGGGCCACTCACGTTCCGGCTTGACACTCTGGGGAGGGACAGCCGTGGGTCAGCCCAGCTTGGTGCTAGGAGGGCAGCAACCGTTGTACCATTGCTGTCCCCAGAGTCCTCCACTCCACCTCTCCTCCCACCCTTGGGAGACAGGTCCAACCCCACCACATCCCCTGGGTACCCTCTTCTCCTTGAGCAGCAGCAGCCTCCGGTCTCGGATGACAAAGTAGCGTTCCTGAAACTTGTTCCCCAGCAGCTTGGGGGGCTCCTCGCGGCATCTCAGCAACCCACACTTGGGGGTCTCACGCTTGGTGCCTGTCCAGCATGGGGAGATGAGGGTCAGGGGGGCTGGGAGCATGCAGGGGGTGCTGGACCATCGCAGGGACACCCAACCGTGGGTCTCAGGGATGTGGCCCAAGTGGCTGTGGGGTGGTGGGCAGGGCAAGGGGAAGATCAGGCAGAGCTGTCCTCCTCTGGGGACATTCCTAGGGACTGGGATCTTTTGTGATGGCCTTACCTGTGAAGAGACAGCCACCCTCGCCAATGGGGACCTTCCTCACCAGTAGGTAAGCAGCACTGGGCTCTGGGAGCTTGCACCACTGCAAAGCTTGCTCCAGCACCTTCTCCTTGGGATGCAGGGGCCGCTCTGGGGAGGCAGGGACACTCTCACTGCTGAGTCTCCTCCACCATGCAGATCCCTGTTCCCCTTCCCACCAGCAGCCTGTTGATCTCCGTGATCATAGAATCATAGACTCAAAGAATCATAGAATCACGAGGTTGGAAAAGACCCATCGGATCATGGAGTCCAACCATTCCCACCAATCACTAAACCATGTCCCTCAGCGCCTCGTCCACCCGTTCCTTAAACACCTCCAGGGAAGGTAACTCAACCACCTCCCTGGTAGCCTCTGCCAGTGCCCAATGACCCTTTCCTAGAAAATTTTTTCCTAATGTCCAGCCTAAATCTCCCCTGGTGGATCTTGAGGCCATTCCCTCTTGTCCTGTCCCCTGTCACTTGGGAGAAGAGCCCATCTCCCTCCTCTCCACAACCTCCTTTCAGGCAGTTGGAGAGAGCAATGAGGTCTCCCCTCAGCCTCTTCTCCAGGCTAAACATCCCCAGCTCTCTCAGCCAGTTCCTCATAAGGCCTGTTCTCCAGGCCCCTCACCAGCTTCGTTGCTCTTCTCTGGACACTCTCCAGAGCGTCAACATCCTTCTTGTGCTGAGGGGCCCAGAACTGAACACAGGATTCAAGGAGCGGTCTCACCAGTGCCAAGTACAGAGGGAGAAGAACCTCCCTGGCCCTGCTGGTCACACCGTTTCTGATCCAAGCCAACATGCCATTGGCCTTCTTGGGCACCTGGGCCACTGCTGGCTCATGGTCAGTTGCTGCCGACCAACATCCCCAGGTCCTTTCTCCTCCAGGCAGCTTTCCAGCCAGACTTCTCCTTGTCCACACCTCCTCTTCACCAAGCCTGTTGGGTTGAGAGCATCCCCCCTGTGCTGTCCACACCATGCTCACCCAACTCCCCATTCTCCAGGACCTCGAAGGTCAGCCAGATGTCCAGGCTGGCTGCCACATTGCGCATCTCCAGCACCTGGTTGGTGAGCTCCTCTGCTGTCATCGTGGGGGACACCTGGGGTCAGACACACAGGGAGCTGTGGTGGATGGTGGCAGGATGGGTCCCAGGGATGGGCTGTGCCAGAAGCCTGTGTCCCTCCTCTCCTCCTCCAGCACGACCTCCTTTGGGACTCACCTTCAGCGTGACGCAGCAGTCAGGCAGCTTCTGCTCCAGGTAAACCTCGATGATCAGGTCTCCTGCCTGTGAGAGCTGGGAGAAGAGTGGGTGGCAATGGAGTTGTGCTGGCATGGATGCTGTGCACATCCCCTCTGGTGTCCCAGGAGGTTGAGACTCCTTGACAGGAGCCTCAAGGTGATGGGCAAAGGGGAGACAAGCAGGGGAAGGTCCTTCCCCAAATATCTGGTATGGGACAGCATGGGCAGCTGGGAGTGTCCCCATCCTACAGGTTGTTCCACCAGCCCAGGGGTCCTGAGGTAGTGGGGATGACAAGCACATCCTTAGTACCTGTGTGTCCTTCCAGGTGGTGATCAGACTGTTCTCCAGATCCATCTGGGATACCTGGTCCTCATCAATCTGCCAGATCAAGGGAAGATAGAGCGAGACAGGAGATATGTGGGGTCAATGTGGACCGAGATACAGCTTGAGGACACATGGCCAGGAGAGAGGGATGCAGGGGAAAGCAGAGGTGGATAGCATGGGGAGGGGTGATACAAAGTGAGATGGACAGAGCCATTGCAGAGGGAGCTGGCAAGGGCCAGCAGGGAGCTTACGTTGAAGATGCTGACATAGTTGTCAATGAGGTCTTCCATCACCTTGACCTCATGCTCCCCTTTGCCATCAGTCTGGAAAAGGCTGGGTGCAAAGAGCAGTGACAGGTTCTTGGTGCTCATCTGGTTGAGGTCTGCACATTTCTGCACCCTGGGGTGAGGAGCAGAGGGGTGAGGGGCTGGACCTGCTCCAGATGGGGTTTCAGCCCTAGCACCCATCTCACCACAACCTCCTTTCTGGGAGCTGCAGAGAGTGATGAGGTCTCCCTTCATCCTCCTCCAGGCTGAACACGCCCAGGTCCCTCAGCCACTCCCACAACCCCTGGACTCCAGACCCTTACCCAGCTCTGTTCCCTTCTCTGGACACACTCCAGCCCCTCTATGTCCTTCTTGTAGTGAGGGGCTCAAGGCTGAGCTGAGAATTTGAAGTGTGGCCTCACCAGCACCAAGTCTAGGGGAGTGATCCCTTCTCTGCTCCTGCTGGCCACCCCATGGCTGATCCAAGCCAGGAGGCTGTTGCCCTTCTTGCCCACCTGATCCACTTCTGGCTCATGTTCAGCTGCTGTTAACCAGCACCTCCAGGGTCTTCTCTGCCAGGCAGGTTTCTAGCTTTCTTTGTGGGGGGGGCACTTGTGAAGTTTACATCCTATGGAGGGGGTGTCACCTACTCCTGAACATACTATCATTCTCTCCTGCTGCAAGAGGACTTTGGGAACATTGGAGGTGTCCCACAGCACCGTGGACACTGGACTCTTCCTGGCTTTCAGGGTTGTGAGATCGCGTTCCTGGGCAGTGGAGAGGCCCAACACTTCTGGCTGGACTTGGGGGCTCTGGCTGGACCCAGGAAACCTGCAGGGAGATGACCCACTGACCGGTAGAGATGTCCAATGAGCGCAGCCAGGGTCTTGCGGTTGAGGCGAGGCAGGCGATGAATGAGCTCCTTGTACCGCTCCAGGCGCTGTGGCTTCGAGGAGATCTCTGAAGGGAGGAAAATGAGTCATAGACCATTGCTGAGTCAGGCAGACACAGGGCTGATGTGGCACCAGGGCTGGATGAACACCAGTTCAGGGTCCCTGTGGGCAGCCCAGGGTGGGAGCAGGGGTTGGGTGAAAGAGGTACCTGCAGCCTCCTTCCACTGTGGGTGCAGCTCCAGGGTGAAGACAGGGTCTTCCAGCTCACGGAAGAACCTCTTCAGCACATCGGTGACGTCCTCGATAAAGTTGTCACTGATGCGCAACTTGACATTGCGGGCGTCCCGACGAAACTCCTCCATCAGTACCTTGATCCGGGACTTGGCTCCATTCTTGCGGTAAATCCCCTCGTGTCGCAGCCCTAGGGCAGGGACATAAGGTCTTGGGGGCTCAATCCTGCCCAGGGAGTCCACACTGGGACTGGTGGCCCCAGAGCGGTGCCAGTTGCCAGGATCCTTTGGCTGCACGGTGTGTGCCAGAGGATGCTCTGGCTGTGCTGCTGCAGTGCTGCGCTCACCGTACTGTGTGATGAAGGCAATGCAGCTGTCCACAATGATGGGGATGTCACTCCGGCTCAGCTGCTGGTCCCGCAAGGCATTTCCCCGTCCACCTGCTGATGCCTGGATGTCAGTGTACCACGCCGCTGAGTCTGCCCGCGACAAGCCCTGCAGGTAAAACGTCCTGAGAACGACAAGGGCAGAGAAGAGGGAATGAAGGTTGCCGGGGAGAGTAGGTTATCCCCTCCTGCACAGCCTGGCTCTAGGACAGGGAATAAGGTGCACACTCTTCTGGGTAGAAAACTAGTTGGCTGGCCGGTCCGAGAGAGTGGTGGGAAATAGAGTTAACTCCAGCTGGAGGCCAGTTACAAGTGGTGTCCCCCAGGGCTCAGTGCTGGGTCCAGCCCTGTTCAATGTCTTTATCAACGACCTGGGTGAAGGCATCGAGTGCACCTTTAGCAAGTTTGGGGATGACACTAAGCTGGGTGGAAACCTGGATCTGCTGGAGGGTTGGGAGGCTCCAAAGGCATCTGAACAGACTGCATCGATGGGCTGAGACCAATGGCAGGAGGTTTAACAAGGACAAGTGCTGGGGCCTGCCCTTGGGGCACAACAACCCTGTGCAGAGCTACAGACTAGGAGAAGTCTGTCTAGAAAGCTGCCTGGAGGAGAAGGACCTGGGGGAGTTGGTTGACAGCCGAATCAACATGAGGCAGTAGTGGCCCAGGTGGCCAAGAAGGCCAATGGCATCTTGGCTTGGATCAGAAACGGCATGGCCAGCAGGTCCAGGGAGGTTCTTCTCCCTCTGTACTTGGCACTGGTGGGACNGAGGGAATGGCCTCAAGCTCCACTAGGGGAGGTTCAGGCTGGACATTAGGAAAAAAGTATTTCACGGAAAGGGTCATTGGGCACTGGCAGAGGCTGCCCAGGGAGGTGATTGATTCACCTTCCCTGGAGGGGCTTAAGGGACAGGTGGGTGAGACGCTGAAGGACATGGTTTAGTGATTGATGGGAATGGCTGGACTCCATGATCCAGTGCGTCCTTTCCAACCTAGTTGTTATATTATACTACGATTCTATGAAGGCACAGCCAGGCTGAGCTGAGGGACATCCTACTCTAGCAATAGACTCTGGCCTGGGGTGATCTCTTTAGCCCATTGGCCACAGCCCTGATGTCCCAGTAGCATCCCCTCCACCACTTTGGAATCAGCATCAACCCAGAAGAGTGCTTTTGCCTACTGAGGCTGCGTGGTTCATTCTCTGTCATTCCCAAAGTCTAGAACTCACCGTCCCATCTCCACCAGGATCAGCAGCTCCTTCTTCTCTGGAGTTTCTGTTGGGGGAACCAGACCTGCATTGAGGTGAGAAGGTGGTCAGAGTCCTGCGTGGCCACCTAGCCCATGGTCCCAGGCTATGGCACTGCACTCACTGAGCTCCTGCAGCCGCCGGAGGTTTATGCTGTCCTCAGCCCCGTCCTCCTCAGCAGGGCAGATGAAGAGGTGGGCTTTCTGGAGGATGAAGAAGGCCTGCTGCCATTGCTCGGGGTTAAGCATGCACTTGTAGCGCAGCTGGCCCACACGCTGGAACTCGTAGCCCAGCAGGCAGTGACAGCTCACAGGCGTGAACCACTGCAGGATGGAGCAAGAGAAGAGCCGGGTAAAGACAGGGCTTGACCCCCAAGCGCAGACCCCACGAGGATAGGGACAGGTTGTTGGGGAGGATGGGAGACCCTGTAAAGCGAAGGAGGCTGGTGGCCACAGGGGATGGGGAGTTGGGAGGAATCATAGAATCCTTAGGCTGGAAAAGACCTTTGAGATCATGAAGTCCAACTGCATCTGTCCACTACTAAACCAGATTCCTGAGCACCTAATCTACTTGTCTGTTAAATGCTTCCAGGGACGGAGACTCTACCAATGCCCTGGGCAGTCTCTGTCAGTGCCCAAGAACCCTTTCAGTGAAGAAGTTTTTCCTGATGTCCAATCTGAACCTTCCCTGTTGCAACTTGAGGCCATTCCTTCTCATCCTATCACTTCTCACTTGGAAGAAGAGACAAACACCCCCCTCTCTACAACCTCCTTTCTGGCAGTTGTAGACAGTGAAGATGTCTCCCCTCAGCCTCCTCAGTTTCCTCAGCTGCTCCTCATAACACCAAAACAGGGATGAAGGGACAGAACCCAGCCTCCCACCAGTGGCACAGGGTGTTAGTGTTGGGGCTTGCTCACCTTGCCGATGGCGCTGGCCCAGGCTTGCAGTGTTTCAGGACCATCGGTTCCCAGCTGCTGCACTTTTTCCCCAGTGAGGAAGAGCTCAATGGTGAAGCGAAACCTGCAGAGGAAGAAACCAACCCATGAGGGCAGCCCACAACAAAAAATTTTTCCTGATGTCAAGCCTAAATCTCCCCTGGTGGATCTTGAGAACATTCCCTCTCGTCCTGTCCCCTGTCACTTGGGAGAAGAGCCCAGATCCCTCCTCTCCACAACCTCCTTTCAGGCAGTTGTAGAGAGCAATGAGGTCTCCTCTCAGCCTCCTCTTCTCCAGGTTAAACAACCCCAGCTCTCTCAGCCATTCCTCATAAGCCTGTTCTCCAGCCCCTTCACCAACTTCGTTGCTCTTCTCTGGACTCGCTCCAGAGCCTCAACATCCTTCTTGTGGTGAGGGTTGCCCTCTGCATCCCCACAAGCTCCCTGGGTGCACAGTAGGGGTCACAACTAGGGGTGCCTTTCAGTGGGGCTGGTGAGTGTCTGGGCTGTGCTCACACCCATGGAGATGAGGTCTCCTCTCTCCATGTGGCCCAGGGGCTCCATGCATTTCTCCATCACTTCTCAACCCCCAACCTCAAACCTGCCCCCAGAGCCAGCCCAGATCCTTGCACCAAGCAAGTAGTGATGCTTGTCCTTGTCCTCTGTACCCCCACGGGCTCCCTGGGTGGGCAGGGGTGTCACGACTCGGGGTACCTTTCAGTGGGGCTGGGGCTGGCGAGTGCCTGGGCTCTGCTCACACCCATGGAGATGAGGTCTCCGATCTCGATGTGGCCCAGGGGCTCAGTGCATTTCTCCGTCTCAAAGAAGAACAGGGATCTCTCCAGGGAGCACCACGTGCGCTGGAAGTCTGCAGGGTCCAGGGTGTCAGTGGCACTGGTGTGGGCAACCCATGGCTGTCCTCCCTTGCTCCCCATGCTTACCCTCCTTGCTCTTTTTGGTGCCTGGGAGCTTGTGGGGGGCAGTGGTCCGGTACAGGTACCCGCTGTGTGTCACTGGCTGTGTGATCTCGTTGTAGACACCTTCTGGACCCGATTCCTGTGTGCGGGGTGTCCCTGTGGGGAACGGTGCTGAGATGGGAGCAGGGATGGGAGCAGGTGCCCGCCAAAGTGTGGGTCCAAGGTGGGAGGGAGATGTCACTCATGGAAGGGGGTGTGCCAGGCATGGGGTTCCATGAGAAGGGGCTTCAAGATGAACCTGCTGCCTTGCCCCTTCATGAAGTGGGACAAGTGGGTCCCCCAGAGAGCCACATCTGATGCCCTGGCTGTCCCAAGGCTCAGGTCAGGCAAGGAGGGAGCCCCAGTATCACAGTCAGGTGGGGTTCAAGGTTCTCATTACCTGAATGGTTCCTGGGCCTTTTGCTCTCCAGTCCCCACCAAAGGTCGGCCCCAGGGGCCACCTCACAGGCAGCAGGGTCAGCTGCCGGCCCAGCTTCTGAGGAGGAGAAGAACTGCAGGATGGTCTTGAGCAGGGCTGGTCCTGCCACTGCAGCACACAGTGCCTGTGATGAGACAGGAGCCTTTAGGGACCATGTCCTGGCTCATGGAGAACCACAACCTGCTGCCAGGGATGTGTAAAGACAGGTAAAATGGGACACAACCTCCCACCTGAGCCCCTGGGACCACCTGGCACACGGGTGCAGGTGCACGCAACCAAGAAGGAAATGTTGCATCTCAGCCCCAGAGCTCTGGGGTGGCTCCCAGCACCCCAGGTTCCTGCCTGCACCCTAAGGTGGCTCCTACCTGGAGCACATCGTCCTGAGTGGCGTAGTGAGGATGGGGCAGGCGGTACCGACCCTCCCGGTACTTGCGGGAGATGAAGTCCCGTCTCTGCTCGGCGCTGGCATTAGGGTAGAGGATCTCAGCAGCAGGGAGGCGAGCAGCCCAGAACCGGTTCGCTCGGTCATTTCCCAGCACAATGAAGAGCTGCAGGAGAGTCCCGTGGTCATGGTGAACACCAAAGCCAGTTGGGAGGAGCAGGATACCTGCATCCCAGGGGAGATTGTGGGGCTGCTACCCCCTGAGGATGCTGTGCCAGCCCCAGCACCCTGGCCTGAGCGCCTCTACCTGCACAATTTCATTAGACCAGACGCTGGTATCAAGCTTCAGACTTTGCACCTTGGAAATGTTGGAGCCCAGGCTGCGATGCTGCCCTGTGGGAAGCAGGAAAATGAGCACTGCTTGATCCTGCCAGGGGAACCAGGTTGCCCCCATAACCCAGCCAGCACCCTGCCTGCTCAGAGAGCCTCAGCCCACCCTCCCAGGACCCCCAAATTCCCCCCAGGGACATTTACTGGCCTGCACACTGCTTGCAGATGACCACACACAGGTTGATGGATGCCCAGTCGGGACTCGGAGCCCGGCAGTCAGCACAGTATTTGTTGGCTTTGTTGGACCAGATCTTCTCTGCCACCTCATAGTCATAGAGCATCTCAGCTATGGCCTCCTGCAGGGCTTCCATCCACTCCCGCTTCTCCCGCTCTGACTCCGCCACAAAGCTGTGAGCAACCAGCACAGCCAAAACTGAGGGATGTGGAGCGACCCACACCCGGATACAGTGCCTGGCTGCTCCCCACACTTCATCTCATCCAGCACCTGGGATACCTGAATATTTTGAAGGGGGTGATGAGCTCAAAGCCACGGTTCTTGGCTTCACGGATGGTGGAGCCACGCATCTCGATCACACAGATGCCAATGCCCATTTTAAAGAACTGCAATACAGAGAGACACTGGTGTTGGCTCTGCAGCACCACAGCCACAGTGGACACAGCACCCTGGAGATGTCTCTGATGGACCCAGGTAGCTGCTCCTGGTACCCTCACTCCCATCACTGCTCTGCCTGGACTGGTCAGACATCTCTCAGGCATCCCATATGGGCTGACATAAAGCATTCAGCAAGTGCATTGGAGCCCTGGCCATTCAAATCCTTCTGTTTTGGGGATTTGGATCAGCATTGAGTCAGCCATATGCACAAAGCAAGGACCAGCTGGAGCAAAACCAGATCCATGGATCCAGAGGAGGTCCAGAGGAGGCCACAGAAATGATCTGAGGGCTGGATCACCTCCCATATGAGTACAGGCTGAGAGGGTTGGGGTTGTTCAGCCTAGAGGAGAGGAGGCTTTATGGAGACCTTCAAGCAACTTCCAGTACTGAAAGGGGCTCCAGGAAAGCTGGGGAGGGGCTCTTGATCAGGGATTGCAGAGACAGGATGAGGGGGAATGGTTTTCAGCTGAAAGAGGGGAGATTGAGATTCGATCTCAGGCAGAAATGTCTTGCTGTGAGTGTGGGGAGGCCCTGGCCAAAGTTGTGCAGAGAAGCTATGGCTGCCTCATCCCTGGAGGTGTTGAAGGCCAGGTTGGATGGGGCTTTGAGCAACCTGATGCAGTTGCAGGTGTTCCTGCCTATGGCAGGGGTTGGAACTGGATGGGCTGTGAGGTCCCTTCCAACCCAAACCACTCCAGGCAAACTGGAAATGGAGTATCTGGAAGAAAAATAGGGATGCTGAGAAAATTCAGCAGGGGAGAGGTGGGGCTTTTCATGGGTAGCAGGCAGGGTGAGGTGGGCTGGCAGAGCCCTGCTGCCTCTTATGGGGCAAGCCTGCATTACAGCTATGATTGGTGGGGAGTTTGTGGTCCTGTGATGGACTGGGATGCTTTGGTGCATCCTAGACCCAAGTGCTGGGCAGAGACGAAGATAATTTGGTGACATGGAGACTGGAAGGAGGATCTGCTCCTGGTAGATCCTTCATCTCCAAGCCCAGGCTCTCACTACAGCTGACCTATGCATGTTCTCCAGATCCCTGCTTCACCATTCCCTTTCTCCTGCCCATTTTTTCCTCTCTGCTCTCCTTTTGGCACTGACACTTGGCTAAGTTTCCTCCCTCCATCCACTCTTCTCATCCCTGTCCACCATTCCCACAGCCCTCTGTGCCAGCGGGCAGCCTGGTCACCAACCTGCTCGCTCTTGTACAGCCACATCTCAGGCAGGCTCAGGGCTGCAAACACCTTGGACTTCTGGCCTTTCAGCTCCAGGGTCCCTGACTTCTGGCAGTGAGCGGTGTTCGCTGGCCGGGGCCGGGTTCCCACCAAGCGCTGGTCCGTCACCTTCTTCTGCAGTGTGGAGCACCACTCATTCCTCTGGGCTAGGAACCAGGCATGAGGGAGCAGGTCTGAACCCTTCCCAACAGCCCTGGCATGGAGCAGAGCACCCGGCAGGCATGGCAGGGGAGAGGTCCCCTTGCTCATTGTGCCCAAATGCTTTGGGGATGGGGTGAGAGCTGCCCACAGGATGCTCTGGCTGGAAGAGGGAGGCAGGCGTGGTTTCATGGCTTGGGTCTTCAGTTACCTTCATTCTCAGCACGGAAGACGAAGATCCGATGGCTGGTCAACACTTGGAATTTGTTGTCCTTGGTGGAGCGAACCATCTCGATCACAGACAGTGGGATCACACCCTTGGGGTAGGGTTCCTGGAATGACCCCCAGGCAAGGTTATTCCAGTTTTCCCAGCACCTCTGTAACACAGCCACCCCAGCGCCTGCCCTGCCAGGAGTATGGTGCCACAACCATCGGGGTGAGGAGATGTGGCATGGATGCCTGTGAGCTCCTGCAAGAGTGGCTGCTCCAGGGCTGGTGTTTGTTTCTTCATGGGTGCCACCGATGTGGGGCCAGCCCAGCTGGCTGTGCTGGGTGCCTTAGCGGGGCCATGCAGAGTCCCCACAGGAGGACGAGGGATGTGGGACAGGAAAGGGCTGTTGAGCAACGAAGCTGGTGAGGGGGCTAGAGAACAGGCCTTATGAGGAGCAGCTGAGAGAGCTGGGGGTGTTAAGCCTGGAGGAGGCTGAGGGGAGACCTCATTGCTCTCTACAACTACCTGAAAGGAGGTTGGGGAGAGGCGGGTGCTGGGTTCTTCTCCCAAGTGACAGGGGACAGGACAAGAGGGAATGGCCTCAAGCTCCACCAGAGGAGTTTTACGCTAAACATTAGGAAAAAAAAATTCACGGAAAGGGTCATTGGGCGCTGGCAGAGGCTGCCCAGGGAGGTAGTTGAGTCACCTTCCCTGGAGGGCTTTAAAGGTGCTGAAGAACATGGTTTAGTGATTGATGGGAATGGTTGGACTCGATGATCCGGTTGTTTTTTTCCAATTCTATGATTCTATGATTCTGTGACTCAGCCCATGCACCCAACCCACAGCAAAACAAGCTTCTTTCTGTAGCACATTCTCTGCATCTTCCAGATGGATGCTGCCTCACAACGCAGCATGGCTGGGGCCCAGAGATCTTCCATTTTCAGTCTTCCCCATGGCTTGTGAGCCCATGGCATGAGGCTGTATTCAGAGCCCCCCAGGCACAGCAGCCACTGCTCCTCCACCCTGGTAATGGTCACAGGGTCATACAGCGTCCTGAAGACAATGGCATCGTGGACAGCATCAGGAATGGTGTGGCCAGCAGGACCAGGGACATGATCCTTCCCCTGCACTCATGAGACTGCACCTCAAATCCTGGGTTCAGTTTTGGGTCTCTCACTACAACCAGGACATCGAGATGCTGGAGCATGTCCAGAGGAGAGGAATAAAGCTGGGGAAGATTTTAGAGCACAAGCCTTATGAGGAGCAGCTGAGGGACCTGGGGTTACTTAGTTCAGAGAAAAGGAGACTGAGGGGAGACTTCATCACTCTCTTCAGCTCCTGGAAAGGAGGTTGTGGTGAGCGGGAGGGTTGCTCTCTGACACTGACAGTATAAGAGGAAATGGCCTCAAGATGCACCAGGGGAGGTTTAGGTTGGATATTAGGAGGAATTTCTTCATGGAAAGGGTTGTCTAGCATTGGGAAAGGCTACCCAAAGAGGTGATTGAGTGACCATCTGTGGAAGGGTTTAAAAGAGATGTCGCACCTGGGGACATGGTCTGGAGACAGGCTTAGCAGGGCTGGATCCATGGTTGGATCTTAAAGATCTTTTCCAACTGAAATAATTTTGTGATTCTGTGGGCTGGAAGGGATGCACGAGGATCATCGAGTCCAGCTCCTGTCCCTGCATGGGACAACCCCAACTTTCACACCATGAAAAGCAAAGCAGCTCTGGCTCCTTACAGAAGGTCAAGGGCAGGTAAAGGGGACATGGCAGCTCACGTGGTGTCAAGGCTCCCTGGTTACACAATCTCCCCACCCTGCCCACATCCTGCCTCTGTACCTTCTCACTGCTGAAGTACGTCAAGTTCTTCCCATCAAAACGGACGTAACGCTTCTGGAAGACATAGTTCCTGTTGGGATGGCAGAAGAATGGGGCTGTTGGGAAGGGGATGGTCCCCCCGAGGACCCCCCATCTGCTAAGAGGCCCCACCTTCCCCCAAGGAGGGCTGCACAGAGACCCTTGCAACATAACTGGAGCACCCAAGGGGGTCCTACTCCTACAGGGAGGTGTGGATGACCCAGCAGCGTGATGATCAGTGTGCCCACCTAACCAGCTTTGCCCATGAGGGTCTACCCGTGGGGATCATCACATGGGTGTGCACGTACCCCTGCGGGGAGAGCTTGTCCAGCCAGCCGCTGAGCATGGTGGGCCGGGGCTCGGAGAGTGACGTGAAGCTGGCGTAAGGGGAGATGGTGAGGTCATCCAGGACCTCATCTGGGTAGAGATGGGCTGGCAGGGTGAATGGGGTGCCCTCGGTCTGCGGTGCATCCACAGTGGAATACCCCTCCGTGTCATTCTGGATGATGCGGTCGATTAGCCGGGACCGGGCATCCTCATCCTCACTCCGTCCCTCGCTGCTGTACTCGCTGCTTGTCCTGTGAGAAACAAGGTTTTGAGGGAACCTGGTGATGGTAAGCATGGCTGCTCACCATGTGGGGACCTGATCAGTGCCATCCCATTTGGGGACGTCTTGCACTGGTCCTGGCCCCATCCTGAGCTCCTTGGGGTGCCCAGTGGTGTGAGTGTTTGCATCTCCATGAGCAGGGTGGGACAAGGACTCAGTACGAGGCCACCAGCAGCCAGAAATTCAGCCAGTTATACATGATGGAAAGGCTGGGGGCAGCTGGCAAAATGAGCTTCCTCACCTTAGGGAACACTGCAGAGGCCACTCCATGTCTCCAGACCCCTGGCATCACCTCCTTCCCCTCTTCACACCATAGGTAGCAAACAGAAGCTGGACAGCTCCCCGGTCCCAAGTCCTATTCCCTGCTCCACGCCCACCCCAGCTACCTCCTCACCAGGGTCTCAGCCTGCCATCTCCCTCTACCCCTCCAGTGTTTATGGCACTGCCAAGGTCATTCTGCCACGACGCCCTCCTGCCTGCTCTTATGCAATAGAATAATTTGGGTTGGAAGGGACCTCAAAATCCATCCAGTTCCACCCCCTGCCATGGGCAGGGACACCTCCCACTGCATCAGGATGCTCCGAGCCCCATCCAACCTGGTCTTGAACCCCTCCAGGGATGGCACAGCCACCACTGCTCTGGGCAACCTGGACCAGGGCCTCCCCACCCTCATAAGAAAATATTCCTTCCTAACGTCTCATATCAATGTCCCCTCTTCCAGCTGAAAACTGTCTCCCCTTGTCCTCTCCCTGTGGTCCCTTATCAAGAGCCCCTCTTCAGCTTTCCTGGAGCCCCTTTCAGCACTGGAAGCTGCTCTAAGGTCTCCATGGAGCCTTCTCTTCTCCAGGCTGAACAACACCATCTCTCCCAGCCTGTCCTTGTGTGGGAGGTTCTCCAGCCCTTGGATTGTCTTTGTGGCCTCCTCTGGACTCACTCCAACATCTCCATGTCCTTCCTGTACTTAGGACTCCAGATCTGGATGCAGTGCTCCAGGTGGGGTCTCACCAGAGTGGAGTAGAGGCGTGGAATCACCACTCTCCGTCCAGCTGAAGAGTTTTGCAGAGAGATTGGGATGGGCAGATGGGCTAGTGGTGCTCCTGCATCCAACTCCTTTTCTTGGGAAGCCCTTCTAAAACCCCCAGCCAGCCCTGCTGAGATTTTCCAGCCACAACAATAAAAGGAAATTGTAAAAATAAACTGCTCAGCCTGCCCCTTCCCTCAGCCCTCTCAGACAGATGTTTCTCCTTCCCTGAAAAGGAAACGTGCTGGAAAATGCCTGATGGTCCCAGGAGCTTACAGGGGAGCTGCCCAGGGACCTTGATGATGGGCAGGAAGGGATTCATAGCAGCCAGGACACCCGTGCCACTGGGCTGTTTGTGGCATCCAGTGCTAGGGTGAAGAAAAGGCTCCGAGGAAGGTCCCGAGGGTGGTCTGAGCCCTGTCACAGCTTCTGTCTGAGGAGCACCTGAGCTCCAGTGGAGAAAGGGGGAGAGATGGGGGAAGGTTTCTGAAGTTGTGAGCAGCATGAAGAGGGCAGAAAGGCATCTTGTGGCCACCTCTACTTCAGTCAGAGAAGCTGAGAGCCATCAGATAGAGCCAGCAGGAATGTGGTGCTGAACCACATGAGAAAATAGCAGCTGACTTGTGGGACTCCTTGTCATGGGAGAAGAAACCCACTGGAAGGCACTGAATATGAGAACCACAGAATTATGTTGGAAAAGGCCTCTCAGTGCATCCACTCCAACTGTCAGCCCAACCCCACTATGCCCACCAAACCATGTCCCCAAGTGCCACAGCCACATGTTCTTTGAAGCCCTCCAGGGATGGAGACACCACCACTGCCCTGGGCAGCCTCTGCTAGTGCTTAAACTGATCTGTCAGTACAGAAATCTTCCCTAATATCCAGTCTAAACCTTTCCTGGCACAACTTGGGGCCATTTCCTCTCTTCCCATCCCTTGCCCCTTGGGAGAACAGCCTAGCACCCACCCTACCACAGCCTCCNCTACCACATCCTCCTTTCTGGGAGCTGCAGGGAGCTATGAGGTCTCCCCTCAGTCTCCTCCAAACTAAACAGCCCCAGGCCCCCCAGCCACTCCTCATAAGGCTTGTGCTCTAAACCTTTCCTCAGCTCCATTCCCTTCTCTGGATTTGCTCCAGCTCCTGAATGTCTTTCTTGTAGAGAGGGCTCAAAACTGAACCCAGGATTCGAGGTGCAGCCTCACCAGTGCTGAGGCCAGGGCGATGATCCCTTCCCTGCTCCTGCTGGCCAGAACATGGCTGATACAAGCCAGGATGCTGTGGCCCACCTGGGTCACTGCTGGCTGATGGTCAGCTGTTGTTGACCAACATCCCCAAATCCTTTTCCACTGAGGAAACCACTGGAGAAATCACCTCCAGCACAAGTCCATGTGCAAGACAGGCTTTTGGACCAGGAGAATGACCCCTAACAGCTTTCCCCATCATAAATTCTTCAAACATCTTCCTTTCAGAACTGCCTCATAATAGAATGGACCTGTGCTTTGAGCCTGCAGAGGTACCTTATGAGGCCATTGGACATCAGATATCCCTGAGCAACATGGGACAGAAACAAGACCTGAAGTCTGTCTGAGACGATGTTGGGCCGGAGCCACCCAGGCTAGGGGTCATCTTCAAAGAAGTAGAATGATGTGTGGGGCTGAGGAGGTGGGTGGGGAGGGGAAGTGGCCTGTTTGGCTCCAGTGTCTGCAAGGAAAGCAAGAAACGACCATGGGTGGCTTGGAGGCTCAGAGCACAAAGGAAATGGCTGTTTAATTGGAAGGACCTTGGCAGGGTGATTCATCTGTCTGGAGTCCCAAACAGGTGTCCATCTTCTTCAGGAGGAACTGGACAGGGAGAAGGGTGAGTAGAGGACCCTGCTGTAGGTGGACATCAGTCCTGAGTGCCTGAACCAAGTGGGACACAGATCCACTTAGCAGAACAGGACAAGAGAGAAAGGGGAAAAATCCATGACAGCCCTTCCTGAGCCATAATTTACAGCCACTGATGCCACCAAGAGCTGGAGGACAAGCAAAGTCTGGCAGGGGACAAGCAAAGCCTGGATGGACCAGGGTCTCTCAGCATCCCAGGAGCATGTCAAGACCCAGGTCAACTCCCAGCTCTGCCCTTGAAGACAGGGTTGATGGAGGAAGCCTCCAAACCAGAATTCTGCAAAGGCCATGCCATCTCCCTTTTCAGTTGGTGTCAGGAGATGAAGAGAACTAGCCATAGAACCAAACGAGTCCCCAGGGCAAGGAGATTGTGTTTCCAGGTCAGCTAAGCCTGGAGGGTGATGCCTGAGGTGCACTGAGTTGGTGCACTGTGCTCACATGGGAGAGCTGGTGGAGGATGGAGGACGGGTGATGTAAGAGTGGGATCTGCTGGTGGTGAATGGACCAAGAAGCTGCTCATGGATCAGTTTACATCAGACTATCAGCTTCCAAGAGGGCACTTGGATATAAGTAGGGAGAGAAGCTCTCAAGGCCACACCATTACAAGTCTTCCCCTTCAGGGAAGATGCCTTGAGGTGTGAGGAGAAGCTGTCTGGGCAGGTATCTGCCTGAGGATCATCTCATTGCTGCTCTTGATGTAAATCAAGGCAGGGTCCACCATCCTCACCATGATGTATGATGAGTGGCCATCTGACCAGTCCCCTGAGCTCCAAGGGGTGACACAGGCACTGCTGTGCCACCAGCTCTTTCCTGCTGAGATCAATGTCTGAGGCAGGGCTGATGCTGTTCTCTACACCATCAGCTCTGGGGGCTGAATATCATTGGTTTGAGTGAAGGTTCTCAGCGTCAGAGCAGGTGAATCCCACCCTACGCTCCAGTCTCTGCTGGGTTTCAGAGACCCAATGCAGTTTTAAGTGTGATTTCACATTCCTCCTTCTCTTTGCTGAGGTTAACTCACTGCTGGCCAAGGCAGCTCTGCCCATCTCTAACCCTGACACTCGCTGTCCAGACCCCAAGACAGAGACCAGAGTGGGCAGGATGAAACCCCCCAGAACAGGGTAAGAAGAGGTGTCTCAGGTAGGAGGAAGATCCCAAGCAAGACCATGCTGCAAATTGTTTGGTGGGCCCAGTGCTGCAAGTGCCTGGCTGATGCTCTCAAGATATTCTGGATCCCAGGTCTCTGGAAGCTGCTGGATGAAGACCGTGACCCATGGGCCAGTACCCAGCCTTGCTCTGAACTGCTGGTTCAGAGGTTCTGGGGCAGACTGCAGCATTCATAGAATCACAGACTGGTTTGGGTTGGGAGACCTCAAAGCCCAACCAGTTCCACCCCCCCGCCATGGGCAGGAACATGTCCCACTGCATCAGATTGCTCCAAGCCCCCTCCAACCTGGTCTCCAGGGATGGGGCAGCCACCACTTCTCTGGGCAACCTGGTCCTCCCCACACTCATAAGAAAACATTTCTTCCTAAAATCTCATCTCATTCTCCCCTCTTCCAGCTGAAAATCATTCCCTTCATCCTATCCCGGCACTCCCTAATCCAGAGCCCCTCCCCAGCTTTTCCTATTCAGTTCTGGAAGCTGCCCTGAGGTCTCCTCGCAGCCTTCTCTTCTCCAGGCTGAACAACCCCAACTCTATCAGTCTGTTCTCCTATGGCAGTTGCTCCAGCCTTTGGATTGTCTTTGTGGCCTCCTCTGGACTCACTCCAACAGCTGCATGTCCTTCCCGTCCTCAGGACTCCAGAACTGGATGCAGGGCAACTGGATGAGGTTTCACCAGAGTAGAGCAGAGGGGCAGAATTCCCTCCCTTGCCCTGCTTTTCACCAAACTATTGTTCCTAGGTGTCTGCATTTCCCCATCCGTGGGCTGTGCTGGCTCTCATCTGGATGTGGCACTGGATCAGGCCACACTTCAGTCACTCACAGAGCAGGAGGTGGGCTGGACTGATCAACACTGAGACCAGAAAGGCAGAGGCACAGTGATGTATTGGGCAGAGTTGAAGGTCTCGGAGCTGCAACCTACCTCCTCCTCTCTAAGCAACACAGGAAAAGGAACCCTTCCCATCCGAAATGGGAAGAGCAGCTTTCCTTCCTCTTTCTGAGATGCTATCAGGACTCATGGAAAGTACATTTCAAAATAATTTTCATGGTGCCCCTCACAATCTCACTGTCCTCCACAGTGCAACGGATCTGTGAATGCTGATCTGATGATGCTGGAGCTTTTGGAGGTTGCCCATTGCTTCATCTGGCGCTTGGAGACACCCCTTGCTGAGCAATCTCTGTCCCTGTGGCTCCCAACAGCTAAATGCAGACTTTTCCCAGTGTGCAGATGCCCAGTGCCACTGGTGCTGCCTCAGCTGTGCACCCACAGAGCATGTGTTGGCAAGTGTTGTCCCCTCAAGGGCCACCACCAGCACATCATTGCTGAGCCCACTGGCTCTTCTTGAGAATGCTGGCCTGATCCCAGATGATTCTGATTGGTGAACCCCCCCCCTCACTGCCCCCAAGCTGTCCCCAAGGGTGTCCCCTGTCCTCCTTGGCACGCAAACCCCAGAGCCTGAGTGGAGCTCTGTCCTTGCAGCCAGGAGATGATGCCTACCTGCGTGCTTCTCGCTCCAGGTCCAGCTCAGCCACCGCCTCATAGCTCTGATCGGAGGAGATGCCAGCACCCTGGATGGAAAGACTTGTCACACCCCTTCTCCTCTCTCATTCTAGACCTCCTCAACCCGTCTGGCCCACTGCATGGGGTCTAAACCTGTACCCCCCACCCCAGCACTGACACTCAACCAGCTGGGCACCATGGTCTCACCAGCTGCAGCTCCTTACTTTGCACCAGTTGGTGGGATGCAGAGTGATGGCAGGGGACAGCCACCAGCCTCATCTAATCCCCAACCACCTCATTGTCACCAGCCAACTCTCATCTCATCCCACCTCCTCTCACCTTCTGCTCTTGAGGTGGGGCTACCTGCCCAAAGATGGTCTCGCTGTAGGGACTGATGGGTGGCTCGTTGACCTCTGTGGGCAGAGACATAGGGAGGGAAGGCAGCCAGTGGTGCCTCCTGCAGGGCACTGACCATCCAGGGTGGCCAACCCTCCCAGCCGAGCCCTCCACCGTGCACCCCAGCATCCCAGGCGTCTGGCACCACGGAGATGCCAGCGTGAACAGTCTTGGGCTGCACCCTGCCTGCTCCCAGGGCCACTGTGGTCCCTGAGCGAGGCAGGAACACGGGGCAGGACCTGGGGGAAAGACAGGGGAGGGTGGGTGTCCCCTGATCCCTGGGGACACGGGGAGGTCAGGGGGTCTCACCTGGCTTGCCGGTGGGTCTCAGTGGGATGGGAGGCAGGCTCCCGCCAGGGCAGCCAGGACTGCTGCAAAACAGGAGCGAGTTACAGCAGCTGTGGCCAGGATGGGAGCTTGTGGGGTTTTTCCACCTTATTTTTCCATCTGGCTTATGTGGGCTGGCGGCTGTGTCTGATCTGGGCTCTGTCCTTGCTGCCTTCTCCTCCCCAACCCGGGCCCCTGCTGGACTGTCTCTCCTGGAGCTGCTGGGCATTTCCTATCATTTCTCACCCCCGTCTAACAACTCCCACCTTGCTCCTGGCATGAACAAGCCCCAGTGCCAGCGCTCAGCCAGCCGCTCATGATGCCAGGGAGCCCCAGCCCTGCTGCCTGAGGGGGATAGAGTAGGGGCTGCAGCTTCTCCCCCACAACCAGAATGAGCCACCCAGGGGCCCAGGGCCACCTCTTCAGCTCAGAGAGGCCTCACATTCTCTGAAGAACTGCTCCTTGCAGAGCCTGGGGAAGGCACAGGGAGGGTGGTGGAAGGGGCTTTGCCAGGGCTGGGCCAGTGATGGGGTCCTGGGGATGGGGGGCTCTCTGGATCCTCAGCTCTGGCTGCTCTGCACCCCTTCTCCACTCCCTGGGGTGAGGGAAAGCGTCTGCTTACTCAGGTTTGTTGTCCAGCTGGGCAAGTTCCTGCGAGGACTGAGGTGGGGGCTGAGAGAGACCCTGACCCTGGGAACCATCCTCCCCTCCCGAGTCCTCAGCAGGTGCTGATGTGGGCTTGAGTCCGTCATAGATGACATTGGACACCATCTCCATCTTGCCCTTCCCCAAGCCCGGCTGCAGGGCAGCCCTGGGGCATGGTGAGGGATCTCTCCTGACTGGCGTAGGGTGACCCTCCAGCATGCTTCCAGGGTTGGGTTCAGCTGCTGGGACCCTGTGGCTGTGCCGTGGTGGGACAGATGGAACAGACAGGGTGGATTTTGCTGCTGCCTCCAGTGTTTGTCCATGATATGGAAGTGAGGGAGGCCGTGTCTCCTTCCGTGTGCTCTCCCGTGCTCGCAGCCAGGATGCTCCCATGCCCATGTCCACGGTCACCCCTGGACCAGCTGGCACTGCTAGTCTGGGCTCTGAGCTCTCCAAATCCGTGGAACTCTCCCCCGGCACAAACCCCTCCAGTATCACAAAGGCTTCAGCCGCCCCGCCGCTGCCCGTATGTGTCCGCACCGTGGTGCGCAGTGGTGGCACCGGCACCAAGCCTGTCTCCGGCTTTGAGCGAGGAAAAACCGTCCTGGGCTTAGGAACTGGCTTCACCAGGGGAGGAGTAGGGTCCTTTTCCAGACACTGCTGTGTCCCAAAGGCATCAGGAGCCCCTCCTGGCTCTGCTGTCATGGCATCCTCACCTGCTTGGGGGGCATCCAGGACTTGGGTGGCTTGGAGATGGGTGTCTCCTGCTGCTGGTCCTTCCCTGGACTGACTCAGCATCCGTGTCTGCTGCACCAGGTTCAGGATCCTTTTGCGGTGCCCGGTGGCGGTGATGCCGATCTGCTGCAGGTGGTCACTGTCCAGCAAAGCAGTGTCTCTGGCCAAGTGGTACCCATGCTGCTTGAAGACATCACGGTACCTCTCCAAGTGGATGGTGGCCAACCAGGCTGCGATATCGGAGTCAGGGTGGCACGGGGAGCTCATGGCCCTGTGGTGCCCCTGAGGTGGATGCTCAGCCCATCATCTGTGGAAGGAGGAGAGAAAGGGAGTGAGGAGGTTGAGCTGCCGAGAAGGGCATGCATCCTGTGGATGGGAGCACAGGATGCTTCCCAAGGTCCCCCCACCTTGCCGTTCTCCCTAGAGCCACTCACCTCCCAGTGCAAGAAGCTGGCATCCTGTTATTCCTCAGCTTCAAACCCCTCTGCCCCTCCCTGAAGCTGCCTGTTTTGTCAGCGAGGCTGTGACCCAAGCTCAGACAGGAACCGGGCAGCTGGGGGCTAACAGGGGAGTGGGTGAGTGAACAGATGCTGAGCGCTGGAGCATCCCAGGCTCTGCTGTTCACAGAGCTAGGATGGAGGACAAGAGCCAGAGCAGCCAGAGGGGTGTCCTGGAGGAGGGGGATAACGGAGGGAGCAGCTGGGCCCCTCCCAGGGGAAGAGATCCTGTGCCGGCCAGCACGGGGAGGGCTCTGCGGCCGGAAGGGCCAGACCATAATCTCTCTCTCTTGCTGCTGGCGAGGGCATGGGAGAGGTCAGCATGACTCACAGGCAGGCGGAGGGGGGACAGCCTCCCACCCACCCCCAGCCACGATGGCTCCCCACATGCCTCACCACCAGCACCCGCCGCTCGTGATGGAGAAGCACGGTGTCCATCTCCCAGATCCTGCTCTGCCAGGGACCCCCATCCCCAAATTATGTGATGGCACAGCCCTGGGTCGGAGCTGCGGGCTCCGAGCAGGGCACTGAGGGCCTTTTCCCATGAATCATGCTGCTCCACATAAACCATCTGTGCTGACTGTGCTGCCACTGGGTCTTTTTCCAGTTCCTCCATTTCCCTCTATTGTTCAGCGCAGGCTTCCTTCCTGCTGCCTGCAGGCTCCCACGCATCCCCTGCCCCCTCCTGCAGGGGCTGCATCACAGCCTGCTGCGTCGTAGCCCGGCCAGGCTCCCTGCTGCATGAGCCCCCGCATCCCTGCACAAGCATCTGCCTGCTCTCTGCTGCTGGCACAACTCAAGGGGTTTCAGGAGCTGCACTGGGAATCGCCACCAGGCTGGTGGCCCTGGGAGCATGTGAAGGGCAATGCTGCCAGCAGGCACATGTGAACAGCAAGGCTCCCTGCCTCGTGTGTGGGTGTGGGGAGGGTGAGGTGGTTATGCTCAGCCCTGTGTGGGCTCTCTGTGGGGCTAAGCGTCATCAAGGAGGGACAATTGTGGTAGGAGCTGTGGCAACAAGGAGTGGGGAGAAGGGCATTGGGACCTTGCAGCTGGAAGGCTTCCTGCTGATGTACGACCTTCAAGAAGGGCTGGGCAGGGGTGTGTGGAGGGTGATGTCCTGTCCCAGAGTGAGCTGGGTGTCTCTCTTGCAAGGTTAAAGGGTTGCACTCACTCCTGCCCAGCAGCCGGGTGCTGAAATGGGGCAATTTCCCTCTTTCTTGTGCCTTTATCACCTCGAGAGATCTGCAGTGAGCTTTGCCCACTGCCAGCAGCCTCCTGTGGGGACCTGGCTCCCAAAACCAACCTGTACTCAGATAGTGGGGACTAGGGCTGTGCTGGGCACCTGGGCACTTCAGAGCAGTCTCACTTCACAGCAAGGTGGACACCATCCCTGTCCCCACAACCCCTGCAGACCTCCCAGTGCAGTGTCCTGGAAGTGGACATGGCCTGCTCTCACCTTGTCTCTTCCCCCATGTCCCCAGACCTGTCCCCTGGCACCCTTGGGTGCTCCCTCACCTTTCTCCCCGCAGTGTGGTCCACACCCCCCCAGGTCGAGCTTTGGAGGAGCAGCATGGTGGCTCTGCTGCTGTGGGCTCCAGGGTGGCCCCGCGCTGGGCTCCAGGGTGATGCCAGGGTGTCCTCAGCAGGCACAGGGCTCAGCCTATGGGCATGGGCAGGCAGCCCCGCAGGAACTGCTGCGAGGACAGGCAACACTTTGCAGCACCCAGCCTGCACCTCCCACTGCCGGTCCCTCCTCCAGACCAACCCTCTGGTCCCCATCCTTGTCCCACCCTCCTGTCCTGCCCCTTCCCAGGCTGATGCTGCCCCATGCTTGGCCCTGTGTCCTGCCCCTCAGCCAAGCTCTGCTCTCCTGCAAGCCCTGCCTCCCATCCTCCCTGCTCATCCCTTCAACCTCCTTCTCTTACCACCCAAGCAAGGGTCTCGGTTCCTACCATGAACCCTCGGACAGGGGACCAGGTGTCCCTGAGACCTACACCCTGCAGCTATGGGTCTTCAAAGTTGGAAGGAGGAGATGAGATCTTATAAAGAAATTCTTCACCATGTGGGTGGTGAGGCCCTGGCCCAGGTTGCTTAGAGAAGTCATGGCTGCCCCATCCCTGGAGCGGTTCAAGGCCAGGTTGGATGGGGCTTGGAGCAATCTGATGCAGTAGGAGGTGTCCTTGTCCATGGCAGGGGGTGGAACTGGATGGGCTTTGAGATCTCTTCCAACCCAAACCATTCCATGATTCTATGATTCTATGATTCTATGAATCTATAATTCTAAGGTGTCAGGTGCATTTGGCTCTGCTGTTTCTGCCTCTGGGTGCAGGCAAGAGGAGATATTCCCTGTATCCACCGCTGCCTGGGACTGGGAAGGTGCTGCCAAATTGGAGCCCTGCTAGGGCTGGTTGGGTGACATGGTGGGAATGTAAAACCCTTATCTGTGCTGCAGGGATGCTGGGGGTGCAGCATCTCATCCCACTGCCACTGGGGATGTGGTGTGTGTCCATCTCAGGACCAGGGCTCTTTAATATCTTTATAAATGACCTGGATGCAGGACTCGAAGGTTTACTGACTAAATTTACTGATGACACGAAACTGGGGGGAGCTGTTGACACTCGTGAGGGAAGAGGCCCCTGCAAAGGGACCTGAACAAACTGGAGAGCTGGGCAATCACCGAGCACTTGGAGTTTAACAAGGACAAGTGCTGGGTTTTGCACCTGGGACACGGCAGCCCTGGATGGACAGACAGCTTGGGGCACAAGAGGCTGGAGAGCAGCCCTGTGGAAAGGGATCTGGGGTTTCTGATTGACAGCAAGTTGACCCTGAGCCAGAATTGGCCTGGCAGAAAAGTGGGCAACGGTGTCGTGGGGTGCATCCAGCACAGCGTCACCAGTCAGGTGAGGAAGGAGATTGTCCTGCTCTGCTCTGGTGTGACCCCACCTAAAGCACTGGGTGCAGTTTTGGGTACCACAGGACAAAAAGGATCTCAAGCTGCTGGAATGCATCCAGAGGAGGCCACATTGTTGGCGAAGGGTTTAGAGGTGAAGCCATTTGAGGATCAGCTGAAATCACTTGGTCTTTTCAGCCTGGATAAGAAACGGAGGGGAGACCTCATCACACCCTGCAGCTTCCTCACATGGGGAGTGGGAGGAGCAGGTGCTTAGATCTTTGCTCTGGTGACCGTTGGAGGGAATGGCAGGATGATGTGCTCGGGGAGGGCTAGTCTGGACATTAGGACAAGGTTCTTCCCCCAGAGGGTGTTGGGGCACTGGAATAGCTCCCAGGGAAGCAGTCACAGTGCCAAACCTGACAATATTCCAGAAGCGTTTTGCCAACATCCTCAGCCCCACAGTATGAATGTTGGAGTGTCCTGTGCAGGTACAGGAGTTGGACTCGGTGGTCCTTGTGGAACCCTTCCAACTCAGGACATTCTGTGATGCTGTAATTTTGTGAAATGAGCTGAGTTGTGAGATGGCAGTGGGATCTGAGGTGGCAGGGGAGTGGTGAAAGTGTTTCTGTCCTGCAAGGAGACTGTGCTCTCGCCACTGACTGACCTGGCTGCCTTTAACGCAATGCTTTTCGCAAGAGCCCAGTGGGGCTGGCAGTTTGTCCACCTCCATTACCCAATCCTGCATGCGGAGGATGTCTGAGGTTGATATCTCACAGCCCCCTCCCGCCCTTCTCTGCTCCTGTTTGCAAGGCTGATAACCACCTCCTGCCCTGGGGGGGTCCAGCTCCCTGGGAACCCTCTTGCTCCAACCCAGCCTGGCCCTTCTCTGTCCCAATGATGCCCTAAAACCATTTGTGAGGGGCTGGGAGTGGTGGAAGGCACTGGCTTGGAAGGATACCTCTATATGAGTCTCTGAGATAGGTGTGCAAAAGCAGCTTCTCCTTCTCACAGGCTCACTTTGACTAAGCAGAAGCAGAACTCAGCACAAACCCAGCATGGTTTTGACCTCCCTCCCCCTTCCCCACCAGCTGTTCTGATGGTGAGTGATGCATCCCTGGAGATGGCGATGGCACAGGTGGCCTCATGGACCACCCTGTGGATGGGATGTGGACGCAGAGTGTCCAGGACCCTCAGGATGTGCAAAGATCCTCTGGTCCAGACCATGCCATCCTGCTGGGCTACTGTCTCTGTCTCTTAGAGGAAGCTGTTAGGTGAAACATAAGTGCTGCTGCTCATGGGAAGGTTGCTGAGGTCTGTGGTGTGAGCAGCTGGGAAGGCAGAGAAAAGGGTGCTGGCAGTGCTGGTGGTAGCTGGCAAGCCATTGTTTCCATCCTCTCACACTGGAGACAGCAGTGGCAGTGAAGCACAATCCTGCATGGGGTCACATCCTGGTTTGCCCCTGCTGGACACCCTGCAGGATCTCTATAACCCCTCGTAACCTGTTGCTGGGAGTCATGCTCCTCCCTGGGTGCTGGGAGGCCAGAGGTGGGCTGCTGGGCAAGGAAATGTGGTCCGAGGCTGGAAGGGACACCCCCTGAATGGCAAATCACAGTCCCACCTGGTGGCCCAGCATGACCAAGAGTGGGGCCCAGACATCACAACTTGATGACATGTCAGGCTGGTGTAGAAAACCTCTTCCCCTCCTCCCTACTCCTTCCACAGTCACCTAAGTGCCAAAATTGGGATTTGGTTCCCCTGGAAGGGAGGAAACCCTTGTTCAAGCACCTCTGCTGAGCCCCAGTATCTGGTTCCCAATGGACACTGCCTCTTTCCAGAGCCCAGCCTGGAGGACAACACAAGCTAGGGCATCTCCAAGCCATGGGAGCCTCCTGGAGCCAGGTAGCTGGTACAGGGCTGTGTTGGAGGGAAGCAGGGCACAGCAGGGTGCTGGCAGCTGTGACTTGTGTGCTCTGGCTGAGTTGTTTCCTGAGGGCTCCCTCTCAGCCCACTTTCTACAGTGCAGGTTTCAAAGCTTGGACTTTTTTGGCTGCCAACCTACTGATTGCAAGCTATATTTAGACCCTGGCGTCCTTGGGCAGAGGCAGAGAGCCTTGCAGTGTCTATGGGTGTGTGCAGCAGGAAGGTCTTGCCTGCTCCCTGGAGGAGGTAGATGGGCAGATCTGGAAAACACCCTGTGAGCTGGAGGAACGGGCTCTGTGAAGATGCAGGCAAGAACTGGAGGAAGCAAAGATCAAAGTGAAGGTTGGATCCTTCACCTCCAGGGAAGGTGACTCAACCACCTCCCTGGGCAGCCTCTGCCAGTGCCCAATGACCCTTTCCTAGAAAAATTTTTCCCTAATGTCCAGCCTAAACCTCCCCTGGTGGAGCTTGAGAACATTCCCTCTTGTCCTGTCCCCTGTCCCTTGGGAGAAGAGCCCAGCTCCCTCCTCTCCACAATCTCCTTTCAGGTAGCTGTAGAGAGCAATGAGGTCTCCCCTCAGCCTCCTCTTCTCCAGGCTAAACAAATCATCCCTCCCTCCCTCCTCCATCCCTCCGTCTGTCTCTCTCTTCCTCCATCCCTCCATCCATCTGTCTCCCTCTCTCTCCCTCCCTCCATCTCTCTCTCCCTCCATCCCAGCCTTTCTGCACCCTCAGACAGCCTTTGCTCTGCCTTCAGCCCCACCCATGCTGGATTGCACTGAGGGATGTGAGTGGTGATGGTGGGAGCATTTGTTGGGAGAAGCACAGGGTGAGGGACATGTGGGGCTCAGAGGACAAATGCCACGTTGGACAGCTGGAAAAGTGGGATAGAGACTGAGTCCAGAGGGTTTGTGGGGCACAGTAGAGAGCTGAGCCCCTGGGAGTGCTTGGTAGAGGAGTGGGGAGGGCGAACCTGGAGGCTGTCAGGCTGGAAACCCATGAAACTCTCCAAGCAAGAGCTCCACTGAAGGTCAGTCCATGGGAAAATATGTCCCAGTTTGGGGTGGGGGGTGAACTGCCTGAGACCTCTTCATGAGCTCAGGAGATCCAAAACATGCAGTTCTTGGGATGTGGGTCACATCTTCCCCTGAGCTGGGGCACGTCTGATGCTGGGGACACTGGACTGGGATGTGGAGCTGTGTGCGAGCAGGATGGGGGGGGGGGGAGGGGGGGGCAAACCACTCTCCCCATGCCTCCCCATCCATCTGGCTGACATCACTGCCTCTGGGCTAATCTCTTGTCCAGCAGCAGCTTCCCGTTTCCTTTCCAATCTCTGCGCCGTTGGGCGGCTCCTGTGCGCTTGGGGCCAGGCAGGAAAAGCCGTCCAGCTGGGGTCTCGTGCAAGGCTGCAGCCCCCGCGTGCCTGGCCCTTGTCCCACTGGGCTGTGGGTACTCGGGGGGCTGCTGTCCCCCCACCCTCTGCCTGTCCCCCCTCCCTTGCTCAGTGATGCTGGCCCGAAGCCCCCTTCCTGTTTGTGCCACAGGAAACCCAGGAGTGACACAGCATTCCACATGCAATCACTGTGTTGGGGCACCCCATGGGCTGTGGGGTAGCCCCTCTTCCCAGCCCCACAGCTTTCACCCTGCTCCCTGGGTGCTGGGGACTAGGTGCTCTGCTACAGCCCAGTGCTGGATAAGGACCAGTGTCCTTTCCACCCTTGTCATCCCTTGTTGTCCTCATGCACCAGAAGGATGGGATGGAATCCAGTGGGACCTGGACAGGCTGGAGAAGCGAGCCAGTGTGAAGCTCATGAGGTTCAACAAGGCCAAGTGCAAGGTCCCACACCTGGGTTGGGGCAATCCATGGTTTCAATACAGGCTGGGGGATGATGTGGTTGAGAATAGTCCTGAGGAGAAGGACTTGGGGTGCTCGGGAATGAGAAGATCCACATGAGTCGGCAATGGGCACTCACAACTCAGAAAGCCAACCACATCCTGGGCTTCAAAAGAAGTGTGACCAGCAGGTCAAGGGAGGGGATTCTACCCCTCTACTCTGCTCTTCTGAGACCTCACCTGGAGCCCTGCATTCAGTTCTGGTGTCCTCAGCATAGGAAGGATATGGATCTGCTGGAATGGGTCCAGAGAAGGCCATGAAGATGACCTGAGGGCTGGAGCATCTCCCGTATGAAGACAGGCTGAGAGAGTTGGGGTTGTTTGGGGTGGAGAAGAGAAGGCTGAGGGGATACCTTAGAGCAGCTTCCAGTGCTGACAGGGGCTCCAGGAAAGCTGGGGAGGGGCTCTTGATCAGGGAGTGCAGGGATGGGACAAGGGGAAATGGCTTTGAATTTGAGGGGGAAATATTTATAATTAGACATTAGGAAGAAATTCTTCACGATGAAGGTGGGGAGGCCCTGGACCAGATTTCCCAGAGCAGTGGTGGCTGCCCCATCCCTGGGGTTGTTCAAGGCCAGGTCGGATGGGGCTTGGAGCGGAGCAACTGGATCTAGTGGGAGGTGTCCCTGCCATGGCAGATGGTTGGAACTGGGTGGGCTTTGAGGTCCCTTCCCACCCAAACCATTCCATGGTTCTATAGTTCTATGATTCTATGATTCTATGACTCCCTGCTGGCCTCTTGGTGCTCAGACAGCAGCTCCTTACACCTACTTAGGGCTAAAAATAGCCGCACAGCAGAGCTGCAGTGCTGCTGCTACTGCAGAGAAAAATCCTGGGAAAGAGTCGAGGATGCTTCCCTCAGCACCGAGCCTGTGTGGGGTGGTCTTCACCCCAGGCCCCTGGGGTCTCGGGGTGCCAACAGGCTCTGGCCCTTCAGGGCAGCACCCGGGGTGTCGCCCCAATTTCTCTGGATGTGGTTTCCTGCTCGGCTCTGCCCCAAGTACTGTTGGAGAAATTTGAGGCTGGGATGTGTAAAATCATTCCTGCTGGGGGTGTCTTTTGTCTGCTGGTATGGTGGGAGCAGCACAGGGCAGGGAGGGACCTGAGGGACCTCTCCCCTCACTGTGAGCCCTGTGTGCTGGAAAGGGGAAGACTGCACATCTGCCCCTGGTTTCCCATGTTTTCACTCCACTGCATATCTCCTGCCCTAGAGTTTTCCATGTTTTCCCTGCAGAAGTGGCTTCTTGGCCCTGCTCTGCTTGTCCATCCAGCTCAGCTGTGAACCACGTGAGCTGGATGTCCTGACAGCCAGAACCTCCTCTCTGTTCTCCAGTGAGCCATGTGTGGATGATATTCCCATGTTCTGTCTGTAACTGTGGATGGAGAGTCCCACCAAGAGCAGGACCCTGCATGCTCCCAGGAGAGGGACCTATCTCAGCAGTGCCCTGGGACAGCATCCCAGAGACAGGACGACCTTGTGAAGGGCAAGCCTGTCTCCTGACAGCGTGATTCTCACTGTGAAGACACAGGCACGGAGCACAGCCCAGGGAACATAACTACAAGCCAGTCATGGGGCCACTGCAAGCTGCCCATGTCCCATGGCTGATGAAAGCCAGCGTCCAACTAATCTACATGTGATGAGCTACCACTGGCTGCTGGAAGCACAGGGCAGTGAGGTTACACCAGTGACTCCAGGGTCCAGGTTTAGCCCTGCCACCAGGGTCTGAAGGGCACTGTGCGACGGGAACAAACCCAGAGCCCCATCAGCAACTCACTAACAAACAGCTACACGAGCCACACAAGTCCATGAAGTCCATCTTCCTTGGAGTCAAGTCCTGCTAGGGTGGCAGCTCTGCTGCCTCCAGAGGAACATCCCTTGCTTCCTCTGTCCTTGCTGCCGAGGTGCTGCCAAATATTGGATGGGTGGAATGGGGCTGTTGTACCTTGAGGAGGTCCCATGGAACAGTGAGATGTTTCTGTGAGGTAGAATCATCATAGAAAGAGTTGTGTGGGAAGGGGCCTCAAAGCACATCCAGTTCCACCCCCACCATGGGCAGGGACACCTCCCAGTGGATCAGGGGCTCCAAGCCCCATCCAGCCTGGCCTTGAACCCTTCCAGGGATGGGACAGCCACCACTGCTCTGGGAAACGTTGACCAGGGCCTCCTCACCCTCAGAGAGGAAAAGTGGTGGATAATGGAGGGTAGGGAGCATCCAGGTGGGCATTTTGATGAACAGGAGATGAGAAGTGGAAGAAGCAAGCATAGGGCAGCAGCTCAGTGTGGGAGCACAGAGGGTTGGGTTGGTCAGTGTCTGCAAAGCCGCAGTGGGAGGAGGCTCTGGGCAGGCTGCAAGCCCTGGGTGCTGCAGGGGGTTGACCCCCACAATCGCTCTGGCTGTAAGAGCACCCACTACATCCTGGCCTGGAGCTGAGCACCCAAAACTGTCAGCAGGGATGGTCCCATTCTCATCGACCTTGTGCAGATCAGGATTGAACCCAGCTGGGGCAGGAGCCCAGCAGCTGCCGGCAGCCTCTGTGCGTGGGGGCGAACGGGAGAATGGAAAATGCTGTTTGTCAGCACGTTCCCCTGTGGTGTGTGTCTGGACTGACTTCCCGTTATCCGGTGAGAGCTGCCCCATGCCCACGCATGCTCTCCCGTGGGTGTGCGGAGCCCCAGCATCCTCCTCTCCTGCCCCACCGCTGGCCACCCTGCTGAGGTCACCCTGGAGGCTGGGGCTGGACTGGATCTTCCTCTCCGACCCAGGATCCTGTGCCTGGACAACTTCATGATGGGCTCAGTGCCAGATTCTTCGCCGTCCCGTGCCATCCCAAGCTCTCTCGCACACGCACCAACCCCTTTATTATTGTGCCAGAAACCACAGCAGCAGCAAACACTGAGAGAGCGAGGACAGAGGCTGCCCAGGACCCCACTGCCCAGACAAGTGGCCCTCAAGCACAACATGGGGAAGGGGCTCCCCGATCCAGCTGGACCAGAATCAGCCTGCAGAGCTGAGCCTGATGTCTGGGACAGGACCTGGGAGGGCTCCCTGAGTTGGGGATGTGTGGGGGATGTCACATAAAGCCTTGGGGAGTTTGGTGGGCTGGAGTGAGTCTAGCCTTTTTGAGCCAGACCTCAGAGCAGAGAGGGTCAGCCCAAGCCCCATGGTGCTGCAAAGCCTTGGCAGGAACCCATAAAACCCCCCTCTAAGAAGCTCCTACAGTGGCAAAGAGACATCCTGGTGCCAGGAAAGCTCCTACCCACACCATGAATGCTTCCCCACTCTTGCCCTGCCCAGTCTATCCTTAGGGCACCCCTTCTCTCACTGCTACCTTTGCCTCTTGCACGGGGAAACCTCCATGGGCCACTACAGATATTTATGGTTGGACTCAATGATCTACGGCTGGACTTGATGATCTTAAAGATCTTTTCCAACCCAAACTATTCTGTGATTCTTGGGGCTCAGGGGGGACCAGGGTGCCTGTCCTCCCTCTTTCCATCACCCGTGCTGTAGGTTCCCACAGGACCATGCTCAGGTAGGGTGGGTCTGTGATGACGGAGTTGAAGAGCAGGTGTAACTATTGGGGCATAGGGGGCCGAATTCTGACCCATGGCCCTGGTCATGAGGGATCCTCCACCAGGAGGGCTCAGGCCTCGTGGTCACTGGTGCTCAGGTGGTCCTCGGACAGCCCCGTCTCATCAATGTTCTCCAGTGAGTCGGCGTGCTGCACTGAGAGCTCGGCCAGGCTGACGCTGGGCAACGTGTTCTGCTCCGGGTACACCCAAGGCTTGTATTCGGGGTCATGCTTTCGTTTCCACTCCGGATACTTCAGCCCAGCCTTGTAGATCTTCTTCATTGCCTGTGGGCAGAGTGGGTCCAGCCTGTCACAGTACCCCAAGTCCCCAGTGGGGGTGAGGCTGCTCTGGTTTGTGGGCACAGCTCCCAGCAATCCCATAGCTGCTTTTTGGGGGTGCTGGGAGGGAATGGGGGCCTTGCTTGGACCCCACAGCCACAGCATCATGTCCAGTGCATGTTCTACTGGGCCATCCAGCACCCATCCTGCAAGCTGTGAGTCATCAGCACCCATCCTGCAAGCCCTGGGTCACCCAGTACCCATCCTGCAAGCCCTCAGTCACCCACTATCCCTCACTCACCCAGTACCCATCCTGTGAGCCCTCAGTCACCCAGTACCTGTCTTGTAAGCCCTCAGTCACCCAGCACCCATCCTGCAAGCCCTCAGTAACCTAGAACCCATCCTGTGAGCTATCAGTTACCCAGCACCCATCCTGTGAGCTCTAGGTCACCCCGCACCCATCCTGTGTCTGTGCAGGGCTTTACTTCAGGGCAGCTCATCCCTGTGCATCCTGCTTACCTTTGGTGCCACAAACTGGGAGACGCGGTTCACCACCCACTTTGGCAACGACCCTGCAAGAACCCAAAGCTGCATCACTCCCCTGATGGCACCACAAAGTGCCCTGTGCCAGACTGAGCCCGCCAGGGCTGATGGCACTGCCCCACACCATGTCCTGTGAGGGGACACCTTCTCTGGGTTGTTCCCACTTCCCAGGACCCTTAGGACCCCAAGGTGATGGAGATCCATGGTGGATGATCTCCTGGGGGCACAAGGGGACCCATCCCTGAGGAGGCAAGCTGCACCCTCCTCATGCCAGCACTTACCGCGGGGATCCACCTGGGTGAGATAATAGAGGATGCAGGCTCCGGCACCGTTCGCCTTGATCAGGTAGCCTGTCTGCAGGGACACGGCCCTCACAAAATCCTTCCGGGGTGGGAATTTCTACAGAGAGATGTTGTGCACCTCAATGCCTGCCCAAGCTGCTGCCCAGCCCTGCTGGCCCATGGGGACAGGGCATAGCCCTGCACTTCAGAACAGCCCTGGCAGAGCCACCAACCCAGCTGCCACCATGCAGCACAGTGCAAAGAGGGTAGAAGGACCTCACATGGGCTGCCTGGTGGCCCAGTGCCTGGGTACCCATGGGGCCAGCACTCCTGCCAGGGTTGGGGCTCACCGGGTGTTTGACGCTGTAGTTGAGGATGATGTAGTCATTGCCCAGGGGCAGCCAGGAGCGCAGGGTGACAAAATCCCTGTTCTTCAGAGGACTTGGGCATTTCCCTATGGAACAAAACCCATTACTGTCCAATCCATTGTCCCCAAGGCCCCACATCCACACATGGGTCTCTGAGGTTGGGGAGGAAGGGGCTGGGGGCTGCTCACAGGAGTAGTATCCCACGTCAGCATTCACGGTCAGGCGCCCGATGTCATAGGTCTCAATCATGTTCGAGTCCCATTTCTCGCGGTAGCGGGTGTCATGCAGGACATCGTAGAGCGTCTCAGCGGGGACATCCTTGCAGGAGATGCAAGTCTGTAGGGAGATGAGGAAAACACTCATCCCCAGAGCACAGAGCTGTGCCCACATAGGGACAAGGAGCTTAGGCTGGTTTCATGTGAATGACATGCCCCCATGCTGCTGTAAAGCCACACACACTTGGTTCAAGGTCTGTCCTTGCACTTCGGGGCAGCCTAGGCAGAGCCAGCGGCCCCACTGCTGTGATGTAGCCCAGTGCAAAGGCAGCAGGTCTTGATCATATAGTGGGTATCATGCATCGTAGAGCATCTTGGCAGGGATGCCCTTGCAGGAGATGTGAGTCTGTGGGGAGGCAAGCAAAAGGGCAGCACCCTTCCCGTGAGGATGGAGGTGTGCCTGTGAAGGAACAAGAACCTTAGGTTGGTTTTATGTGAATGGCATGTCCTTCTGCTGCTATCAAGCAACACGCATGTGGTGCAGGGCATGTCCCTGCACTTCAGGACAGCCCAGGCAGAGCCATGCAGGCATGCGACCCAATGCAAAGCCGGTAAAAGGACCCTCTGCCCTCAGATGGGGTTGCCTGATGGTCCAGTGCCTGGATACCCTGAGTGCAGCTATGCCCCCTCTCCCCATGCTCCTGCAGGGCATGCAAAGGGGTGCTCCTGCCACAACGCTCTCGGGAGCATGGTCTGGTGCAGGGAGGTTGGCGGGGGTCCAGCTGTAACTGGAGCCATGGAGCTGCTGCTGAGTGCATTATTGATGAAGCTGGCTGCCCTGCTCCTCTCAATGCTGGGACGAAGGAGATGTCATCTGCTCCTCGTTAGAGGCCTTGCATCTTTGATGAGATGTTTGACAGTGCCATGTAATTGGAGATGGCCCTCTGAACATGGCAGGTCTCATCAATCTCAGGCAAGCTTTCCCCGATGGCCTGGGTGATGGTTTCTGCCCGGTGTGCTGGACTCGTGCCCAAGACAGGCTTGTAAATGTGCTGTGCTCCACGGTGCACCATGGAGGAGAGTGTGGGAGCTCCCACCCCCCTTCCCCTCCTCCTTCTGCCCAGCCCCCCCCTCCAAGCTGTGTGTGGAGGTGCTGCTGCTGCAGGGTGAGGGATGCCTGCAGTTGGAGGTGAAGCTCATGGTCCTCCTGCATTTCTAGAAGCTCTGGTTAGCACAGCAGGGCCATCACAGCCTTGCATCCCCCAAATCCCCCATTAAAGCCTGTCCACCACCCCTCTCCGGCCACGAATGAACAAAGGTTGTGACACAGAGCCCCAAACCAGGTCAACCACAGTGAATTCAGGTGGAGAAAATCCAAAGCTCCAGCTGCTCTGGGACTCCCCAGGTTAAACCTGCATTAATAGAAAGGCCGAGGCTATTTGATCCACACACCTCACTCTGTGCATCTCAGCTCTCCTGCCCTGACTGTGTGGCATCCTCCATCCTTCCTTTCGGGAAGGTCCCTGGGCAGTGCTAACCCTTGCACCGTGGCCAGGACCTGTCCAGAGCAGGGAAGAACCACTTCAATGAGGTTTAACTTGCAATGAATCAGGCTATGTGAAGGTGCTCAGTCTCCCTTGAATCTGCCTCGAGCCTCCTCTCTCTTGGGCTCATTGGTGGCTCGGTTCATCCCCTCTGCCAGATTGTGCTTGTTTCAACTTGATTGGACTTCACGAGGTTCCTGCCTATTTCCCCAGTCTGGTCACACTGAGCAGCAGCCGTGACCCCAACACTTCAAACACTTTCCACACTTCAGTGCTGCCAACAGACTTGCTGAGAGAGCACCTGATCCCACCATCCCAGTAACAGAGGGACCCCAGTGACTGGCCACCATCTGGACTCAGCACTGCTGACCTCCATGAGCTATGAGCTTGGTGGTGAGCTGCCTTTCCACACACCGCTCCTTTAGTCCAGACCTCACCAATCTAGTGAAAAAAAGACTATGGGAAAACCCTGGAAAAGGCTTTGCAAAAGTCAAAGTATGTGGCTTCCATAGTTCTCCCCATGCCCACACAGCCAGTCCTCTCCTTGCAGGAGGCAACGAGGCTGTGCAAGAATTATTTGCCCTTGGTAATTCCCTCCTGCTCTTCCCACTGCCCTTGTCCTTCAGGACATGGCTTCCAGGAGGATGTTCTCCATCAGCTTTCCAGTAACGGAGGTGACACAGCCTGTAGTGCCCTGGAGTATACTTCTTTTTCCCTCTGGAAGACAGAGATGATATTTGCCTTTTCTCAGTTATAAGGGACCTCCTGCAGTAACCAGGACTTTTCAAAGAGGCACTGGCTAGCCCACTCAGCATCCCCAGGTGTGTCCTGACTGTTCCTGTGGACTTTTGCATGCCCAGCTGGGTTAAGTAATCCCTGATCCTAGCCCAGAAGCTCTTCCCTGGCTCATTACATCTCTGCAGAGAGCGCTGCTACTCCTCACTGTGGCCCTATAAGGCCATTAGCCACCTCAGCTTTGCAATCATTGTGTGTCCAGCTCCTCCTGGTGTCATCCCAGCTGCACGCGCTGCTCTGCAGGCAACTGGGCTGCCAGTTACTCTGTGCTTAGGAGAGCAATGGAAGAGCCTCCTCTAAAGTACTGCCCCCCAGATACCTCCTCACCTCCTCCCCATGCCTCTTCAGATCATAGAACCCTTTCTCTAACGCTCCTAGTTGAAAGCCCTCCTCACTAGGTCAGCCAGCCTGTTGGTGGGATGCTCTAGCCTTGGACCCCATCACTTCCCACTGGTCCTTATCCTCGGTGGCCAGAAAAGTCAAAGCATTGTTGGTGACATCTGCCACAGAGCCAGGCACTGACCCATAGGATGCTCCCACACAGGGAGCAGCCCCCTGTAACCACTCTTGATGTACTCAGGGTCACCTGGCAGTGTCACTGGTGCCACGTGGATAAGGAATAAGGTGTTATAGCCTGGGGGATGGTTGACCCTCACTATTCCCTCTGCAGCATCCCAGATCTGGCCCCTGGCAAGCAGGAAATCTCCTGAGATAGCACATGGGAGCTCTTAAACTCTCCAGGATGCTAAGTTGGCGTAGGATGTGAGGCTGTGCACTCCAGGATGGGGGAGAGGCTTCAGGGAGGAATCCTGCCAGTGTGTCTCATGCCTGACAGCAACAAGGCCATCTCCATAACGTAATTGATCCCAGGGCCTTCCCACTGGTGTCCAGATCAAGGGCAGCCGCAACACGAGCCCACATGCATGCGTGCATGGCAGGATACCTCTCTGTGCTGCAGCGAGCAGCCCAGCAGGTTGAAAGGCTAAAAGCTGTGGGGCAGGTGGGAGAACCTGGGGGAAGCACCTCTGAGGGATGAACCCTGCCAGAAACACCCACAGGCAGGCTGGACGAGGTTGCTGTGTCCCCTCGGGGTGGGCCAGCACCCCAGGGACCCTCGGGCTTGCAGCTGGGGCAGGGAAGGGCTGGTGGTTCTGCAGCCGCCAGCGTTTGCTTACCTTGATCTTCTGCACGGTGCAGCTTTCTTCCTGGCCCTGACTCCACACGGTCACGCCATTCTTGTTATAGCGACAGTGCCAGCCCTCCAGGCTCTCACACTGATCCCTGAAGGAGCTGAAGTCGGAGTCGTCCGGGATATAAACCATCTCGCCTCCTCTGGACATGGGGCTGAGCTGCCAGACCCAGGGTGCAGGCACTGGCTGCAAGCAGGCTCCTTCTGCCTCCCCCTCCCAGGAAAGCAGCTCTGCCCTTGAGCTCTGCCTTGCTTGCAGCTCACATCATCCTCCGAGCCCTGCGCCCGGGCCCCTGCAGCGGGCACCGGCCACCCAGGAGCACCAAGATGGGCAGAGACCTCCGGCCACCCCTGCCACGCTGCACGGCGCAGAGCAGCAGAGAGGAAGGCTCCTTCCCTGCAGTTGCTATCGCAGCTGCTGGGAGCTCGGATGTCTTCTCCGGCTGGCTAACCAGGATCACATTTCTCTCCGGCTGGCTGGCAGCTCTTCTATTATTCAGCAGGTAGCAGCGTGCAGGTGGCTCGGCTTTCAGGGCAGAGCTGCCCCAGGCTCCCCGAGCCCCCCGTCCCTGCCGACCCCGCTCTCCCCTCGCCGACACAATCTCTGTGCCTGACTTTGCAGCACCAGCTCGCTGCCGGGATCAGCTGATCACCTGCCAGGAGAAGCCGCCAGGCCTCCCCGCAGCTCGGCGGAAGCGACGGGCTTCAGCATCCGAGGGACGCAGGCCAGCACAGGTCCTGGCTCGCCTAGGGAAGGGCCACGGTCCAGAGCACAGGACCTTGGCTGTCAGGGCGTCCTGGGGCTGCAGGGTAGATTCCTGGTGTGGGGAAGGGAGAGAATTTGCAGTGGGGAGGTGGCTGCTCACTGGGCTCGCAGGATGATGGTGATACTGGTGGGAAGGGACTTCTGGGAGCCTCTGGCCCACTCTGCAGGGTGGAGCAGAATCACTGCCCGCACAGGGTAAGGTCATCCAGGAGTGGATGCAGAAAAGTAATCACAGAATCACAGAATCACCAGGTTGGAAAAGACCCACTGGATCATCGAGTCCAACCATTCCTATCAAACACTAAACCATGTCCCTCAGCATCTCATCCACCCATCCCTTAAACCCCTCCAGGGAAGGTGAATCAACCCCTTCCCCGGGCAGCCTCTGCCAGTGCACAATGACCCTTTCCGTGAAATATTTTTTCCTAATGTCCAGCCTAAACCTCCCCTGGTGGAGCTTGAGGCCATTCCCTCTTGTCCTGTTCCCTGTCACTTGAGAGAAGAGGCCAGCACCCTCCTCTCCACAACCTCCTTTTAGGTAGTTATAGAGAGCAATGAGGTCTCCCCTCTGCAATGTGGAGCAGAACCACCACCAGCACAGGGTAAGGTCATCCAGGGCTTTACCCAGCTGTGTTGGGATGGACGTATGCTGCACCACCCCAGGAAGGGAAAGAATGATTCCTCCTGTCCAACCTGAAGCTTCAGCTGATGTCTGGTGTGCTCTGCCGCATCACATACCCCACCAACAAAATGTGGCTCTGTTGCATCTGCCCTCCAAGTAGCTGCATGATGCTGGCAGGTCCCAACCCAAACCTTTTGTAGTCCTAGGCCCCTGAATCTGCTGGTTCTGCTTCAGCTCCTCCATCTCTTCCCAAACTGGGGTGGGGGGCACACATTAAACACAATAATTATGGGTGCTCTGGTGCTGCAAAATGGGGACAAACCCTTCTCTAAGGCTTCTGGCCACACTCCACCTCATGTCACCATGCACCATTTGTTAACCCTTTGCACCATTTGTTAACCCTTTGTCCAGAACCTTGTCCTGTCTTTTTCTGTAGGACGCTGCTTGGTCCCTTGGTGAAACTGGTATGACCAGCAGGGTGAGGGAGGGGATTCTGCACCTCTGCTCTACTCTAGTGAGCCCTGCTTCCAGTTTTGGAGTTCTCAGCACAAGAAGGACATGGAGATGTTGGAGTGAGGCCAGAGGCAATGGAGATGATCCAAGGGCTGAAGCATCTCCTATATGAAGACAGGCTGAGAGAGTTGGGGTTGTTCAGCCTGGAGAACAGAAGGCTCCACAAAGACTTAAAGCAGCCTCCAGTACTTAAAGGGGCTCCAGGAAAGCTGGGGAGGGGCTCTTGAGCAGGGATTGCAGAGATAGGATGAGGAGGAATAGTTTTCAGCTGGAAGAGGGGAGATTGAGGTGAGATCTTAGGGAGAAATGTTTTGCTGTGAGGGTGGTGAGGCCCTGGCCTAGGTTTCGCAGAGCAGTGGTGTCTACCCCATCCCTGCAGGTGTTCAAGGCCAGGTTGGATGCGTCTTGGAGAATCCTGATGCAGTGGGAGGTGTCCCTGATCATGGTAGGGGCTTGGAGCTGTATGGGTTTTGATGTCCCTTCTGAGCTAAATAATTTGATGTTTCTGTGACCCAAATCTTTAGTTTCTCAAGATCCACCTAGACTGAGGCTCTGCCTTTCACTGCACACCCTTTTTCCCTAGCTTGGCCTCACCTACAAGGCAAGGGTGCAATTGTCTCTTCATCCAGCTATCTGATGGGGATGGGGACCATAGCTCCATCACTGACCATGGGTTACCCCACTGAGGTGAGTTGCCAGCTGGACGTGAAGGTGTGGGCAAAAACTCAAGGAAGGGAGAGCAGGGAGAAGCTGTAGGGCTGCAACCAGTACCAAAGCCTTGCCTGGTGAGGAAGGCTACCTGCAACTGTCCACACCATAGCACGGTGGGCTGAGCAGTACCTCCTCCATGAAGACCAGCTCATTGTGGGGCTGAATGTTCTACTGCCTGGGCTGCTGTGGGGGCCATGACCGCTGCTGGTGAGGCAGAACTGCCAAGGGACACACTTGGTTAATGCGCTGCCGCATTGGACAGCGAGTGGAAGATCCCAAGTTGGGGACGATGCAGAGGAAAGACCTTGGGGTGGCCTTGGGTCTGCGGAGCAGGGAACAAGCAAGGCCAGATGGATTTATGGTGTAGAGCTGTCTCATGCCATTGCTGCAGCGCCACACAGGGTGCACCCTAGTGACTGTGAGTGTGTGCACACGTGTATCCACGTGCAAGCATGTGCGGTCAACTCGGCCCCTGCAAGCACCAAGCACAGCGTGGAGAGCCCATATAGGGGAAAGTGGGACCCAAGCCTAGGGGCTTTGTGGCTCTGAAGCATGCCCGGGGTGAAGGACTGGAGGACACTGCAATTCTAGGGATGGAAGATCTCAGACCAGCTGTGCGGAAAGGAGAAAGCTGCTTGCCCAGCATCACTGAAGCAGGAAGAAGCCCTGTGCGCTGGTCACATTTCTTTCTGCACCTGCAGCTGATGAAGGGTCTGGAGGACAGGCCTAATGAGGAATGGCTGAGAGAGCTGGGGGTGTTTAGCCTGGAGAAGAGGAGGCTGAGGGGAGACCTCATTGCTTTCTATAACTACCTGAAAGGAGGTTGTGGAGAGGAGGGAGCTGGGCTCTTCTCCCAAGTGACAGGGGACAGGACGAGAGGGAATGGCCTCAAGCTCCACCAGGGGAGGCTTATGCTAAACATTAGGAAAAAAAATTTCTAGGAAAGGGTCATTGTGCACTGGCAGAGGCTGCCCAGGGAAGGGGTTGATTCACCTTCCCTGGAGGGGTTTGAGGCACAGGTGGACAAGGTGCTGAGGGACATGGTTTAGTGGTTTGACTCAGTGATCCAATGGGTCTTTTCCAACCTGGTGATTCTATGATTCTATGAAAGACAGGACGATTTCTCTGTGCAGTGGGGCAGGCTGGAAACTTGAACAGAAAGTGCTTTCTTCTCCCCTGAAGCAGCCTTTGGGGGCAATTTTTCTGCTGGATGACAGTGCAGCCACCAAAAAGCTTGCCAGTCACCACCATGTATCCCCAGGAAGACACCAGCAGAGCTGCAATGGATTCTCATGACCCATTTGCCCTTGCAAGCACTCAGGGCTCAAACCAGCCCCATTTACCACTGCCCTTGACTCTTTTGGACCCAGGATCTGGATCTGGATGCTGCTACTGGAACCTGGCACAACCCACATGAGAGAGATGAAGGTGACAGTAGCAAATGTAAAGCAACACATTAATGTGTCCTTGCCTCTGTCACATCTTGTTTAACATCTCTTCACGAGCACTCGATATCAAATGTCCTGTGGCTGGAGCCACCTTGAGTCCCAGCCAGGCAGTGACTGGGACTTCAGGGAGTGCAAGGTCCTGCAGCTGGGTCAGGGCAATTCCAAGCACAAATGCAGGCTGGGAAGAGAATGGATTGAGAGCAGCACCTAGAAGGACTTGGGGTGCTCAGGGAAGAGAAGCTTGAAATGAGCCAGCAATGGGTGCTCACAGACCAGAAATTAACAGTGTTCTGGGCTGCAGCCAAAGCAGTGGGATCAGCAGGGTGAGGGAGGGGATTCTGCACCTCTGCTCTGCTCTAGTGAGCCCTGCATCCTGTTCTGGACTCCGGAGCACAGGAAGGACATAGAGATGTTGGAGTGAGGCCAGAGGAGGCAATGGAGATGATCCAAGGGCTGAAGCACCTCCTGTATGAGGATGGGCTGAGAGATTTGGAGGTGTTCAGCCTGGAAGAGGCTGCACAGAGATCTTAAAGCAGCCTCCAGTACTTAAAGGGGCTCCAGGAAAGCTGGGGAGGGGCTCTTGAGCAGGGATTGCAGAGATAGGATGAGGAGGAATGGTTTTCAGCTGCAAGGGTGGAGATTGAGATGAGATGTTAGGAAGAAAAGTTTTGCTGTGAGGGTGGTGAGGCCCTGGCCCAGGTTTCGCAGAGCAGTGGTGTCTGCCCCATCCCTGGAGGGGTTCAAGGCCAGGCTGGATGGGGCTTGGAGCCCCTGATCCAGTGGCGGGTGTCCCTGCCCATGGTGGGGGTGGAACTGGATGTGCTTTGAGGCCCCTTCCCACACAACTCTTTCCATGATGATTCTGTGCTATGATTCTAGCTCACAGCAACATCTCACTGTTTCGTGGAACCTCCTCAAGGTACGACAGCCCCATCCCACCCATCCAATACTTGGCAGCACCNGGACATGGGCAGCTTGCAGTGGCCCCATGGCTGGCTTGTAGTTATGTTCCCTGGGCTGTGCTCCGTGCCTGTGTCTTCACAGTGAGAATCACGCTGTCAGGAGACAGGCTTGCCCTTCACAAGGTCGTCCTGTCTCTGGGATGCTGTCCCAGGGCACTGCTGAGATAGGTCCCTCTCCTGGGTGCATGCAGGTTCCTGCTCTTGATGGGACTCTCCACCCATGCTTTGTCACGTGCAGTGGGAGATGACACAGGGGACATCAAGCCAGCAGTCTAGGGGACATCCCTGCATGCCCACAGATCCTGGCTCCGTAAGCAGAATCCTGATGGCACCAGGGCATGCAGGGGTCCTGGTTAGGGTACACCTCCCACCCTTCCTGTGTCCAAAGGAGGACTTTCTGATCCTCCTTCCATCCTCCATGGTAAATATCTAAGCTCTCCATGAGCTGGGAGGTGGGATTTACATGCTGGGAGTGAGGTTGCAGGGCTTTGTGTGTGGGCGTTCACAGTTCTGCTAAGGAGCTTGATGCCTCAGCAGGACGAGCTTCCAGCCTCTCCAGAGCTGGAGAAGAGCAGCCAATCCCCTCTGCAGCGACCACTCCTGCTCCACCGAGAATCGGCTTTGAAAGGCTTTGCAAATTGAAATGAAAAATGCTTTTCCTATAGAAATCGGTTGTGCTTCAGCTTTATGTAAACTGCAGTGCTGGCTCCCCTCTGATCCTCGTTCCACCAGGGTTTATCTCCTGGTCTATGAGCAAGGGAGGAGGACAAGCTGAAGATGGGCTGAGAGTTTGGGGAGAAGCCCACCTGGAGCAGTGAGGAAGGGTTAAAGATGCCAGACAGCTTTAGGAGATGGTGACTGGGAGGTGAAGGTCATCCCAGGAAGGGGTTAAGCCCTTGAGGGATGTCATGTCATGGTAGTTCTGGGGCTGCCTCCTCTTTGAGAAACACAGCCAGAAGCAGGAAAACAAGGGAAAGGCAAGAATCCAATCCAGAAGTAGGGCAAGGCATGAGACACCTTGGGGCTCCAGGGACCTCTGCGGCCCTCGGGAGATCTGATAGCCTCAGTCCTGCAGGGATGCTAAGGGTGGTCCCATAGTCTCAGCTCTGCAGGGCCAAGCCTAGAAACCCAGGGCTGCAGGGGACCCTGGGGGACCCTAGAGCCTCAGTCACACCAGAGCCCTGGGGCTGCGTGGAGCCCTAATGGGACCCCAAAGCCCCAGAGCTGTAGTGGCACCCAGGATCCTGGTGAAACCTCAGAACTCCAGGGAGACCCAGAGCCCTGGGGCCCTGATGAGACCCCAAAGCCCCAGTGAGACCACAAACCCCAGAGCTGTAGAGACTCACAGGATCCTGGTGAGACATTTACAGCTCCAGTGATACCAGAGCCCTGCGGCTTCCATGAGACCCCAAAAGCTTGATGAGATACCAAAGCCCCAGAGTTGTAGAGACTCCCAGGATCCTGGTGACATCTCAGAGCCCTAGAGCTCTGGGGCTATGGGGAGCCCAGGGGACTCAGTGAGACCCCCAAGCCCTAGAAATGTAGGCACCTCCAACATCCTTGTGAGACTCCAAAGGTTTGATGAGACCACAAAGCCCCAGAGCTGTAAGGACCCCCCAGGATCTTGGGGAGACCTCAGAGACCCAGTGACACCAGAGACCCAGGCCTGAGGGGAGCCCTAGGCCCTAAATGAGACCCTAAAGCCCTGATTAGACCCCAAAGCCTCAATGAGCACCCAAAGCCCCACAACTGCAGAGACCCCCAGGAACCTGGTAAGACCCTAAAGCCCCAGAAATGTAGGGACTCTCTGGATCCTCGTGAGACACCAGAACCTAAGTCAGACCCATAGCTCCAGGACTGTGAGAAGTCCTGAGGCCCCAGTGAGACCCCAAAGCCCCAGTAGGACTTCAAAGCCCCAAAGCTATAGGGATCCCCTTGATCCTGGTGATGCCCCAGAGTCCCAGTGAGACCGGAGCCCTGGGGACCTAATGAGACCCCAAAGCCCCAGTAGGACTTCAAAGCCCCAAAGCTATAGGGATCCCCTTGATCCTGGTGATGCCCCAGAGTCCCAGTGAGACCGGAGCCCTGGGGACCTAATGAGACCCCAAAGCCCCAGAGCTTCAGAGGTCCCCCAGGATCCTGATCAGATGCCAAAGCCCCAGAGCTGTAGATAACCTCAGAGTCCTGGCAATGCCCCAGGGTCCCAGTGAGACCCAGTGCCCTGGAGACCAAATGAAACCCCAAAGCCCCAGTGAGACCCCCTAGGATCCTGGTGAGACCTCAAAGACCCAGAGCTGCAGATACACCCCAGGATCCTGGTGAGACGCCAGAGCCCCAGTGATGAAGATACTCCCCATATCCTGATGATGCCCCAGAGTCCCAGTGAGACCCAGTGCACTGGAGACCCAATGAAACCCCAAAGCCCCAGAGCTGCAGGGACTCCCAGGATCCTGGTGGCGCCCCTGAGTCCCAGTGACCCCGAAGCCCGGGGACCCCCAGCCATGTGCTCACGTAAGTTCAAACCCAGTCGCAGCTCCCCCGCGCAATGGGGACAGTGTCCCCTCCCCTTGGTGACGTCTCTGAGCCAGGGCCACCACCTGCAGTCTGGCGCTCAACCACTGGGTGTCACGCGTGCTCCACGGACGAGAGGGATGGGGACAAGGCCAGCAGGGAGGGGCCAGGGAAAGGGACAAGCCGAGGGACAGAGAGCAGCAGTGCCATATGGATGAGGGAAAGGCTGTGGATGTATCTTCCTGGACTTCAGCAAAGCCTTTGACACAGTTTCTCACAGCATTCTGCTACGGAAACTGTCACCTCTTCCTGGGAGAAAAACTGGTTGGCTGAAGGGCCCAGAGAGTGGTGGAAAATGGAGTTAAATCCAGCTGGAGGCCAGTTCGAAGTGGTGACCCTAGGGCTGAGTGCTGAGTCCAGCCCTGTACAGTGTCTTCATCAATGACCTGGATGAAGGCATCGAGTGCTCCCTTAGCAAGTTTGAGGATGACATTAAGCTGGGTGGAAACCTGGATCTGCTGGAGGGTTGGGAAGCTCCAAAGGGATCTGAACAGGCTGGATCGATGGGCTGAGACCAATGGCAGGAGGTTTAACAAGGCCAGATGCCGGGTCCTGCACTTGGGGCACAACAACCCTGAGCAGCTACAGACTAGGAGAAGTCTGGTTGGAAAGCTGCCTGGAGGAGAAGGAACTGGGGGTGTTGGTTGACAGTGACTGAACATGAGCCAGCAGTGGCCCAGGTGGCCAATGGCATCTTGGTTTGGATCAGAAATGGCATGACCAGCAGGTGCAGGNTAGGCTCTTCTCCCAAGTGACAGGGGACAGGATGAGAGGAAATGGCCTCAAGCTCCACCAGGAGAAGTTTAGGCTGGACATTAGGAAAATATTTTTCTAGGAAAGGGTCACTGGGCACTGGCAGAGGCTGCCCAGGTAGGTGGTTGAGTCACTTCCCCTGGAGGTGTTTAAGGCACGGGTGTACAAGGTACTGAGGGACATGGTTTAGTGATTGATAAGAAGGGTTGGACTCAATGATCCTTGGGGTCTTTTCCAACCTGGTGATTCTATGATTCATACCCCAGGAGGGGCCAACCACAGCTCCCACTGCAGAGGTGGCATCCCCTGCTCCAATGCCACCAGTTTGCCCACGGAGGTGGAGATGATGGCTGGGGCTCCTGACCGGAGTCCCCCACTCTGATGCTTGATGAGTGTTGGCTGCTCCCCTACAAGCCCTCTCAGGGTGGCATTTGTGGTGGCTTTGCCCTCACTGTACTTGTCCCCAACAGCTCTGAGCTGCTTTTTGGCACCCTGGGAACAATCCTGTCTTGGCAGTTCACAGCTGAGTATTTGGGGTGATTTGTGGCTTGATTTCAGGCTCTTGGCACCCTTGGTTTTACTGATCCCAGTTAAAAAGCCCTAGGACAGTGGGATCAGTGTCAGGGAGCCCAGAGAAAGGACCCTCCTCATCAATTTTGCCATTAAATGGGGAAAGGGATGAAGCCCCAGAAACTCTCCTCTTCCTCCTTGCTCCTACACTGTGGTGCTCCTTTCTTCCTTTCTTCCCTTCCTCTCTTCCTCCCTTCCTCCCTCCTTTCCCAGGGTGGCATCAGTGGTGGCTTCACCCTCACTGTGCTTGGTGACCCCACTGATCTGAGCTGGTTCGTGGGACCCTAAGAACAGCCCAGTCTGGCCAGCTCAAAGCTGAGGATTTGGGGTGATTTGCAGCTTGCTTTCAGGCTTGGTGTTACTGGTCCCAGTTCAAGGGCCCCAGGACCGTAGTTATGCTGGGGATATTATCATCTCTGTGTCAGGTAGCCCAAGAAGGGGACCCTCCCATCAATGTTTCCATTAAATGGAGAGTAGGATAAAGCCCCAGAAACTTTCCTCTCCCTCCTACCTTGTGCTGCTGTTGCATCCTTTCTGCTCCTGGTAGGATCTGAAAATCTGAGCCCATTGCAGTGGCCTTCTTGGCCACCAGAAACTCTCCCAAAGAAGGGGACAGGGCAGGAATAGCACTGGCACCCTGCATATGGGGCCATCAGTACCTGTGTGCTTCATTGCAGAGCTTTGCCTGCTACTTTGGGAGCTCCTGGTGCCAGGGAAAACAAAGGAATGAGGGAGTCTTGCTGTCCCCATTTTCCTTTGGAGGCTGGGACACAGCCCAGCCCACATATCCAGCCCTGCTGGTTCCTTCCCTGTCCCCTGTGCAGGGATACAGTCTCACCTCTGGCACCACGTCCACAGGGCGGTGGGTAAAAAGCAACATCATTTCTGCCAGGCAGTACGTTCAGAGCATCCCTGCTGGCACAATCAGGTGGCATTGATGGCAAAAGATGAGGGAGGGGAATGTTCTGCCAGGAATGTTCTCAGGGGCTGGTACAGTGAATGGGGCGTAGAGGGGTGGGGGTTCCCTGCTTGCCCACCCCATGAATTTTAGCCTCTGCTCTGCCCTTGAGGAACCCATTGGAGGTCAGAGACTGGAGAGGTAGGGCTGCCCCTTTGGAGATGGGTCAGGAGGTCCCTTGGGTGATGTGATGTGGCTCCTCATATCCCCCGAGTATCCTGGGTACCTCGCTGCCACTTCTCTGTGTCCTTCCTACAACTGCGGTTAAGCCAGGTTTGGATCCTGCCCTGGGATCATCCTCCATCCACATGCATCCCATGTATCCATGGAACATGTCTGCACAGGACACGGAGCATACAAGATAGCTGGGGAGGGACTTTTTACAAGGGCCTGTAGTGATAGGATGAAGGGGAATGGCTTTAAATTGGAAGGGGGAAGAATTATATAGATTTTTTTATATCCTCATCTTCACAATGAGGATGGGGAGACCCTGGACAAGGTTGTCCAGAGAAGTGGTGGCTTCTCCATCCCTGGAGGTGTTGAAGGGCAGGTTGGATGGGGCTTTGAGGAACCTGATCCAGTGGGAGGTGTCCCTGCCCATGGCAGGGGGTGGAACTGGATGGGCTTTGAGGTCCCTCCCAACCCAACCCATTCCATGATTCTGTGATTCTGTGATTCTGTGATTCTATAATTCTATGATTCTATGACATGGACCTGCATGACACATAGCACAGAAATGGCCACAGACTACCCTCGTGACATATTCATCTGGGGAAGCACATGTGTGGATGTGGACATGGAACAGTGATGTGCCCATGGGATCCTGCTACACTCATGGATCTGTAACTTCTCCACCCAGATAGCGGCACAGAAGCTGTCACTGATGCAGAGCCTGCACAACAATGGCATAAAATCGTGGAATGTTTTGGGTTGGAAAGGACTTCAAAGCCCGTTCAGTTCCACATCCCTGCAATGGGCAGGGACACCTCCCACTGGATAAGGGTGACTAAAACCCCATCTAACCTGGCCTTGAACACCTCCAGAGATGGGGCAGCCACCACTGCTCTGGGCAACCTGGGCCAGGGCCTTCCCAGCCTCACAGGGAAACATTTCTCCCTAAGATCTCATAGCAATCTCCCTTCTTTCAGCTGAAAACCATTCCCTCTCATCCTATTCCTGCCCTCCCTGATCCAGAGCCCCTCCCCAGATTTCCTGCAACCGCTTTCAGCACTGGAAGTTGTTCTAAGGTCTCCCCACAGCCTTCTCTTCTCCAGGCTGAACAACTGCAACTCTCTTGTCCTTGTGTGGGAGGTTCTCCCAGCCCTTGGATCATCTCCATGGCCTCCTCTGGACTTGTTCTAATGGCTCCATGTCCTGTGCACAAGCGTGTCAGCCACATACCTGTGCCCAGTTGGGCAGCACACAGTGGTGGCATATGTGGGTGGTGACAACATGCACCCACAGCTCGGCAATACCAGGTGCCCGAGGCACCTGAGCAGGTCCTGAGCAGTCACACCCATGCGCATACACACCTGGGCACACACACAGGGAGTTGCAAACATACTCTGTGCTTGCAGATGAGTGCGTGCACACTGCAGCTGCTTTGGCATGTGTCTTGATGCTCATGAAAGGCCTCTGCTTAAGACCCCAGTCCCATCAAGAAGGTCATTGAGGGGTTGGAGCACATCCAGAGAAGGAGAATGAAGGTGGTGAAGTGGCTGGAGAACAAGTTTTATGAAGGAACTGGGGCTGTTCAGCCTTGGAGAAGTGGAAGCTGAGGGGAGGCTTTCTGCAGCTCCTGGAAAGGAGGTTGTGGTGAGGTGGGTGCTGGTCTCTTCAATTGATTAACAAGTGATAGGACAAATGGAAGTGGGCTCAAGTTGCACCAGGTGAGGTTTAGGACATTCAGGAATTATTTCTTCACTGAAAGAGTTCTCAGGCACTGGAAGAGGCTGCCCAGGGCATTTGTGGTGTCTCTATCCCTAGAGGTATTTAAAAGACAACAGACAAAGTACTCAGGGATGTTTTAGTTGTGGACAGGTATGATTGGGCTTAACGGTCTCAAAGGCCTTTTCCAACTGAGCAGTTCCATGATTCTATGATCTCCAAGGCCTCATTGTTGCATCCTGCTGCCCACTTGCCTCCTGCAGCCCCATGTTCCTCCTTTCCTGCTCTCCCACCACCCAATGTGGCTCATTTAGCATAACCCTCCTGCTCAGAGCTGCTCAGGTGGCAGCCACCCTCATGTTGTCCCTGCCTTCTTTACCCTGGAGCATCCCTCACTCAATGCACTACCTGCTCCCAGCCTAGGACCCTGTGCTAGCCCTGGGTTTCCCAAACCCCAATTCTGCTCCACCACCCTTTTCCCATCCTGACAGACAGGACTGCGATGCCTGCAGCACCACAGTTGCCAGCCCAAGGTTGTTTGACTGGTGGTCCAGCTGAGCATCAGGATGATTTAAAAGGGCTGTGAAAAATGTAGTTATTTTTCCACCTTTCAGTTGCAAGTCAATACTCATGGAAGGATGTTTAATTGTCTTCGTCATCCTCCTAAATCTCTATATGAGAGGATTTGGCTGCAAATCTCCACATCATTTCAAAGCAATTGGCTAGTGTGCACACAGTAAATTAACTGTGCGTGCCCCCCCTATGCTGTCAATGGCCCCTAAACTTGGGGTGGGAGCAGGGAAGTCTCCTGCAGCTCTGGGGTTAAGGCTGGTGTCTCCTGCCCATGTGGGCAATGCCCTGCCATCGTGTCCTTGGACATGGCCCATCCCCACGGCCTGACTACAGCAGGGAACACCATGGGTTAGCAGCTTCTCTGCAGTCCTGGACCAGGTAGGATCCAGGGGAAAAAAATGGCCAGGGCCACCCCAGGGTGACCTCCTGCACCATGAGGTCCATCCTTCTGTCTCTGGTGCGGTACCTCCAGCATAGCCTTATCTCCTTGAGATAGCAGAACTGCACCAAGCGACTGCCGGCACTCTCCACTTCTCAAGGTTCACAAGGCCTCACTGGGCCTCACTCCTCCACACAAGCAGAGCCGATAGCAGAGAACCTGCTCCCGGGTCCACCGGAAAAGGAAGAGAGCCAGAGGCATCTCCCCCTTCTTATTTATACCCTGGTTTACGTAGAAAATTGCATGAAATACTGGGAGGATGACTACTTCCTCAGTTACAACCTGGTTACCAAGGAGGGTCTAAAATCAAAACCACGACACCTTAGAATCATAGAACCACAGAATCATTGAGGTTTGAAAAGCCCTCTCAGCTCATCCAGTCCAACTGTCAACTCAGTCCCACCGTGCTGAATAAACTATGTACTGAACAGACACCTCTACACGTATTTCTAACCTGCCAGGGATGGAGACTCCTCCACTGCCCTGGGCAACTATTCCAGTGCTTCATCACTCTGTCAATAAAGAAATTTTCCCTAATATCCAAGCTAAACCTCCCCTGGTGCAACTTGAGGTCATCTCCTCTTGTTCTATCGCTTGTTCCTTGGGAGAAGAGCCCAGCACCCATTCCACCACAACCTCCTTTCTGGGAACTGCAGAGAGCGATGAGTTCTCCCCTCAGGCTCCTCTTCTCCAGCCCGAACAGCCTCAGGTTCCTCAGCCTCTTCCAGAACCCCCATTCTCCAGCCCCTCAATGTCCTTCCTGTAGTGAGCGGTCCAAAAATGAACCCAGGATTCGAGGTACAGCTTTACATTACTGAGCACAAAGGTATGCTGCGCCCCCTTCCAGATGTTCCCCCCAGCCCTCAGGTTTGTATCCCCAGAGCCAGGGTTGTGGTTTGTGGGTGCCTGGCACCCCCACAGCTGGCAGGATCCCCCGAGGTGCCACAGCCTCACCACTGGCTGAGGGATGGACCAGGATGTGACTGAGGCATCTGCACACCAAAGACACTGGGCCTATTTGGCCCCTCCTATCCCCTCAAATTCCCCAGCCCTGCACCTCACACCTCCTTGAGGCCTGAGAGTGGGATGATATGCTGAGATCCAGTGCGGTCGGTGCCAGGTGCTGCTGCCATCTCCGGGGCAGGAGATCCCCAGGGCTGGATGCTGCAAGGTGGATGGATGCAGGATGGAGCAAAGGCATCATCATGCATCCCAACCTGGGGAGCTGGGGGGTGCAGAGAGCATCCTTGCACCCAGCAGCATCCTTTTCAGGCAGCACCTACTGTGCCCTAAGCCTCCTGTTCTCATGCAAAGCCAGCAGAACCCGGGCTGGGCTGGAGGCCTGAGATACACCAGAACAAAATGCCACCTTCCCGATAATGCCTTTTATTGGACTAGGTGACACGCAGGCTTTAGGGGATCGCAGGAGAATCCTCTTGGCTCATCCGCAGAAAGGATTTCCACAGCCCTCCCGGCAGCTTTTCAGCTCTCGGCTGCGACTCCCTCAAGAGTTATTAACTCCCAACGTACGGCTCTGTCTGCTGGGAGCTGAATGGCATCCCTGCCCCCTGTTTGCTGCTTAGAAAGATTACGACGCCTTTGAATAAGCTCCGTGGAGCGCGGCTGCCGACGCATCAGACAGGGGCTAATCAGAAAATTAGCAGGGAAAGAAAACTTTGTGGTAGGAACTTATCTCTGGTGCGGGCGCACGTCTCTACGGCAGCTGCTGCTGCTCCTGCGCCTATATCCATTCTTCAAAACTGTGATTGCAGCGATGCAATGTGCTGCAAAGGACTGGTACAAGGAGCTGGTGTGTGCACACATGAGTGTGCTTGAGCACACGGATGCCATGTGTGTAAGCACACCTGCATGCACAATCCAGCATGTATGGTTTATACCCATGGAATCATGGAATGGTTTGGGTTGGAAGGGACCTCAAAGACCATCCAGTTCCAGCCCCTGCCATGGGCAGGGACACCTCTCACTGGATCAAGGGCTCCAAGACCCATTCAACCTGGCCTTGAACCCCTCCAGGGATGGGGCAGCCACCACTGCTCTGGGCAACATGGGCCAGGGCCTCCCCATCCTCACAGCAAAATATTTCTTCCTAAGATCTCATGTCAATCTCTCCTCTTTCAGATGAAAACCGTATCCCCTCATCCTATCCCTGCACTTCCTGATCAATAACCCCTTCCTAGCTTTCACATACACACCCAATTTAGGTTCACTCCAAGGACATTGAGGGGCTGGAGACCTGGGGAAGGGGCTGAAGCTCAGGGGTTCTAGGAGTAGCTGAGGGACCTGGGGTTGTTTAGGTTAGAGGAAGCTGAGGGGAGACCTCATTACTCTCTGCAGCTCCAGGAAAGGAGCTTGTGTTGAGGTGGGTGCCAGTCCTTTCTCCCAAGTAACAAGTGATAGGGCAAGGGTAAATTGCCTCAAGTTGTGCCAAGGGAGGGTTAGATTGGATATTGGGAAAAATTTCTTTACTGAAAGAGTGGTGAAGCCCTGGCAGAGGCTTCCAAGGGCAGGCATAGATTCTCCATCCTTTGAGGGGTTCAAAAACTGGGTAGATGTGACTGTTTAGGACGTAGTTCAGCAGCCACAGTGGTGTTGGGCTGCCAGTTGGACTGGATGAGCTGAGAGGTCTTTCCCAACCTTAATGATGCTATGATTCTATTACAAGCAGAGCTGTGCCTACAGTCATGCACACACACACACTTGCAGACACGTCCATATCTATACGCATGTGTTCATATGCATCCTCATGGGCAGAGACTCCACACTTGTGTGCACACAGATATTCCTGTGATTACAGGCAGGGACCTCACACACCTGCACACGTGTGTTCCTACACAGGTGAACACACATTCGTGTGTGCTGACATGCACATGTGGCCACATATGGGTGCCTTGGGACCTCTCCCATACCTGGCAGAGCAGTGAGCAGTGGATGGATGTGGCACTGAGCCCACATTTCACTGATGCTGTGCCTGCTCAGAGCAAAGGTGCATTCCACTCTTGCACTGGTGTGACATTGGTCCCTGTGCTGCAGTGCTGTCTAGGGACAGCCCCCAGAGCATTGGCAGACCCTCTTAAGTGGTCCCCAGCTGTCCTGTCCTGTGACCTTCTGCATAATAGAATCACAAAATCATAGAATCACCAGGTTGGAAGAGACCCACCGGACCATCAAGTCCAACCATTCCTATCAAACACTAAACCATGTCCCTCAGCACCTCATCCACCTGTACCTTAAGCACCTCCAGAGAAGGTGAATCAACCACCTCCCTGGGCAGCCTCTGCCAGTGCACAATGACCCTTTCCTAGAAATTTTTTTTCCAAATGTTTAGCATAAACCTCCCCTGGAGGAGCTTGAGGCCATTCCCTCTCGTCCTGTCCCCTGTCCCTTGGGAGAAGAGCCCAGCTCCCTCCTTTCCACAACCTCCTTTCAGGTAGTTGTAGAGAGCAGTGAGGTCTCCCCTCAGCCTCCTCCAGGCTAAACACCCCCAGCTCTCTCAGCCATTCCTCATAAGGCCCGTTCTCCAGCCCCTCACCAGCTTCATCGCTCACATCATAGCATCAGAGAATGGTTTGGGTTAGAAGGACCATGAAGGTCATCCAGTCCCATGTAGGATGGGACTCAAGGAGATGGCAGAGGCCCCTGGTGGGCAGGGGGGCAGCGAGCCATGTGGGATGCAGGGAGCAGTGCCTGGAAGAGGTGTGTGAAGGTGGTTAAAATGCACTGTTTATTTTATTTAAGCACACCGTCAGTAAGAGTTACAGGGCACTGAGCTAGAAAATAGCATTTGCAGAAACGGCCTCCTGACACAGAGCACTGACCTTTGCGGGCTTCATTAGAGCCATGTAGATATGCGCAGGTCGAGCGTGGAGGGCAGGTGAAGAGGGAGGACAGGGACCCCTCCCCAGAGTTCCGTGGGTCCCCAGACACAGACACATCCTAGTGCGGGGGCTTGATGTGGGATTCCTGATCTCCCTGTGACTCAGCACTGTGGCAGGTGGATGTGGAACAGTTTGGGGTACATGGACTATATTGGGGGATGTGGAGCAGGTCAAGACCCCTGTACCCCTCATGCTGCTGCCCCTAGGGCTGTGGCTGGTGCTGGGCAATGCTGCCAGCCCCTCTTGGCCACAGCCAAATTTCAGGGATGTTCAGTCCAGCCGTAGCAACAGTTGCTATGATTCCCTTTTCCCATCCCCTTTTCCCAACTTTAGTGACTTCCCATGGTAGCTCTGGTGCTGCTGGGGATATGTTTACAGGCAATTAAAGCTCATTAATTGTGCAGAAGCAACAGAGGCCCTGCAGCAATGTACGGGGATAAATACTGAAGGGGAAAGAACCAGACTTGGATGTCTCCAGCACATCTAGGGAGGTGTGGGGGCAAGTGGGACCTTCACCCACCCTAGGTGTGGGGATGAGCTTGACCAGGAGGGATGGGGATGTGCATGGGCATTGCAATGGGTCTCTGACACCCACTTACGCACCACTATGCACTCCCATCTCATGCACATGTCCACCTGGGCACCGAGCACTTCCAACATCACCCTCTGGGCAACAGGAAGGGGGTAAAGCCCCTCAGCTGCTGCTTCCATTGGAAATTCCAGCCCCATCTTCCCCCTACAGCCCCGTGTTTTGCTGTGGAGCTGAAATCAGCTCCTCTGTCAGTAGGCAGGAGCCGAGCAGGGTCTTGCTTGAGGCTCTTGTCCACGTGTGTTTGAACAGGGCTGGCACAGGCAGGTGCTGAGCGGCTGCTCCCGTACTGCTGTGCCTCTGAAAAACAATAGCATTTGGTAGCAGGGGGGGAAAAAACCTTCTCCCAAATGGATTGAAATGATGCGTTGATTGGGAACAGATGCAAGAGCTAAAGGAAGGAGGCAGGTACCCATGCAGTTACGGCATGGGGCCAAGCACCAGCCTGCTCATGATTCCTTGCTGCAGAGAAGGGAAGAGTCCCCAGAGGTGGCTGGTGATTGGCTTCCCACTGCCCTGCTAGGATGCACAGGGTCCTGCCTGGGCAGGCAGTGGTGCCGGTGCTGGGCACGGGATGGTGTGAGAAGGGTGCACTGGCACATGGGATGTGACTGGTTGCTGGGTGCAGTCCTGGAGGGACTGGGTGCTGCTGTGGCAGAGTGTGAGCATGGAGGGCTCATTCCTGGGGGACTGAGCTGTCCCCTGGCTAGGTGGGGGTCACTGGCATCAGGGATTCCTGGGGAAGGTACTCTGCCATCTGTGGAGGAGCTACCAGCCTGGTAGGGAGGATGTGGGGCTGCATATGTGAAGCTGAGCCTGGTGCCCCATGCACTGCTGCCCATGTCTGGCTTGGTGTCCTCCTGCAGGACCAGCACAAGAGTTATGATGTGATCTCCCCTTCCTCTTCCTCTTCTTCCTCTTCCTCCAGCAGGGCCCAGCAAGACAACAAAGGCACAACTGAAAATAAAGAGTAATTATGCTGGTGCTGAAATTCAAAGTCTCTTGCCCTCCTGCATGCATGGGTCTGGGTCTTGGGCTGCTCTCAGAGATGCTGAGGACCACTCTGCTGTCAGTGGGAGGTGCAGGGTGGCTCAGTAGGGCACAACCTCTGCCCCAGCTCTTCCTCCATCCCCTCTGGCTCTCACAATTGCTTGTGGGGCCATGGCTTGATGGCCTCTCTCCCTGCCTTGTGAAGGCTGGTGTGTGGAGCAGGAGGGATGTGGAGCTGGACCTGGGTTCGGATGTGCAAGGGCATCGTCCTTCCACATGTGAGGGGGAGAAGAGAGCACTCACCTGCCCTTTGGAGACTCACGGATTCCACTGGCAAGAGCTGCTGAGGGTCATTGGGCACCTCTGACAAGTCTTTAACCCCTAAAAGACAGCTCCCAAGCCTGGAGGCAGCAGTGCCTCGGTTCTCTGGGAAGGTGGGATAAGGTGCAGGATGGTGGGAAGGGAGGCAGGATGGTGAGCAGGAAGGTAGCGCTCTCAGCTTCCCTGCAAGGCTGCAGGCACCTGCCCAGCCCCAAGTTGCCTCAGTGCCCCAGGGCTGATGTGGGGTGTTCACTGATCCCCAGGACCTGGGCTGGAGACAGTGGGGGCAACCACTGAATACTTACATGAGCCAGAGAACTGGGGTTCCCAGCACCCCAGGGAGCTGGGAAGGGCTTCATCCTGCCTCCTACCCTGTCTGGGCTCATGCCTGGGTGAAAGCAGCACCAGTGACAGTGGAAGAGGCTTGGCTCTCTTTAACCCTTTCCATGGCAGCGCTGCCTATGTTGTGTGATTGCCACCAGACTGGGTCCCCACACACCCCATCATCCGCAGAAGATCCGGCAGGAGGCAATCGGCAGGCACACGCTGCAGAGCGGCGCTTTTCTTCTCTAATCTTCTTATTTCATTTTAGCATTTACAATACACCCAGCCGGTAATCCTGACATCAAACACGCCACGCGCACTTTCAAGCTGCACCGACGTCAGGCTACGCGAGTGCTGGCAGGAGCTGCCAGCTCCGACGTCTTGAGATAACACACAGAAGAAAGACAAGGAAAGCTGCTCTGCCAGCACGATGAGCAGGCACTGGGCATGGTGTCTTTCAGAGCCCTTCACAAGAGCCACCCATGAAGGGCACCCTTGGGGTCTCTCCTTTGGGGTGCCCTGGGTGCAGGGCTGTGGGGTAACCCTACAGCTGGGATGGCTGGGCTGAGGTGGATGCTCCTGCTGCTCAGGGCAGGTTTTGTCTCTACAGAGAGGTTCATAAATGATAGAATGTCCTGAGTGGAAGGGATCCACAAGGGTCATCAAATCCAACTCCTGTCTATGCACAGGACAACCCTCAATATCCACACATAGAATCATAGAATCACCAGGTTGGAAGAGACCCATGGGGTCATCGAGTCCAACCATTCCCACCAATCTCTAAACCATGTCCCTCAGTACCTCATCCACCCTCACCTTAAACACCTCCAGGNCCAGAGCCTCAACATCCTTCTTGTGACCCAGAACTGAATAAAGGATTGAAGGTGCACTTGGTACTGTGGCTGTTTCCCTGGGAGCTGTTCCAGTGCTCCACCATCCTCCAGGAGAGCTTCTCCCTAATGGCCACCCTAATCCTCCCCTGGCACATCTTGCCATTACCTCAGGTCCTGTCATTTGTGGCCAGAGAGAATAGCTCAGTGGCTGCTCCTCATCCTCCCCTTGTGAGGAAACTGTGGAGTGCAATGAAGTCTCCCCTCAGTCTCTTCTTCTCCAGTCTGAGAAGACTAGAGTGAAAGTCCTCCAAGCTGGCATCCCTGGCAAAGGCAGAGCTAGGTCACCCCACTGGTGCCCACCTGGCCACCTTCCTCCCCACAGATCTGCACACACCTCTGGAACAACCACAATGCCTTAATATGTTGGAGGGTCTTCTCAGCCTTCACCATACTTCAACATCCTCTTGTGACTGAGCATGGCAGCCAGACCTAGGTTGGGGTACCTGGGGGACCCCTCGGCAGGTACCGGAATGTGGGAGGGCAGACAGGATGGAGGTTGCGTGTTGTGGGCTGGTGGGGGGACAATGTTGGGGCTGTGTAGTGCAATGACACCACATCCCATGTTGGGTTGAAACCAGGCTGGTGGCAAAACCCCAAGTGTCCGACAGGGATGTCACCAGTTCCTTTGCTCCCGTGTCACCAGCTCTCCTCTGTTCAATACCAACTGCTGGGGTAGAAATTTAGGAGGTCAATGGTGCCAAGGAAACATTTACCTTCACCAACTACATTTCCACAATGAGACAGATCCTCTAGCATTACGCTGTGTCCCCTGGGGTGGCTTTTCCCCCCAGCTTGGTGTCCAGCGCTGAGATTCCAACTGATGAGAAATTCCTGGAGGTTTCTGGAAGGTAAAAATCTCAACAGGGAGATGGGGATGAAGGTCTGAGAGAGACAGAAAAGCCCAAGGAATCATTTAATCCACCCTCAGGCCCTGATAAAGATGGGACCCATGGCCAGCTCTATCTCATGGGTGATTTCAAGGGATACCCAAAAGGTTTCACCATAGCAGAGCAGCATAACGCCCTGTGTCTGGCTAGTGCCCTGCACCCGTGCAGCTTTACCAGCCTCTTCTTCAGTCTATGCAGGATGAACGAGCTCAGGGAACATGGTGCTGCCAGTGCCAGGGGGCAGGGGTGTGAGGAATGACAGTGTGATAAGGATGGTGACGGCTCGAGGATGGCAGTGGCTCAAGGACAGCTATGGTTCAAGGATGGCAATGGCTCGAGGATGGCAATGGCTTGTGTCCCTGGGCAAGTCTTACTCCTTCCAGTCCCTTCCCCAATGTTCCTTCAGGGTGCCAGGCAGGCACTAGCAGGGAGCAGCCCTGGTCCTGCTCCACATGGTGGGTGAGACCCTCTGAGGAATAGTCTCAGCTCTAGTCCTTGTCTCAATATTTGGGATTTAATCAGCACCGAACTAAGTAGCTTGCTTCTTTTTTTTTTTTCCAAGGCAGAGAAGGGCTGCGACTCAATAGGAATTAATTTGCCTAATTATCATCTTTGGGAAGCTGTCCCTCCTGAGTGGGCAGGTTTCAGGGATTGGGGACCCACTGTCAAGGCTGTGCCAGTTGGGGTGCTGCCCATATCACCCTTGCTGGTCCAACCCTGCTCCGGTGTCCTCACAGGATCCGACCCAGGCTGCATCTTGGAGCATCATCCAGATGCGGTACCCACCAGCCCCATGGGGTGTATAGGCTGTGTGGGGCTGGGGGCTGGCCAGGGGGTGCAGAAGCGGGCGACTGACAGGGAAGATGAATGGTTTTAATCACACCGCTTACAGGGCACCATCTGAAGTTTCATGTAAGTTATGATAGCGACAGTTTGCACGAAAATTGTATTTCCAGGCTTCATTGACTGGCTTAATGAGAATCTTTACGTGTCAGATATTAAATTAAGAAATTAAAGAGCTGTTTCGGTGTGTATAGACTCCTTCCCTCGCACTGAGCTGCTTCTTCCAGATCAATCAGGAACACGCCTCTAGAAAAGATGGGAGAAGCCTTTGATTTTCTGTCACTGGGGAAGTGAATCTAATGTGCGTTGGCACCTAATTCATGTTTTATTAAAAGGCATGAGGTGGATGCTGCTGGCCCCCGCCTCTGCCCGCTGCCCTCGCTCCTCCTGCACCACCTGGGGAGGAGGGAGCATCCCTGGCTCTGCCATCCTGCATAGAATTCTGTATTGGTTTGGGGTGGAAGGGACCTCAAAGCCCATCCAGTTCCACCCCCTGACAAGGGCAGGGACAATTCCCACTGGATCAGGTTGCTCCAAGTCCCATCCAACCTGGCCTTGAACACCTCCAGGGATGGGCCAGCTACCACTTTTCTGGGCAACCTGGGCCAGGGCCTCCCCACCACCCTTGGGTCTCCTTGCCACCTGGCTCTTTCAGTGTCCCAATTGTCAGCATCCCATGTGACCTAGCTGGTGGGGTTTGCTTTGCTTCATGGAGATCAAGGTCAATTTGAAAAAAACTCATGTTGGAATCAGCAGGTTGGGAAATATTGTTGCCCTCCTGCATTGCATTCTTGCTTTTTTTTTCCATTCTGGCTGAGTTTGACCTAAATTCACCAATTGTTTTGGTCTTCCCTTGAATTTTGCTAGAACTGGGTGTGTGGGCAACAACTCACCAGCTGGTGGGGAGCTGGGAGAAGGTCATGGCCTTAGGGAGGGCTGGAATGGCCTGAGGAAGAGGAATATGCCGTGGTCACCAGTAAGATCTGGTGAGTGGAGTCGTGAACCAGAGTGAGATGAGATCAGTGAATCCCTTAATTTCGCAAACACTGGAGATCAATGCCCAGGACAGAGATGCTGGAGAGTGACACCAGGGACGGGGACAGCAGGGATGATTGCCCCAAGGCAGGGGCACCCAGGGTGGGAGCATCTAGGGACAGCAAGGATAAACACACTTGAATGGGAGCATATAGAGTCACCAGGGATAAGTGCCTCCATTTAGAGGCACGCAGGAGATAAGCCCCGGGGCAGGAACATGCCAGGACAGTGCAGATGAGCTGGGAACACCATTCTGCACAGTGTGGTCAGGGAGGGCGACCAGTTGGCCCCTGCAACACGTCTTGAAGGAGCCTGGGGCCACCTTAGCCCCTGCCACCATCTCAGGTGTCCCCAGGATGGGGAGATGCCACGGTGGGCCCCAAACCCTGGTGGTCAGCATGGCTGGTCCTGCTGCCCAGATGCTCTTTGAGTGCCATTTCCACAGATCCACCTTCCAAAGTTGAAGGTGAGGAGAGTAAGGCTGTCATTGCAAACTGCCTGTCAGAGCAAGAAAAATCACACCTCCAGGCCCCTGAGCACACCATCCATCTTCAGCTCCCCATGCCAGCTCCGGCTTCTCCTTGGGTGGGATAAGTTTGAGTAAACAGCTTAATTTGGCACTAATATGAGCGGAGACATCGTTTGCAGTGTCAACTATTGATTTGCATCCTTACGGTCCCATCAGTCATTTAGGTTTTTTTCATTTTTTGATATTACAATTGGAAGGGATAAACCTCCCAGCAGTGCCAGGTCTGTGCCTGTCCCTGAACCCAGTGGCCAGAATGCCCATGTCCCCACACTGGGCTGGTCCCAGGACCATCAGCCCCACCCCTAGCACTGCTTGCAAAGGGGTGCAGAGGGGGATGTGGGGAGTCCTGGAGCCATGGTGGTCCCTGCAACAAGGTCTTCCTACTGGGATGCTTGTGGAGACCCTTGCCCAGATGGGGTCAGGAGCAGGACAGAGATGGGAGCAGGGCTGGGATCCATCTGTGCCCTTGTCTCCAAGCAACCATAGAATGATAGAATGACCTGATTTGGAAGGGACCCACAGAGATTATCAAGTCCAAGTCTTGTCCATGCACAGGGCAACCCCAACATTCACACTGTGGGGCTGAGGGTGTTGGCCAAATGCTCTGGGAATATTGTTAGACTTGGTATGTGACCTCTTTCCAGGGAGCTGTTCCAGCGCTCTATGACCTTTGGGAAAAGAACCTTCTCCTAATATCCAACTTAACCCTCCCTGGCACATCTTCCTGTCATTTCCTTGATTCTTTTCATTGGTCACTAACAGAGGAGCTCAGCGCTCGTCCCTCTGTGAGGAAACTGTAGAGCATGATGAGGTCTCCCCTCAGTCTCCTCCAGGCTGAACAGACCAAGTGACTTCAGCTTCCCCTCTAAATTGTCCATCAATGTCATGGCCCTGACAATACCCCATGCTTTCCTCTCTTCTGTCACCACCATGGCCAGGCAAGGGTGCCAGCCCAGCCCCCTGCTGGCCCTGCCTAAACATCTCATTAAAGGGATTTGTGGGGTTGCTGTAATCTGGTGTTTACCGTTCATTTGTTCCAGCATCTCAGGCAGCCGGCAAANCTGTGCATGTCTGAGGGCATCTCCACCTCCCAGGGCAGATTTTGGGGCTGTGTCTAGCTGAGGGGGGTAGCTGGAGCTCATCCAGGACAAACTAGAGTCTCCAGCTCAGTGGTGTTAATGCTGCATGTGCCCAGACAAGGGCATGTGTGTCTCCCTGCCTGCAAATGCCTGTAGGATGGAGGTGACACGTGTGGGAGCTCTATGTGAGGCTGTGTGAGTGTCTTGGTGAGGTGATGGAAAGGGGATGTGTGTATGCATGTGTACACCCATCACCCAGGGTGGATGGGGCTTTGAGCACCCTGATCCAGTAGGAGGTGCCCCTGCTTCTGGCAGGGGTGTGGAACTGGATGATCTCCCTACAGGAAAGCTGGGGAGGGGCTCTTGACCAGGGAGTGCAGTGGTAGGATGAGTGGAATGGTTTTCAGCTGAAAGAGGGGAGATTGAGATTAGATTTTAGGAAGAAATGTTTTGCTGTGAGGGTGGGGAGGCCCTGGCCCAGGCTGCCCAGAGCAGTGGTGGCTGCCCCCATCCCTGAAGGTGTTCAAGGCCAGGTTGGATGAGGCTTTGAGTGACCTGATGCAGTGGGAGGTGTCCCTGCCCATGGCAGGAGGTTGAAGCTGGATGGGTTCTGAGGTCCTTTCCAACCCAAACCATTTCATAATTCTATGAATTACACATGTGTGTCCGTGTGCTTGTGTGTGTTTGCATACTGAACAGATGGTGTGTTTAAGCATGGGGATGCATTTCTTAGTGCTGAATGCCCCCCAAATAAAGGGAGGCTGTGCATACTTGTGTGCACATGTGTGCCAGTGGCGTGCATGCAGGATATGGGGTGTGCACATGCCTCACTGCTGTATGCTCGCAGACTAAGGGATGTGTGTGCACACTGTGTGTATGGGAACTCCCGTGTGAGACTGCTCAGTGCTTGCAGGACACAGTGTGCATGTGTCAAACCATGAAGTGCTTGGGAAGGGGCTGGAGGATGCTGCAGGCTTGACAGGGCTCCAAAGAGCAAGTGACAGCATGATGGGAACTAAAGAAAGTCAAACCCTCAGAATAAAAGCCATCTGTGAAGGTCATTAGCACAATGTCATACTCCCCAGTGACAGGTGGGGATCAGCACCTGACACAGACCGGCGGAGGACAAGGGCTGTGCTTTTAGGGTGACAGGCAAGGACCACAGTGATGCTGCTGCCTCCCATTGCCCACGTGCTTTGCTTGGACAAAGTGTCCACCAGCCCCGCAAAACCTGCAGGGTTACACCGTGCCTGGGGAGGCTCTGTGGTGACCTGCATCCCTCCCTGCTGTCCCCACAGGCTGCAGAGCGTTCTGGAGCACTGCAAAACTCTGTCACCCAGCCTATGCTGGCAGGGGATACTCCACCCTTAGAGGTGCTCCCTGGGCTGGCTACAGCCTGAGTGAGAGCTTGTCACCTTAATGAGCCTTGATCCCAGGCAGGATGACACCAGTGCCACCCAGGAGCCTGTCCTGAGTGGCTCCAGACACAACAGGCTGAGCAGAAAGGGATGGAGAAAGGATGAACTTGACCAGGGCTGCAGAGCATGGTGGGCACTGGACACTCAGCACCTTTTCTGAGCATCCTTATCCTAGCACAGCTTCATCTCTTACCACAGCATCGTCTCTGGAGCAGCCTCCTGCCTCAGCCCCACAATCCCTGCTGTCCCCACAGGCTGCAGAGCATGCTGGAGGGCTTTGAAGCCTCTGCCACCCAATCCAACGGTGACAGCGGTCCCCCCAGCCGCAGGAATGCCCCCTGGGCTGACTGCAGCCTGAGTGACAGCCTGTCACCTTAATGAGCCCTGATCCCAGGGACTGGGGCCAACCCTGGGGCTTCTCCATCATCAGACACTGCCAGAGGAGGTCCAGAGTGAGCAGGCGCTGGTGCTTATGCCATTGTTTCTGCTGAAACTGTGTGGGATTGCCTGACCTCAGCAGTTTTAGGGTGTTGATTGTCTGAGAAAACATGTAGGCAACAGGAGGTGCAGTACACGAGGAGTGCTGGCAACCAGGAGCTCCCCCTGACAGTCAGGGCAGAAAGGGATGGAGAAAGGATGAGTCTGGCTGGGGCTGCAGAGCATAGTGGGCACTGGGCACTCAGTACTGCTTTTTGGAGCATCCTCATCTTGGCACACCATCATCCTCCTGCCACAGCATTATCTCTGGAGCATCCTTCTGCCTCAGGACCACCATTTCTAGACCATCCTCTGCCTGAGCATCACAAATTATGAAACATCCTCCTTCCCACAATTTCTGGTGCATCCTTCCTTGTCAGCATCAGAATTTCTGGATCATGCTTATGGTTGGCCCATCATTTCTGAACCATCGTCCTACCTCAAGATTCCCATTTCTGGAGCATCCTCCTGCCTCAATATCCCTGTTTCTGGAGCATCCTCCACACTGTGCATCTGCATCACTGCAGCTGTGCCCTTGGTGCCAGCTCCAGCACCTTATCCCAGCCTGTGCGGTAGTGAGGTGGGGCTTATTCCACATTTCTTTATCTCTTCTCCCCTTCCCTTCCTCCCATATCTCTGCTCACTCACTTCCTTGAAGATATACACACCTAATCTGCTTGTGAACCTATCCCTGCATCTAAGCCCAATACGCAGCTGAATGCCAGCGAGAATTAATTGATCAATTAGAGAACGGCCTTTGCCCATGGCACCGCACAGACACAGAGAGGAAGGCTGGGGCACCAGCCCTGCCAGCGCTGTTCCCCAGCTCCCAGCCCATGCCTCGGTGTGTGGGTGCTGCAGTTCACACCCAGTGGCACTGAGGGTTTGCACAGAGTGTGCACACCTCACTGCAACCAGTGTGCACACCCAGCCCTGCACACTCACTCCTGCACACCCAGCTGCATCCAGTGTGCACACCCAACCGTGCACACCCAACTGTGCACACCCAGCTGCATCCAGCATGCACACCCAAGCAGCCCTGCACACCCCACCGTGCACACCCAGCTGCATCCAGTGTGCACACCCAGCCCTGCACACCCAGCCCTGCACACCCAGCAGAAAGGGCACATCCACCCTTGTACATCCAGCCCTGCGTGTCCAACAATGCACGCTCAACCATGCACACCCAGTTACACCCAACCATGCACACATAACCATGAGCACCGGGCTGCATTCACTGTGCACACCCAACCTTGCACGCTCTACTATGCTCACCCAACTGTACACACTCAGCTGTGCACACATGGGGATGGGGTCCCATCTGTCAGGGTGGGTGCCCCCAAAACCATGGACCGTGGGAGGGGATGGGGTCTTGGGTCAGGTGGTGGGTCGGGTCCCAGCTGGCAGGGTGGGTGCCCCCAGCACTTCACAGCATTGTGGGGAATGGGGTCCCATCCCAGACCATGATCCCAGCTGGCAGAATGGGCTTCCCCACCCACCCCAGATCATGGGATGGAGTCCCAGCTGGTAGGGTGGGAGCTCCCAGCTACCCCAGAGCACCAGCATGGGATGGTGTCCCGGGGGGCAGAATGTGTGTCCCCAGACACCCCAGAGCATGGGGTGGGATGAGGTCCTAGCTGGCAGGATGGGTGCCCCAGCTTCTCCAGAGCATGAGATGGGATGGGGTGGGATGTGGTCCCAGCTGGCAGAATGGGATTAGGTCTCAGATGGCAGCATAGGCATCTCCAGCCACCCCAGAGCATGGGGTGGGGTCCAAGCTGGTAGGGTGGGAGCTCCCAGCTACCCCAGAGCACCGGGATGGGATGGTGTCCCAGGTGGCAGAGTGGGATTAGGTCTCAGATGGCAGCGTGGGCATCTCCAGTCACCCCAGAGCATGGGGTAGGACAGGGTCCCATGTGGCAGGGTGGGTGCCCCAGCACCCTGGGGGGAGCAGGCAGAGCTGGCAAGGATACAGGGTGTCATGGGGAAGTAAATAATGCAGCAAACCCGTGTCTGCCAACCCCCTCCTCCACCGCCTTTGAACAGCAACACATTACCCTGATCTCCAGACATGAGTTTTTGTCACCAAACAGGGTGATGAGGAGACTTTGAAGCGAATACAAACACCGGGAAAGGGAATACATAAGAAGAGAGGCGCGTGTTCTCTTCAGAAAACAATTGCGGTGTCAACTCCTCGGAGCGGCTCCGCGGAGGGGGAGCTGCTAACCGGGAGCCTGACAGCCCCAAACTCTGCGGAATTAACGTCAACACGAGGAAATACTCCCCCGCTGGCAGTGCCGTCCCTGCTCCCGGGTGCAGGGACCCAGGGAGCCCCTTCCCCGGTCCCCTTGCACCCCACATCGTCCCAGGGTCTGTGTGAACCCCCAAACCTGCACCCCAATGGGTCCCTGCAGTGGCATCACTGTNTGGTGCTTATGCCATTGTTTCTGCTGAAACTGTGTGGGATTGCCTGACCTCAGCAGTTTTAGGGTGTTGATTGTCTGAGAAAACATGTAGGCAACAGGAGGTGCAGTACACGAGGAGTGTTGGTAACCAGGAGCTCCCCCTGACAGTCAGGGCAGAAAGGGATGGAGAAAGGATGAGTCTGGCTGGGGCTGCAGAGCATAGTGGGCACTGGGCACTCAGTACTGCTTTTTGGAGCATCCTCATCTTGGCACACCATCATCCTCCTGCCACAGCATCATCTCTGGAGCATCCTTCTGCCTCAGGACCACCATTTCTAGACCATCCTCTGCCTGAGCATCACAAATTATGAAACATCCTCCTTCCCACAATTTCTGGTGCATCCTTCCTTGTCAGCATCAGAATTTCTGGATCATGCTTATGGTTGGCCCATCATTTCTGAACCATCGTCCTACCTCAAGATTCCCATTTCTGGAGCATCCTCCTGCCTCAATATCCCTGTTTCTGGAGCATCCTCCACACTGTGCATCTGCATCACTGCAGCTGTGCCCTTGGTGCCAGCTCCAGCACCTTATCCCAGCCTGTGTGGTAGTGAGGTGGGGCTTATTCCACATTTCTTTATCTCTTCTCCCCTTCCCTTCCTCCCATATCTCTGCTCACTCACTTCCTTGAAGATATACACACCTAATCTGCTTGTGAACCTATCCCTGCATCTAAGCCCAATACGCAGCTGAATGCCAGCGAGAATTAATTGATCAATTAGAGAACGGCCTTTGCCCATGGCACCGCACAGACACAGAGAGGAAGGCTGGGGCACCAGACCTGCCAGCGCTGTTCCCCAGCTCCCAGCCCATGCCTGGGTGTGTGGGTGCTGCAGTTCACACCCAGTGGCACTGAGGGTTTGCACAGAGTGTGCACACCTCACTGCAACCAGTGTGCACACCCAGCCCTGCACACTCACTCCTGCACACCCAGCTGCATCCAGTGTGCACACCCAACCGTGCACACCCAACCGTGCACACCCAGCTGCATCCAGCATGCACACCCAAGCAGCCCTGCACACCCCACCGTGCACACCCAGCCCTGCACACCCAACCGTGCACACCCAGCTACATCCAGTGTGCACACCCAGACCTGCACACCCAGCCCTGCACACCCGCTGCATCCAATGTGCACATCCACCCTTGTACATCCAGCCCTGCGTGTCCAACAATGCACGCTCAACCATGCACACCCAGTTACACCCAACCATGCACACATAACCATGAGCACCGGGCTGCATTCACTGTGCACACCCAACCTTGCACGCTCTACTATGCTCACCCAACTGTACACACTCAGCTGTGCACACATGGGGATGGGGTCCCATCTGTCAGGGTGGGTGCCCCCAAAACCATGGACCGTGGGAGGGGATGGGGTCTTGGGTCAGGTGGTGGGTCGGGTCCCAGCTGGCAGGGTGGGTGCCCCCAGCACTTCACAGCATTGTGGGGAATGGGGTCCCATCCCAGACCATGATCCCAGCTGGCAGAATGGGCTTCCCCACCCACCCCAGATCATGGGATGGAGTCCCAGCTGGTAGGGTGGGAGCTCCCAGCTACCCCAGAGCACCAGCATGGGATGGTGTCCCGGGGGGCAGAATGTGTGTCCCCAGACACCCCAGAGCATGGGGTGGGATGAGGTCCTAGCTGGCAGGATGGGTGCCCCAGCTTCTCCAGAGCATGAGATGGGATGGGGTGGGATGTGGTCCCAGCTGGCAGAATGGGATTAGGTCTCAGATGGCAGCATAGGCATCTCCAGCCACCCCAGAGCATGGGGTGGGGTCCAAGCTGGTAGGGTGGGAGCTCCCAGCTACCCCAGAGCACCGGGATGGGATGGTGTCCCAGGTGGCAGAGTGGGATTAGGTCTCAGATGGCAGCGTGGGCATCTCCAGTCACCCCAGAGCATGGGGTAGGACAGGGTCCCATGTGGCAGGGTGGGTGCCCCAGCACCCTGGGGGGAGCAGGCAGAGCTGGCAAGGATACAGGGTGTCATGGGGAAGTAAATAATGCAGCAAACCCGTGTCTGCCAACCCCCTCCTCCACCGCCTTTGAACAGCAACACATTACCCTGATCTCCAGACATGAGTTTTTGTCACCAAACAGGGTGATGAGGAGACTTTGAAGCGAATACAAACACCGGGAAAGGGAATACATAAGAAGAGAGGCGCGTGTTCTCTTCAGAAAACAATTGCGGTGTCAACTCCTCGGAGCTGCTCCGCGGAGGGGGAGCTGCTAACCGGGAGCCTGACAGCCCCAAACTCTACGGAATTAACGTCAACACGAGGAAATCCTCCCCCGCTGGCAGTGCCGTCCCTGCTCCCGGGTGCAGGGACCCAGGGAGCCCCTTCCCCGGTCCCCTTGCACCCCACATCGTCCCAGGGTCTGTGTGAACCCCCAAACCTGCACCCCAATGGGTCCCTGCAGTGGCATCACTGTCCCAGCTGGGACATAGCATCCCTGAGCACACACACTTGTCACCTGCAAACACATGCCTTGCACACACACTCCTGCCTTGCACCTTCATGCCTGCACCCTTCCTGCGTTCCACAAGCACTCACACCTTGCATAGACCAAAAGTGTCCCTGAGGTGCCTGCAACAAGGACCCCTGGGGAGTTGGGGGAAGGGGAAGCACCTTTGTGTAGCTTGGAGTCACCTCCTGGCCTCCAGATGTATGAGTGCTAATGCTTTGCATGTGCACTCCACTCTGTGCACACTTGCAGCATGTGCACACTTGCCCCTGCATGAGCATCTCACCCTGCTCACACTCAGTCCTGTGTGAGCATCCAACTCTGCTCACACTCACCTCTTGCACAAGTACTCCCACCCTGCCCACACTCATCCCGGCATGAACACCTCCAACCTGCTCACGCTCATACCTATACGAGCATTTCTACGCTGCTCACACTCACACTGCACACCCTCTGGCCCTCCATACTTTACACAATCATTCCCCCCCCTTGCACACACACTCAGCACTCATACACCCACTCATTCCTGTGTGTGCTCACACCCACTTCACCCTTCCACATCTTGCGCGTGCACTCAGCCACTGTGTGGCTGCTCACACCCTGCCCACTCTCCCTCGTGCCTTGCACAAACACATCCTGGTGCATGGTCAGGGGTGCTTCCTGCTCACAACTCCCCATCACGAAACTCCAAACACACCCTTTCCCATCCCCACAACTCCAGGCACCCCTTCCTGCACCCCCAACTCCCAAACTTGCTTGTGTGTCCCCTCAGGGACAACTCCACAGACCTGGCCATGCTGCCACACTCCCCCGTCCATCCCTGCAAATCCGTTCTCTCCTTCCCATCCATCCATTTTTCCACCCCCTCATCCATCTGTCTGTCCGTCTGCCTGACACCTTCCTGGGCTCCATGCTGGGCACCCTTCTCCTCACTCTCTATCTCTGCCTCCCAGCTGATTCTCACCCCTCTCTGCTGCTCCCTTCATCCCTTCTCCTCTCAATTCCTCCCTTCCACAGCCTCCTGTCATAGTTATCACTCCTTTGCATGCATCCCTCCCTCCTTCTGCTCATCCTTTCTCCCCTCATACTTTCCCCTTCTTCCTTTTCATCTCCGTAACTCATCACCCCTCTCCCTCTCTCCTTCTCCTCATCCTTTTGCCCCTCATGCATCCCTTTTCTTCCTTTTCATCTCCATCCCTCCTGTCTCCCTCTCTCCTCCTGCTCATCCTTTCCCCCATCACGTGCTCCCCTTCCTTTTCATCTGCATTGCTCATCCCCTTCCTCCTTCCTTCTCCTCAACTTTTTACCCCTCTAATGCTCTCTCCTTCATCTGTTTCGTCTCTATCCCTGCTCCCTTTCCGTCTCCTTCTGCTCACCCTCTCACCCCTCTTCTGTGCTCTCCTTCTTCCCTTTCATCTCCATTGCTCATTCCCTCCCTCCCTTCCTTCCTTCCTTCCATCTTCTTATCCTTTTGCCTCCTAGTGTATTCTCCTTCTTCCTTTTCATCTCCATCACTCATCCCCTCCTTCAACCCTCCTCTTCCTTCTCCCTCTCATGTCCTCCTTCTTCCTTTTTATCCCCTTTACTCATCCTCTCCCTCCCTTGCCCCTGCTGCTCATCCTTTTACCCCTCTCATGCATCCCCCTTCTTCTGTTTCATCTCCATTGCTCATCCCTTTCTTGCACCCTCCTTTTACTCATGCTTTCACCCCTCTCATGCATTCCCTGTCTTCCTTCTCGTTTCCATCACTCATCCCTCTCTCGCTCCCTCCTTCTGTTCATCCTTTCACCCATCTCCTGCATTCCTCTTATTCCTTTTCATCTCCATCACTCCTCCTTCTCTCCCTCTCTCCTAATCACCCTTTTGCCCCTCTCATGTGTCCCTCATCTTCCTTTTTGTCTCCCTTTGGCTCATCCTTTCGTCCCTCTCACTCACTCCCCTTCTTCCTTTTCATCTTCATCTCTCATCCCTCTCTCACTCCCTCTTCCTCATCCTTTCGTCCCTCTCATGCATTCCCCTTCTTCCTCTCCATCTCCATCACTCATCCCTCCATCCCTCCGTCCTTCCTCCACCTTGCCCAGACAGCTCATGCTCCAGCCTCGGTGCCCTCACCTCGCCCAACCGCGTGCGTCCCCATGTCCCCCTTGCTCACGTGTCCCCTCGCTGTCCCCACCGTGTCCCGTTTTACCCTGCTGCTGCAGCCTTTCAAGTTTCCATCAGCACTCGGCTGGGAGAGGCGGGGAAGGCTGCGTCTCCCGCTCCCAGCCCCGCGATGCAACGCTGCCACTCTGAGCGCTCCCGCCTTATAAATTTTACATTATTCCCCTCTTTAAAGTATATAAAATAACTCATCATAAATTATTGAGGGGGAATTTAAAATACTACAAATGTTTATAAATGTTTATCAAGAGGTCTTCAGAAGCGAGCGCGCGGAGCCGAGTGACTTCCCCACAGCTGGCAGGAGCATGGCAGCCACCCTGCCCCTGCCCGGGGGGGTAATTGCATGGGACCACCAGGAGGAGATGAGCACAGGCTCCTACAGCTGCTTTAACCCACATCCCTGTGGATGAGGAAGAACAAACTAACATCTATGAACTATCTCCTTCTGCCACTGGCGTTCTGCATCTGAGTTACTCCAGCCCTTCCCATCACCTGCTCTGGGGTTGCTCCTAGGCAGGGGCAGATGAGCTGTCTGGCAGGGGACATGGCCTGTCTGGCTGGGGACGTGGTCTCTCATGTGGGAACACATCCTGCCCTGTTGGGGACATGTCTGGTCCTGCTGGGGACACGACCTGCCCAGATGGATACATGTCCTGCCCCATTGGGGATATATATGCCCTGTTGGGGACATATTTGCCCTGTTGGGGACACATAGCCTTCCACTGGGGACATGTCCTGTCCTACTGGGATCATATCCTATCCTACTGGGACATGGCCTGCCCCACCTGGGGAGATGTCCCATCCACCAGCCCAATGCCCTCTGTGTGCCCAGGCTGTGCCCTGGCTCAGGGTCACCAGCAAGGGACCAAGTGGTGCCTGCACACAAACACACACAAACATGGCTCCTGGTAGCCCTGGTGGCAGCTCAGTCCTGGCACAGGTGCCTGCATTGGTGCCTCCATGGCTGCTGGAACCCCTAGTCCTGGGAGCAGTAGTGCTGTGGCACGAGCCGTGCCTGGATGCTGGTGGCAGGCTGAAGGAGCGTGTTGGATGCAGTGAGGAGGAGCTGGAGAGGGCTGCCCAAGCTGTGTGGCAAACAGATGGACCACAGCTCAGCCACCAACTTCATCAGCACTGGTGAGACTGCTCCTCAAATCCTGTGTTCGCTTCTGGGCCCATCACCACAGAGAGGATGTTGAGGCTCTGGAGTGAGGCCAGAGAAGAGCAATGNCACAGGAAGGGTCATTGTGCACTGGCAGAGGCTGCCCAGGGAAGTGGTTGATTCACCTTCCCTGGAGGTTTTTAAGGGACGGGTGTACAAGGTGCTGAGGGACATGGTTTAGTGATTGATGGGAATGGTTGGACTCGATGATCCTATGGGTCTTTTCCAATTTGGTGATTCTATGATCACCTGCAGCACGGGACTGGCACTGCTGTACACACATGTGGTACCTCTTTGGGAAGCCCAGCACCTCCAAGACAGTCATGGCATGGCATCACTGGCCCTGGGCAGCCTGCTTGGCACAGCACAGCAGGGCTGGCATGGCTGAGCCTATGCAGCTGGCACAGCACAGCCCTGTTCCCCAGCTCGCACGGTGCAGCCCCTGTGTCACGATCATGCTGGCTACTCTCCCTGAGGAGCTCGAGGAGCCACGGTTGTCTGCAGGTAGCGTGTCACTGCCAGCTGGGCTCAGGGCAGGAGCATCCTGGAGGTGAACTCCACCCAACCACCAGCACAGGTGAAGATCGGTGACTGTGACAGCTGCATCTCCATGCAAGAAAAGTGTGTGGCACTCATACTGCAGGACATGCTGCACGCTTTGGACCCTTCAGTACAAGAAGGACATTGAGGGACTGGAGAGCATCTGGATAAGGGGAATGGAGCTGGGGAATGGGCTGAAGCCCAGGGTTTCTGGAGTGTCTGAGGGACCTGGGGCTGTCTACGCTGGAGGAAAGGAGGTTGAGGGGAGACCTCATTGCTCTCTGCAGCTCCTGTAAAGGAGGTTGTGTTGAGGTGGGTGCTGCTCCCTTCTCTCAAGTAAGAAGTGATGGGATGACAAGAAATGGCCTCAAAGTTGTGCCAGGGGAAGGTTAGGTTGGATATTAGGGAAAATGTCTTTACTGGAAGAGTAGTGAAGCACTGGAAGAGGCTTCCCAGGGCAGTGGTGGAGTCTTCATCCCTGGAGGGGTTCAAATAATGTGTAGAGGTGGCACTTTGGTACACAGTTTAGTAGGCACAGTGGGGTTAGGCTGATGGTTGGACTGAATGAGCTTAGAGGTCTTAATGATTCTATGACATGGATGCAACCAAGACTACTGGAGAGGCACAAGACTGGAGATCTCCTCTGGTCCAGCCACTGCCTGGAGACTGAGCCCACCATGGAGGCTGCTGCATCCACCGCGGGGCGGCAAAGGAGCTCTGCCACAGTCCTGGAGAGCGGGTCTGCCAAGCATGCCCAAGTGTTGTGTGGCTGCTCAGTGATCCTATAGCTTCCAACAGGAGCTGCCTGCAGGGACTGTGTTTAAAGCGCTGGCTGATTGGGGTAATCATGGGAGCACAGAGTGCATTAGCAGTGGAGGTTTATAAAGGGAAATTAAAATAAAATTGGATGTGACAGAAAAGTACAGGGAAAATTAGTATAAGAATATGAATATTTATGGCTGCAGGAGCACGCACTGGGAAAGGCTCCTCTGCCATCCCCACCACCCTCCTCACCCAGCCATGGGGTCAGGTGGCAAGGCTGGCCACCAGGGTGGGCACAGAGTGCTCCTGTCACCACCCTTTGGGGGGACTCTGAGGATGCTGGAGGCTGTGGCATTCCAGTTGCACGCCTATGTGCCCCTTGTGGACTTCATCACTGGTGCATCCCTGCATTGGTGGTGGGATGTGGGCACTGCTGTAGCTGTGATGGCACAGGGACAGGGCCAAGTGCAGCTTGGGAGCATCGCTGGTGGCAGAGAGGAAGGGGTTGGCACTGTGTGGTGCTGGCATGCGTCAGGGCTGCTCATGCAGGAATTAGGGCACTAGGACAGAGCTCTCAGCCTGCCAGGATGGCAGGACACGGCTCTCCTCCTGCTTGCTGGGGCTCTGCCTGCCTGGCCAAGCTTTGGCAGGGCTTGAGCTGGCACCGGGAGATGCTGCCACCCTGCTGGGGACAACATGAAGCCCTCCAGGCTGCCCCCAGCATCCCTGCCCACTGCTGGACCTGGGGGCATTCATCCCCCACCCTGCATTCCCTCCTGCTGTCACACTTAAAAGCCATTAAAATAATTGAATGCTTTAAATATTCAGCGCTCGGCTTAAATATTCATCAGCAAAGTTATTCTGATTGCTAAACTGCATCAGCACAGGCTGGGAAATGGTTCCTCTCCGCAGAGCTCACCCCAGACGGATGCACAGCCGCGCGCATCCCGACCTTCACGTGGACACACACGGGCTTGCACACGCATGTATATGTGTGCACACACACATGTATGAACATGCACACATGCATCTCTCTCTATTACTCTGGTGGGATCCTACCTGGAGTCCTGTGTCCAGTTCTGGAGGCCTCAGCACAGGAAGGACATGGAACTGTTGGAGCAAATCCAGAGGCAACGGAGATGATCCAAGAGCTGGAGCACCTCCCGTACAGGGACAGGCTGAGAGAGTTGGGGTTGTTCAGTCTGGAGAACACTGCAGGGAGACTTTAGAGCAGCTTCCAGCACTGAAAGGGGCTTCAGAAAAGCTGTGGTTTTTTTTATTTACAAGGACTTGGAGTGATAGGATGAGGGGGAATGGCTTGAAATTGGAAAGAGGAGGATCTAGATTAGACATTAGGAAGAAATTATTCACAATGAGATTGGGAAGGCCCTGGCCCAGGTTGCCCAAGGAAGTTGGTGGCTGCCCCATGGTGGTGTTGAAGACCAGGCTGGATGGGGCTTGGAGCAACCTGATGCAGTGGGAGGTGTCCTTGCCCATGGCAGGGGGTGGAACTGGATGGGCTTTGTGGTCCCTTCCAACCCAAATCATTCTATGATTCGATATTAATTTAAACATGCAGAAGGATGCACACAATTCCGCTCCCAGAGAGGGCACTGGGAGCAGTGAGCGGTGTGGGGAGCACATTTCAGTGGCTGATTTGTAATCCCCACCTGAGCTGTTCTCCCCTTGCAAGGCTTGGGGGAAGCTCCCAGCCCAGCACTGTCCCCATCACTGGCCACCCTGGCACAAGCAGCTTTGATCCACTCCATGACCACTCTGGAGATGTCGCCTACAGCCCCACATTGATGTCAGCCATTGATTCAGAGCACCACTGCACTGTCCTCTACCAAAACTCTTGAGACCCGCTGTGTGATGTTCACCTGGAGGAGCATTGCTGGGCAGTCTCTGCTGCACGGGGAAAAACCATGGCATCTGCATATCTTTGAGCTGATGCTTGCATTATTGACATGTTTTTATGCTGGAGAAGGAGAGATTAAGGATTGATCCTTAAAAAAAATAGTAGTGAGAGCCTGTCCTGAGCCAAGTTCATGGCCTGGGAAGGCATTGCTTTGAACCCCCCACCCCAGCTGCTCCCCCTATTGTGATGCCGCCAAGCCATCGTGTGCCTTTGGGCACAAAAAAAAGGGTTTGGTTTGCTCTCTGCTGGGCTGATTCACCCCTCAGGGCCTGTCACAACCACATCTTTATTCTTCCTAAATGCCCAGCGTATGATCCCATCCCTCACGCTGGCTGTTGGCAGGGATTTTCTCTGCCAGCACTGCAGATGCGGCACCTGCGCCGCTTGCCAGGGCCTTGGGAAGATGTGCCCAGTCTTGGCCATGCCACCCTCCCCTTGGCTCTGACAAGCAGATGATGCTCCACTTCACCTGCCCCTGCCTGTTTTCTTGGCTTCCAACTGCTGACCAGGATGGTTTGAATCAGATTGTGAAGGGCAGCACTAGTGGAAGCATCCTCTGACAAGCTGGAGGGCAAAGTGGGACCTGGGCTCTTCTCTCAAGTAACAAGCGATGGGACAAGATGAAATGGCCTCAAGTTGCATCAGGGCTCTTGAGCTCCTCTCTTCTGATGAGCTTGGCAGTGCTCTGGTATCATCTTCCATCAGGAGGCAAAAGATCATTTCCTGACAGCTTTGTTACTGGAACAGAGCAACTCAGTGAGGATCAAGAGGAGAACCCAGAGCTGATGTAACCTATGACTGGGGGGCAACGGATGCCCTGCAAAGAGGAAAACAACTTGCCAGCAGCAGCAAAACCTCTGCCACCCTCCAGAGGGAGGTGAGATCAGAACCAACACTTGCTTTTGGAAAGATTTTCCACGGCACTGGGATGCACCAAGGTGTGGCATCATTGTGGAAGCCTGCAGGGAGCCTGTCTGTCCCCTGCCAGGCAGCCACAGTGGTGCTTTTTCCACCTTCCCACCTGGAATCTTGCAAAAGGCACGATGTGATGACAGTCAACAACTGCAGGAGATGGGGAACAAGCGCATCATGTGGAGCCTCAGAGCCACCAGGCCTGCTGTAGTGTGAAGCCTCAGAGCCACCTTGCAAAACCTTAGAGCTACCAGGTCCATAGTACAAAGCTTCAGAGCCTCAGATCCATCACACAGAGCCTCAGAGCCACCAGATCCATAGTGTGAAGCTGCAGACCCACCAGGTACGTAGTGCAAAACCTAAGTGTGACCAAGTCAATCATGCAAAACATCAGACCCACCAGGTCCTTCATGCAAAGCCTCAGAGCCACCAGCTCATCCAGTGAATGTCACCAGCCACCCAGCACCTTCCTGGTTGAATCCTGCCAGAGATCCTGCATCCTCAGCCTTCACCACAGGTGCCACCACTTGATAAAGAGTTTTCCCCTCTCATCCAGCAGCAGGTGGTGGGGAGGGTATCACCCATGGGCACCGGTGCACGAATGCATTTCCAGACAGATGTGGGCACTGGCATGTGCCGGCTCCCAGTGAGAGATAGAAACAACCACTGCCTGACTCTGCCTAACAGCGCAGATAAAATTGTTCCTCCAACACCTAAAGCAGGCTTAAGTTTCAGCAATCTCGCTCCAAAGACGGCTCCCGCATGCATTTCGCAGGCTCGAGATGCAGCTTTAATCCTCGGGAATCATCGACTTTGCATCTGCATTTGCCATTCTGATCCCCTGAGCCCTGTGTTGCACTGAGGAAATGGGGCTCGGGGCTCTCACGGTGCCACCAGCACCTGGTGGTCGCATCCTGCCCTTGCCATGGCTCGAGTGGACCCAAAAGCAGGGCTGGTTGCTCCCCGCAAGGCTGCTGAGTGCTGGGAAGGAGTCACTGGTTCCTCTGATAGGATTTAATCAGCCCTATAATTAGATTAATTTGTTGATTTGATAGCAACCCATTTCTTGCCGTTAGATTTGTTTATGTGTGTTTTAGGCTGCAGTTTGGCAATAAAATAGGAAGCGAGGAGGTGGGAAAGTTGCTCTGTGTGCCCATGCTCTGCCCCTAAGTAGTGTCTGGGATGGAAATGCAAGTCCTGATGCTCTGCTGGATCTTCAGCTGGAGCAGGGATAGGCAGGATGGGCAGGAATGGGCAAGTTGAACAGGGGTGGGTAGTATGGGCAGGATGGACATGATGGGTAGAAGGAGAAGGATGGGCTGGAATGGGCTGCATGGGCAGGGATGGGTAGATTGTGCAGGATGGGCTGGATGGAGTAGGAAGGATAGGGCCAGAGTGGGTAGGATTGATGTCTGCAGGGCTGTCTCCTTGGGGGCTGGAGGAAACAGCCTCCTGTGAGGATGATGAATCCCTACAGGAGCACCTGGGGGGACAGAGGCACCCAGGAAAGATCTCATGGTGGCCTTGAGCTGGGTTGGGGAAACGGCTGCAGGAGCCAAGAAGCTGCACCCCTTGCTCACTCCCCACTCCCTGGGGTCTCTCACAGAGGCACACTCTGCTTGCCGAAGAGGTTTTTGCATTTTGCTTTGATGAATGAGAATGCAGCTGACCTGAACCTGCTGCATCGTTTCCTTCAGTGTCAGCAGAGGAGCTGCAACCAGTCCTACCCCATCCTGCATCCTCTGACAGGAAACAAACTCTAAACTTCCTTGTTTGAGGGAGAATCATGGAATGGTTTGGGTCAGAAGGGACCTTAAGGCCCATCCAGTTCCCAGCTCCGCACTCCTCCCTCCCACTGCCATGAGCAGGGACACATTCCACTGGATCCAGTTGCTAAAAGCCCCAACCAACCTGGCCTTGAAACTAGAAGTAGATGAGCTGCAAGAATGTGGTGCAAAACAAGGGATGCTCACGCAGACTTGGTGAGGTAGCGAGAAGAGAGGGCTTTGGCAAGGCTTTGATTGCCCCCTGAGATCTGCTGCCGGCTCACCCAGCCCAGCAGCTGCTGTTGATGGATACGGGTGGATGTGGCCCTCAGAATGCTATGGGCTGTGCATGCCAGCCTTTCCTGCCAAGAGGTCGCTCACAGAATCACAGAATCATAGAAGCATAGAAAAGGACCCACTGGATCATTGACTTCAACCATTCCCATCAGTCACTAAACGATGTCCCTCAGCACTTCATCCACCCGTCCCTTAAACACCTCCAGAGAAGGTGATTCAACTACCTCCCTGGGCAGCATGTTCCAGTGCCCAATGATCCTTTCTGTGAAATTTTTTTTTCCTGATGTTCAGCCTGAACCTCCTCTGGTGCAGCTTGAGGCCATTCCCTCTTGTCCTGCCCCCTGTTACTTGGGAGAAGAGCCCAGCTCCCTCCTCTCCACAACCTCCCTTCAGGTAGTTACAGAGAGCAATAAGGTCTCCCCGCAGCCTCCTCTTCTCCAGGCTAAACACAAGGGATGAGAGCAATGTGAGGGCATGCACAGGGCCGGGAAGACCCCCAACCCTCCTCCTCCTCATTGTAGTATGACAGAAGGTGAATCATAGAATTATGGAACGGTTTGAATTGGAAAGGACCTCAAAGCCCATCCAGTCGCACCCCCTGCCATGGACAGGGACACCTCCCACTGCATCAGGGGCTCCAAGCCCCATGCAACCTGGCCTTGAACACCTCCAGGGATGGGGCAGCCACCACTGCTCTGGACAACCTGGGCCAGGGTCTCCTCACCCTCACAGCAAAACATTTATTGTTATGATCTCATCTCAGTCTCCCCTCATGTCACATCACCTGAGGTGGCTGCTGGCATCTCTTCCACACCAGGTGCGGCACAGCCCCTGCTACCCAGGCTGCTCCTTCCCATCTCCAGCAGCAAATGCAGCATCATCTCTTGCCAGGCTGGTGGCCGCCCTCGCAAAGGGAACGGGCTGAATAACGAACAGGAAAAATCCTGATTTTGGGGAGGGGTGTGGAAGGCAGGAGAAAGGAAAGCAGGAGAGAGAGATGGAGAGCAAGTGCGAAGATTTGCTGGAGAAGCCAGAGCGAGGAGCTCTTTGATGGGCAGCTCCTTTGATCAGAGATCTGAATCAAGCCCTCACGTTTCCCCCGTGTGAGCCCGCTGCCTAATTACCAAACGACGGGGCCGCTCGGAGGCCTCACCACGTCGCTGTAATAGATTTCACTGCATCCAACCTGGAGAAGGACATCGATTCTCCCTGCAGCCGCAGCCTCATGCTAAACATTATGTCCTATCGATTCTTTTTTTTCTCTCGCTCCTCCTTTCCCCCCACATTTTCTCTTTTTTTTTTCATTAAAAAGAATTTTCTTTATTTTCATTAAATCATTAATCAGGGAGAAATCTACATTTTTATCATTTCTATGGCTGGAGAGGAAGAGAGGAAAGTTATATTGCCATAGAAACCGTTCCCTACCATTCTCAGCCTCCGAGCAGTCCCTCTTGTGCTGTCTCTTGTCAAAAGGCGTAATTGTTGCTCCTGATCTTCACTGCTCAATTAGCAGTGATGTCTCCCTTCAAGTTAATTGCTGGAGATGGGAGGAAGTAGGACAAATGTAACCTTTTAGATGAAAAGATCTTTCTCCCCCCTCCTTCCCCGCCTTTCCTCCCCTGCATGCACTCAGGGCCCCTCTGCAGTGAGCTGCGGCAGGGGAGCCCCAACAGCAGAAGTCACCACACACTCCATCACTCTGGGCTGGGGACCCCTCCTCATCTTCCTCATCCCTTTATCCATGGCAGGACCCCTCTGGGACCCCCCTCAGTGCCCTCTGCCTGTTCTAGCACCAGCACTGCCAGCTCAGCCTCCCCAGTCACCTCCAAGCTGCTGGTATCACCCATCCAAGCATCTCCTGGGCTAGGGGCAAATCTGGTGGATGCTGCAGGATTGCTGATCCAGGTCAGCTGGTGTGGTCCCCTGTTGCAGCAGAGCTAGGAGGGCCCCTCCTGCATCAGCAACAGCGCTTGGTGGGTTCATGGTGATGGGGTGACTGTGGTCCAGGAGATGAGAGTCTCCAAGACAGCCCCTCACATGCCCTGGGACTGAAAACTGATGGTCTGATCATGGAGGTTGTAGATGGGAAAACAAGTGTGTGGTTTTCTTCCTGCAGAAACTGAACTAAGAACACCAGTGAGGCTCAAAACCTGTGACCTGGGCAGGAGGAGAGCTCAGGAGCACTGCCTGTGCGGAGGGGTTTTGTAGCCTTGAGGAAAGAAAGACAAGCCAGACAATGCATGAAGGAGCAGGGATGTGTGGCAGCTGCCTGCACATTCATAGTCTGAAGAAGAGCCCTAAGACAAGGACTGGAGTGTTTGTAGGACACAAATCACCCTAACGACGTGGAAGGCACAGACCTACATGGTGCTGCCAGGCCTGGGGACAGCCAGGGACACAGCCCCAAGGGCCACCTTGAAGTGGGGATAAGACAGGCTGAGCAAACAGGACCCCCACCCATGTACCAGTTCATGGAACAGGTGAACACTTGAAGCTCAGGCGGGTGGTGAAGGCAACTTCTGATTAACAGCAGCAGATGGAGGGTGTGAGTGCATCCAAGGAATTGTCCGAAAACAGTGAGCTGTACAGAAGAGAAGAAGATGTCGCCATTCATAGGGGACACTGAAGCACCCTGTCAACCCTGGAAAACCACTGAGAAGGTCCAGGACACATCCAGCTAGCAGAGGCTGACAGCAAGGAGAGCTGTTATTGCCTTATAACAGTCCTTTGCCCCAGAGCTGCCGTCCCCAGCCTCATACTGGAACCTGGGGGCTCCCCTGCAGACCTTCTCCGCTCAGGGACCCTAGCTGACTGCTATGAGCAATAATCCCTTGTGATGACCCCAGCCCTCTTGAAGGACTCTTGCTCCAGGCTTTTCTTGGCAGTTATGGGATTCCTACAGCTATAGGCACCTAGGAAGATTGGTCCCCTCTGCAGCAGCGATAGGGGAGAGTTGCCACCGACACTCTCAGGGCACTTCTTTGACTTTTTAACATCTTCTCTGCGAGGATCCCAGTGTTGGAAATCAACTCAGAGTGAGAATGACACTCACATCCTACCCCACCTCTACCTCATCTGCATCTCAGTAGATCCCAGCTAACCAAGGACTGTGGCTGCACAGCCAGGACAGAGGGGTCTGGGCAGTAGGGGCCTCTCATCCAACCTCTTTTGTAGAACAGCTCTGTCCCTACTGCTGCATCCAGGCAGAAACACAGCTAGAATCTCCCCAAGGATGCCCCAAGGAAGTGCTCTTCACTCTCAGAAGGTCGTGAGCTCAGCTGAGACAGACCTGTCTCCTTCACCAAACCCAGAGCAGCAGAAGACCAAGCAAAACCCTCACTCACAAGAGGACCCCGCCAAGAGGCAGATGATCTCATCTCATCTCCCCCAGCTCCAAGCGGTTACTATTTGGGTAGACCTTTTGGACAGCAGAAGGTTTGGGAGCAAGGTGTGGTGGTGGTGGGAATGGCAGAAATTGGTACGCAAGGGGAGCCTCACCTTGAGATGATGGCAAGGAATGTGAGCATCACTGCTCACTCCTTGTGCAGGGGCAAGATATGCTCGCCAGCCCACAAAACGATGACCCCAGCCACCAGTCGGCTCAGCCCCTCTGGCTGATCTTCTCCTTTGCTGTTCTGCCGAGTCAGACAGTAATTCCTCACTTTCATCTCCTGGAGTGGGGATTGCGGGAGCCAATCTCATAAAGCCAGAACTAGGTTGATCTCCCGGCTCCCGTCAATCGCAGGATGTATTGCTGTGCAGATCCACCTCAGCCCTGCACTGTGGCCACCCCCACCTTACTGGCCCAAGACCACCACATGTTTGCATGGATGCTACTGGTTTGAGCCCCTCCTGGGCTTGGGTTGCAGGGCAGAGGCAAGGACCAACCCCAGCACCATGCATTAGCCCTGGGGCCACCCTGTAAACCCTGCCCTGGCCATGCAAGTGCCTTCCCTAATGTCTGGGATGCTCCTTCTGCAATGCTTCGGATGCTCTGGCCTGTCCTTAAGCCAGAAAATAGAAAGAAACGTGAGGCTGAAAAGAGGCATTTTGGGGATGGAGCTCATGGAGGAGTCACTCAAAGACGCTTCCCTGCATGGATGAGCACTTCCTCGACCCCTTGGCTCCGGAAAGCACTGAGAACCAATTGGCAAGCGGGGGGCTCTGCTCCCACTTCCCTTCCTCTGGATGCAAACAAGCCCTTAACATTTAAGCAAGTGGCTCTGCTTGCGGAGATACGCGGGGTGCCGAGTGCTCACTTCAGTGTGCCTCGTGACTCACACCCTCTGTAAGAAGGTCAGGGAGGAGGATGGAAGGGAGGAGAACACCCAAAGGCACCAGGCAGCTCCCCTCCTGGCGGTGGAGGCGGTGACAGGTGAGGGTGCCCGTCACCCTGCCACTCGCCCAAGCCCCACCACCATCCCGCAGCTCCACCACGGCTGCAATTAAAGCTCACCCTGAACGCTGCATTAATGTCAGGTTTGCATCTGATTTCCCCTGCGCCAGGTAAGGAGGGGCCGGCAGGCTTGGAGAAGGATCACACGTGGCAGCTTTTAATAGAAACCCGCCCGCCTGTCACTGGCTTCTCATCATCCCTCTTGAAACGATTGCTAATTACCAACAAGCCGGTGTTTGTGTTTCGGGTGTGACGTTCCCTTCTGCAGCCCACCTCCCCCTCCTCCTGGTCTGCACCCAACCTGGTAGCAGCAATCAGGGGGCTTTGGGGAAGGTGGGAATTGCAAGAGGGGCTCCAGAAGGACTGTAAGGTCCCAATTCCTTCCAGAGGTGAACTCAGGGGCGAGAGGAAAATGGCTCTTCCCAGGTGCTCTCTCCCCTCAGGCAAAACCCTTCCCATTTCAGGGAAGCACATTTCCAGAGGAGAGTTAAATCTGGTGAGTTAGAGTTTTAGGGTTGCACCAACCAACCTCTCCCCCCCTGGTGATGCTCTGCTGGACCAGGACACTGCTGCCACCAGCTCTGTCTGGGCAAGACCTGCACCCATGCACCATGCTCAGAATGCCCCACATATCATCTATTCAGAGCCTTTGGGTATTCCCTAAGCTCTTGGGGACACCAGGACTTGCTGGCACATACCAACAGCTCTCACCTCCCACGGAGGGAGCCCACTTTTGCCTCCCATGCTCAGGAGGGCCAGAGGATGGTGAGCATGGAGGGCAGGGGTGGGACAGGGACCTGCTGTCAGTGATGCTCTGCTGGGACCCAGAGCGCCCATCCTCAAGGGCTCTGACCCCATAAGATATCTCCTTTGCCTTTCATGATGGGTTTGGGATTCCTCCTGGAGCAGCATGAGCCAAAGGGTTGAGGGGAGGCATCAGACAGAGGAAGACAGGGTTGGGAAAGCCTTTTTCAGGTGGTATCCTGGGGAAATGCAATGCTGAACAGCCTTCTGTCCCTCTTTTACCCCAGGCACTGACTCTCACACGCTGCCCCGTGCCAGCTGCCTCCTCTTATGTGCCCAGTTTGCTGTGACAGTGAGTGTTAAAGCATCACTGCATTGCTTGCAGAACACACAGAGGGTTTAGAGAGGGGGGATATTTGCTGAGCCCAGTTCCAACTATGCCTGGATCAAGGATGCCACTTGGGACTCTCTGAGATGGGAGACCCCTGCGAGGGTTCCTTCTGGTCTCTGCTTGCTCCTCTGTGTGTCCCAGCTGCATGCAAAGCCCTGCATTTCTCCAGTGGGTTACTCTGTATGTTGTCTCCTGTGGCTTAGAAACACTCCTTCTACCCACAATCTGCTTCCCTCCTCCCGCCAGCACTGGAGATGGTGACAGGGTGGGAGAAGCAAGGGGAGCTGCAGGGAAGACCCCCAGCTTTACCCACCCACCTCCAGAATGCCGAGGCTTCCGCGGTGTCGGCAGCTGGAGAGAAGCCCAGCCAGGTGCCTAGCTCCTGTGAGGGGAGCCCAGGCGGTGTGGGGAGAAGCACCCCAAGACACCCAGCTCTCTGGCCAGCTCCTGCTGCCACCAGGCTGAGTGACAGCTCCCAACCCCCAGCCCACCTCCCCCCTTGTCAATCCCCAGGGGAATTATTTATCCTGACAATAGTAATTGTCTGCACGGGCCCTTCCCCCTCCCCAGCACCTACCCCAACAAAGGAAATCATCCTGATATGAAAGGGAAAATTAAATTACCCCAATAAAGACTTAGCGCTGCTTTAATGACATCACCAGACTCAGGCGCTAATTAGCTGAGTACAAAGGAGGCTAAATGTGAAAACGTGAATTTCTGTTCCCTTTTCTCCTGTCGGAGTCTCGGGAGTGGGAATCTTGGCAGGAGATGCTGCCGCCCAGCCGCCCGGCTGCAGGCACGTGCCAGGCTCTGGCAGCCGGGTGCTGCCACTGCCAAGTGGCACAGAGAGGAAGGGCTCCCCAAGGTTTTGGGAGTTGTGTGGAGCAGCTGGAGCCTATTTGGATCCAACCAGAGATCCCTGGGGTGCCAGGGCTTGAATCCTGCTCGGTGCCATCCCTACCTGCCCCTCTGCCTTTGGGCATGCAGCCTCACACAGTGCTCCGCTCACCACGCTTGTGCATGGTGTACTACACGGCACTGCTCCCAGCTCCCTGCACTGCATGCACACTGCACTCACTGCCTGCTCACACCTCCCACAGTGAGTGCGCTGCACGCCAACATCTTCCTGCACTGCA
>WAAB01007037.1:135216-161591 GCA_013389865.1 Piaya cayana
GCGTGTGCTAAGAAATCAAGTTATGCTAAAGTTAGCTATGTTGACAGTAGTGTGTGGCGATTCCCACCGAACTAGCTGGTGTTTATATTTTCGCCTCTCTGCTTCAAGGTCTTGCCAGCTGCTCAGCACCAAGTCTCACGGCCTCACGGCCTTCTCTGTAAAATCTTCCCACAGCCTTCTTGGGCACCTGGGCCACTGCTGACTCATGTTCAGTCTGTCAACCAACATCCCCAGGTCTTTCTCCTCCAGGCAGTTCTTCAGGCAGAATTCTCCCAATCTGTAGCTGCTCAGGGTTGTTGTGCTCCAAGTGCAGGACCTGGCATTTGGCCTCATTAAACTGTATGCCATTGGTCTCTGCCCAGCAATCCAGTCTGTTTGGATCCTTTTGCAGAGCCTCCCTACCCTCCAGCAGATCTACGCTTCCACCCAGCTTTGTATCGTCTGCAAACTTGCACTGCACTACTTACACCTTCCTGCACTGCACTGCTCACACTGCCCAGAGTGAGTGTGCTCTGCATGCACACATATCCCTGCACATGTCCCCCTGCTCACACCTTCCACAGTGAGTGTGCATGACATGCGTGCATCTCCCTGCACTGCACACATGGATCTTCCTGCACTGCACTGCTCTCAACAGCTTATGCCTCCTGCACTGCACCACACCACTCACAGTTCCCACACTGAGTGTACACCACATGCACGCATCTCCCTGCACTGCACACATGCACCTCCCTGCACTGCACCGCTCTCCCCTCCCATGGGAAGCATGCGCTGCACACACAAGCCTCATATCACCGGCTGCAGCACACAGGCTTGCAGCTCACTGCATGCAGACCACACTGCAGGCATGCACACATACATGCAGACTGCACCTACATCTCACACTGCACATGCAGCATGGCTGTTGCCACTTGCTGTTCACCTGAACATGTGCACATGTCATGCTTGGTGCACCCGCACCTCCCATGCAGTCTGCACATGCACCCACCCGCGTTGCACAAACAGGCAGCTCACACTGCACACACCGCACACACCGCACACAATGTGTGCACTCCACATACCATGTGGAGCCACATGCCCCAGGTCCACGCCACCTTGTTCTGGGCAAGCATCTGCCAGGCGTGTAAGCCCCTTAGCCTTGCTTGCATCACCCTGATACCTTGGATGCTGCCAGCGCCTTCCTCTGAGCTCCCCACACCCCATCGAGGCATCCTTTCTGCTGGCGTCTTGCAGGCTGGGCCGCCTCCTGTGCAGGCAGCATGCACTGCTGTGCCCCCCATTGCTGCAGATCCCTGCCCTGGACACCTTGCAGTCAACTTGGCACCTAGCATCCTCCCGGCTCCCCACTTACCGGTGCAGCTACGCCAATTTTCTTCTTGTCCCCTTCGATGGTGACAGCACTGAGCAGCACGACAGCCCTGGGAAGAGCTGGCAGCAGTACGGAGCTGCTCAGCCTCAGGATGCCAGCGCTGCGTGGGACCCTGCAAAGGCACAGCTGGCCAAGGAGGGTACAGCGAACACCCAGAGAGTCCCCAGGGCTGCCCGAGGGGACCAGAGAAAGCCTGAACGCCCTCCTGGGTTGGGGATAATGGAGAGCAGGGGCAGCTTTGCATCCTTGTATTTGCCTCCATATTCAGGTTTGTTTTTTTCTGTTGGAGGAACAGCAACATGGACACCCCCCACCCCCATCCCCGAATAATTCCTCCTTCGTCTGAGCACTGCGGAGGGGACTCCAGCAGAGGCACCAGAGCTGCCTGCAGGCGCCAGGAGGCCGAGCAGCAGAGTTCCTGCTCCCGCTGGTTGTGGGAAAAGGGAGGCTGCTCATACGTAAAGGCTCATTTTAATAAAAGCTTTAATTATCCAGAAAGCCAAGGTATGCCTGCCTTCACCCTGAACTTCACCCTGGATCCTTGGTTGGCCCTCGCATCCCCTCAGCCAGCTTAGGAAAATTTGGGAGGGGTCACATATTGACCTCTGTTCCTTGTAGGTTGCTCCGTTTCATTCACTCAGGCTGGGCTGACAGTGGAGTGATGCTGCCCCAGTGCCACCAGTTGCTCCCAGCTGCTCTGGAGGGATGCTGGCCCCGGGCATGTTCTGGGCAGGCAGCCCTACCTGCGGCTCCACTGCTGATTCCTGTATGGGCTGGCACTGCTGGGGACCTGCCAACAACCTTGGGATCAGAGGGGATGCCGGTCACCCCCATCCTGCTGCTGGGGTCCATCTGAGTGGGATGGGTGTGAATGTCTCCGTGCTTCCTTAAATGACATAGCTGGTCGCCATGGTAACTCTTCCCTGCTTTGCCTCAGACCAAGAGCATCATCTGCTCCATCATCCCTGCAGGCCAGGGCCTGGCCTCCCTAGAAAGGGGCTGATATGATGCTGGGACCCCTGCCTGCCACTGTGGGACCCCAGCTCCGGCAGCTCCGTGACTGTCTGGAGGGGCTGCCTGGCTGAAGCATCCTGATCCCCAGCTGCTTCCATCCTCCTCCGGCAACTGCCTCCATCCCTTTCCACTGGTGCACAGCACAGGCACAACACACCCTGCCAGGGCTGTGGGAGCAGCAGGGCTGTGTCAGGATGGAGCTGGGACCACCGGTGGTGCTGCATGGCCCTCCCCACCCTAACAGCTTGCAAACTCACAGCAAAACCCCTTTAGCTCCTCATCCACCTCCTCGTGTGAACAAGCAGGAACACGTCCGGTGGGCTGGGAGGTAGACGAGCATCACCGGTGGAGCAGAGGGGGGCCATGCTGGTGATACCAACCTGCCCATCAACCACTCAGCCCCCGCTGTGAAAATAAGAGGATGGAGGCGGGCGCTGGGGAAATTGCCCAGCACTCCAGCAAATCCCACCGCCCCCTGCCTGGCATAGTGGAGTTGGCCTCAGCCTCTGACCCAGCTCATCCTGCCTTTCCCTTAAACCTCTCTAAGCCGTAGTGTGATGGCAGCTTGCTGGGAGAAGTCAGGCTGGCAGAGCTGTGGTGTTGGCCCGTCTGCTCCATCCTTGGGCAAGCAGGGCCCTGTGAATGTGGCGCTGTGGTTTTGGTGGGGATGTGGACAGGGAGAAGGGAGAAGGGAGATGTGTGCATCCAGAGGTTCCCAAGGACTAAGATGTGCACCCAGGGAAGGATTGAGACATGTGAATGGGGTGCAGGAGAAGTGGAGATGCATGTGCATGTACATGTGGGTTGACACACGTGGATGAAGGGCTGAGTGTAGTGGTGAAAGGGAGTTTGCATTCAGAAAGGGTTACACGCAGGGATGGAGGTGTGTGTGCTAACTGAGAGTTGCAGACAGGGATGGAGTCTTGTGTATATTCACAGAACGTCACACACAGGGTGGAGATATGTGTGTGTGGGTGTGTGTGTGTTCACAGAAGGTTGCACACAGGGCTGGAGATGTGTGTGTGCTCACATGCATGTGTGCACATGTGTGTGTCTGCACAGTGGGGATGTGAAGACATGTGTGTCCCCTTTTTAGAGGGACATCCCCTCTCCAGACTATGCAGATGTTGTGTTACTCTAGCCACCTTCCTTCCTGGGGGCTCCAGGGCCTCCCCAGTCCTGCCTGTGCCCTGCCGAGCAGGCAGTGTGCCTGATTCCCCATGGAGCTGCCTTTGACCTGCTTGCTCCTTTGGCAGGAGACGTTTCCCAATTCCCACATGGCATTTCCCCATGCTCGGTCTCATCCCATTACTCCCCGCTGCCCGCTGGGAGCCGCATGTGATGCCTCCTCCAGCGTCCTGGAGTGTGCGCCGTGGTGTGTGGGTGTGTTTATTTATAGGGCTGCTGCAGAGCCAGTGTGCCGGCTCCCTTCCCTGCTTCCCAGGCTGGGCACATGCCTGCTGCCATGCCCTGATGCCCGCTGGTGTGCAAATCCACTTGCAGAGGGAGTTTGCAAACTGGCTGGGCTGGCTTCAGTGCTTTCTCATGGTAGAAACATCCTCAGCCACTTTCCTGCTCTTCTGTCCCTGGTTTCCACCTTGCTCAGCCCTGCTGCAGCTCCAGCCCTGCCTGAGGTTCTGCTGGTGGGTTGAACTGCCCTCTCCAGAGACACACGTATCCTGAGGTCTTCTCCTGCACCCCCGCCTGAAGTCCTCACTGGGATTTTTGAGCATGCTTGGTGTTCCCAGCTTGTCCTGGTCATCATGTGGTGGTTTAGACCACCATCTGTTCCACCCACAATATGGATCTGTTGGTCTTCAGATTACAGGGAGACATGGGAAAGCCACGTGGGGATGCCAAGGAGAGTGTGTTGCAAATACCTTCCTCACCTGTGCATAGACTTTAAGCACTCGAGTGAATGCTTTTGAGTCCCATGTTGAAGCTGGATCAGAGCTGCCAGTGTGAGGGCATGAAGGTGGCCAAGCCGTGTGCCAAGGGGCACCTGAGCTGCTGAGAGGATAACTGGAGGCTCAACCTGCCCTGGGAGGTCCATGTGGGACCAAGCTGCCCTCTGCAATGAGAAGGGCTATGAGGGAGAAGGAAAGGTAGGGCAGGATCTTGCTTTTGCAGCAACTTGTGCTGATGGAACATCAAGACCCAGCTCCCCAAAGGACTTAGTGAAGGGACAAGTAGATGGGAATGTATCAAACGATGCTGGGAGGGTGCTTGTGGGGTGGCACCTGGGGCATAGTCTGCTGTGGCAAGCTCTGCTTGAAGTTGGGGCTCCCTGGGGCAGGGGGCTGAGCTGCTGCATCCCCCTCCTCGTAGAATCATAGAATGGTTTGGGTGGGAAGCGACCTCAAAGCCCATCCAGTTTCAAGCCCCTGCCATGGGCAGGGACACCTCCCATCCAACCTGTCCTTGGACACCTCCTGGGATGGGGTGGCCACTACTTCTCTGCGCAATGTGGGCAACACCCTCATTGTGAAGACTTTCTTCCTAATGTCTAATCTAAATCTTCTCCATGCCAAGTTAAAGCTGTTCCTCCTCATCCTATTCCTGCACTCCCTGATCAAGAGCCCCTCCCTAGCTTTCCTGGAGCCCATTTCAGTACTGGAGGATGCTGTGAAGTCCCTGTGGAGCCTTCTCCAGGCTGAACAACCTCAGGTCTCCCAGCCTGTCCTCATAGAGGATGTGCTCCAGCCCTTGGATTTTCTCTGTGGTCTCCTCTGGACCCATATCAACAGTTCCATATCCTTCTTATGCTGAGAACTGAACACAGGACTCCAGGTGGGGTCTCACCAGAGCAGAGCAGATCAGAGCAGAGGGGCAGAATCCTCTCCCTTGTCCTTCTGATCCCCCTGCTTTGGATGCAGCTTGGTTTCTGGGCTGTGAGCTCACATTACCGGCTCGGGTTGAGCTTCTCATCCTCCAGCACCCCAAGCCCTTCTCCTCAGGGCAGCTCTTCATGCTCTCTCAGGCCCAAGTGAGAGCAGAGCACCAGGCCAGAGCAAGCAAGCGGGACAGGGTCCGGATGCCGCGGCTCAGCTACGCACTGCCTGGCCTCTCATTTGTTCTCATTAAAGGCTGGCAGGGTGTCTAATTAGGCGGCGTTAGTGCCAGCGCCCTGCTGACAGACACCTGTGCAGACAGACCTCCTCCTCGGCCTGCCTCATAATTAGTTTGCGGGATGCTGCTGCGCTGCCGGGCAGGACCTGCTCTGGCACCAGTGCAAATCAAGCTCTTCTTTGCTGGGCTGTGGCACAGAGCCAGGCCCTGCCGACTGCTGCTGTGCTGACGGCATGACTGGCATTGCTGCCCTGTGGCATGGAAACCCCTGTCACCCTCTGGGAGCATCCCCTGCATCCCACTTTCCTGGGTACCACTGGCACACCGGTCGTGTGCAGCACCCCTGGGTGCCCGATATGTGGGGCAGAGTTGCCCCACCATGGGCTTTTGTGGCCCTGATTTGCCCTGGGACTCTGCTCAGAGGGAGCAAATCCTGCCTCTCTGCACTCACCCATGGCTCATGGGCAGGGCGAGGATGGGGTGCCTTTGTATCCTTGTGAACTGTGCAAGAATGACAAGCCAGTGGCTGCTTTAATTAGATTAATTGGCTCCCATTTGACTCCAGAAGAGCTGTCAGGCTGCAAGTGTGTTCCTGCTGTACCTGGCTAATTATGGCACCGCGGCCGCCACTCTGCAGTGCTTATGGCTGCAGCACTGGGCAAAACCATGCTGGGGAGATGCTGCCGGGCAAGGGATGCTTGGGGAAAGATCAGGGGGTCCTGAGGATGCTTGGGGATGGGGAAGAGCTGCAGAACAGCAAGGGCTGGAGCCTGTGAGGAGCTGAAGCACAGGGAAGGGGTTTGGGAAGCCCAGGAGCAGGGAATGGGGAGAACTGGGTAAGGTGTTGGGGCAGGAGCCAGCAGGATGAGGTGCCCTGGTTAGGGGGATGGCACCTGGAGGACCCAGGAGAGCACAGGCGGTGGGGGAGCTGTGCCAGGGACTGGCAGGGATCAGGCTCTGTCCCTGCTGTTTGTGCTCCAAGGAAAAGGAGGCAAAATGATGGCAGTGAGCAAGCAGGGCTGGCAGCCACTGGGCAGGTGAGGTGGGATCTTTCCCAGCTCTTTCACAGTTCCTGCCTGGCACTGGAGCTGCTCAGAGGCACTGGCTATTTATAAAAGCCACCCATGAGAGAAGCAAAGAGGTGACAACCTAAAAATAACCGTCTGGGCTGGGGTGGTGAGGTGCCACTTCCCCACAGACTGGAGAGTGGGAGGTAGTACTGGGGGCTATTTTTATTCCTCTTGTTCTCAACCTGTTATTAAAGTGCTGGCCTGCAGTGCCCAGCACTGCTGGAGCAGCAGCATTTGCCCACGCAGATGGCCCATGTTTTCCTAGAAGTTTGAACCACTGATGTCCAATGCTCGGAGCACAAAAAGGCTGGTGAGCAGGAGCTTAGCAGCTCCAGGAGGGAAATAATGTGCCACAAACCCAACAGACACCTCATAACCCCTCTGGGGAGTACAATAACTGCAGGATTTGCCCAGCCATGGGATGTCTGCAGCTCCCCAGGGCTCCCAACCAGTTGTGTTCATGGACTGGGAAGACAAATCTGCACACACCTATGCACAGAACATGCAGCTGATCCCACATATCACCCCGTGGCACAACTGTGCATAGCACAGACATAGGATGGGCCCCGCATGCTCTGGGGACCCCAACCCACTGCAGAGGAGGGAGAGGAAGGGCTTTCAGGTACAGGCAGGTAACCCTGAGAACCCTCTGTGTGTGTTGGCTGCACCAGTGCTATCATGGAATCATGGGATCATTCAGGTTGGAAAAGATCACTAAGATCAGCCCGTCCAACCACCAGCCCAAACCCACCATCCTGGCATCCTGGCATGGAGGGCACACATCCCTTGGGACTGGGGATGGTGGTTTCATCACACAGCTCAGCAACAAGCCCTGGGCCCCATTGCAGCTCCCCAGGATACTCTGAGAACCTGTATGGACCCTGCAGACCCCATCCCCTCTCTAGCCTTGTAAGATCATAGGAATGGTTTGGGTTGGAAGGGACCTCAAAGTCCATCTAGTTCCACCTCCTGCCATTGGCAGAGACACCTCTCAGTGGATCAGGTTGCTCCAAGCCCCATTCAATCTGACCTTGAACCCCTCCAGGGGTGGGGCAGCCACCACTGCTCTGGGAAACCTGGACCAGGATCTCCCCGCCCTCAGAGCAAAATATTTCTGCCCAAGATCTCATCTCTATCTCCCCTCTTTCAGCTTCAATCATTCCTCTTCATCCTATCCTTGCACTCCCTGATCCAGAGCCCCTCCCCAGCTTTCCTGGAGCCCCTTCCAGCACTGGAAGCTGTTCTAAGGTGTCCATGGAGCCTTCTCTCCTCCAGGCTGAACAACCCCAACTATCCCAGCTTGTCCTTGTAAGGGAGGTGTTCCAGCCCTCAGATCATCTTCGTGGCCTCCTCTGGACCCATTTCAACAGATCCATGTCCTTCGTATGTTGGGGATTCCAGAAGTGCACACAGGACTTGTGATGGGGTCCCATGAGAGAGTAGTAGAGGGGGACAATCCCCTCCCTTGCCCTGGTGGCCATGCTTCTTTTAATGCAGTCAGTGTGCAAGGCTCGTAGTCACAAAAGAGGTCCCCACACATTCCTGAGCATCAAAGAAATACCCCAGGATGTCTACCCAGCCTCTGAGCCCCAGCACATGTCCTTGTCATGCGTGCATGTCCTCAAATAATACCCACACAGACCCCATATCCCAGTACTGGTCCCCACATGGGATGGCTGGAGGAAGTGATGGCAGAGGGTAGCAGCTGGGAGAAGGGCAGGGAGGAGGAGAGGGCAGCCGGCTCCTTCCTCAGGTGTACATAGGACACATTCAGCTGGGAGCTTGTTAGCCAAGACATAAGCAGTGATTGCAAAGAGCTGACGCGGCTGCAGCACACACATCCCCGGGGTTCCCAGGGGAGCCCGTGCTTCGATTCGTGCCGCACACGAGGCCCCCGGAACAGATGCAGCTTGAATGGAGTTATTTTTTCACTGGTGAATGTTAATCCCGGCTCAGCTAATGCCTCTGCAGCAGCTCTTCTGCCTCCCTGGTGAGGGGGAAGGAGTCAGAGAGCATCATCCCGTGGCGCTGCTGTACCAGCAGCAAAGGGTTGGGGGGCAAGGGGAGAGGGGTGGGTGAGTAGCCCATGGCCAGCATGGGAGGGGCTGTGTGCCCCCGGGTCTGCTCTACACAGGGGGACACATTCAGTTTGGGGCCAAGGAGATGTTCCCGGGGCTTCCCTGTGTCCATGGGGATGGTGGGGTTGGTCATCAGCAGTGATGGGGCTGGTATCCATGACTCCCAGGGATGCAGATCAGAGCAGAGTGGTGGGAGTGGAGAAAGGGGCTTCCCCAGCGGGTGAGGAGGAGGTAATGGTACAGTACAGCTTGAGGCTGTCTGGTCCCTCTGGTAGCATATCCCGGGGTGCCCCCAGCGCAAATGATAAATAACAGCCTCGAGAGGAGGGGATTAACAGGGACAGGAGAGGTGGTTATTGCCTAATTGATGGGTTTGCATTCCTGTGAGGCTGGAACTGCAGCCACCCTGATGTCAATGTGGGGAACAGAGCCTCCTCCCATGGCTTTGCTGGGGAAGTGCAGGAGGGGAAATGCAGGCAGGGGAAATACAGGCAGGGGAAAGGCAGGCAGCTCTGGGGCAGAGAAAGTATCTAGGGCGCAGAACGGCCAGGCAGAAGGACAGTGGCAGCCCCATCCCATGTGCTCAGCAGCCCCTGAAGGGGAAAAGCCTTGGGGTCCAGCCATGGCTTGATGCTTTTCCTCTCATCCTCTGTTTAACTTCATTTCTATTAAGCGTTTAGAGCAGGGATCAACTCCGCAGTGTGGTACCCCATCCCTGTGCAGGGAGGCAGGGGTGCAGGTGCTCCATCTCCTGCCTGACCCAGGCTTCAGGACATCCCAGCTGGGCAGGAGAGGGGAACAGGATAGGGTCCCCGGGCAGCCCAGAAAGCTTAAATTTCCACGTGGGTTTAGCCAAGCTAAAAGCAGCTCTGGGAGGAGGCTGGGCCAGTTTCAGAGATATAATTATGTATAAAAAAAGGTTGGCTTTGTCCCTGCAGGGAAGAGCTGCCTCTGTCTCTGCCATTTGGGACCTGCTGGGACCCTGCCAGCCTTTGGGTTCCCCAAAGCGGGGTCAGTGGCTGCAGTGGGGTCTCTCCCCTCTCCCACCCAGTCTGCAGGCAGGGGAGGCTCAGCCACTGCTGGACACGGGGCTGGTAGCCTATTCCTGCAGCACGGGCTGCTTCCCATCCCAGATTACCCCTCCTCACTGGCAGGAGGGGGAAGAGCTTCACGAGTGCCAGATGGTGCTCTTTAATTCTTTTTCTGGGTGAGGCTCGAATCTGTTTGTGCCCAAGAGCAGGACCCCGGGAGACCAGCGTTAGGCTAAGAGCCCTCCTGCCTCTGGGCACAGCAATTTCTCATCCGAAAAGAGGAGCTTTGCAGCAAGGACCATTCCCCAAAGCATCTTCCAAGGCTTCACCTCATGTGGCAAAAATCCCTCACTGCAGCATGGCCACTCCAGCCCTCTTTTGGGGTGATTTTGCCCTGTGATTCACCCTTTCCCTGCTAACTTCCCTGCTTTGCCCCAAAGCCAAGAAGCTGGTGTGGCTTGAGGGACCTGAGGAGGATCATAAGGTGAGAAAGGCTGGGAGATGTTGGTGCTGAGGTGGAAACACAGGTGCTGCCTGCCAGATTGCTGCCCGTGGCCTCCACTCTGCTCGCAATTATCTGGGGTAATGGCAGGGGAGGGTGACCCAGATAGCGCTGGGAGGAGGATAATAAGGAAGACGTATGTGAAGCTTTGGGAATGGGAAATGAGGGGGGGGTGGGCAAGAGAGAAAGGAGAGAAGCTCCAGGATGAACCCTGAAATGGTTGGTTGACCCTGCACAGCCCAGAGCATCCCTGTGGCTCACGTCATCCCTAAGCCAGGCAATATATTTGAAATGCCCCCTCCCAGATCCACGTCCCTGGATGGTTTGAGGTGGAAAAAGAGGACAGGACTGGCAACAGCCTCTCCCAAACAAAATCTTCCTCTCTTGGTGAGCATTCCTGTCTGGGGTGAGCAGAGTGGTTCAGAGAAAGCTTTGTTGGAGGGGCTGCACATTTCCATGCTGCTCAGCTTTCACCAGGGCTACAGCTCTTGGCATGGGTCCATCTGCTGTCCCCAGGCCAGGTGTCACACAGCTACAGGGACTTCGCTGGAGGGCACCTTGCAGGAGAGCACTTGCAGGTCAGCAAATAGGGAACGAGGGCTCCCATCCCTGCTGAGCACCTTTCCTCTTTGCAAAGGACCCACACAGCAGTTCTGAGCTGCAACTGGCATGGACCAAGCCGTATTTCATCATAAATCTCTCAGCCCTCTGCCATCATCTCTTCTCCATGAAGAGCTGAGGAAGCAGAGGGCTGAGCCAGAGCTCGTCCATCACCATGGAAGAGGTGTCCCCACACTGCAGCCACCTGCTCTGGCCACCTTGGCAATCTGTTGTGGCCACTTCCCTGGGGGAAAACGCTGCCTCTTCGCTACCACTGGGTTGCAGCTCCTCTCTGTGACTCGGTTTTCCCTCCAGGCTGGGGGAAAGCTCTCCTCTCTCCTCTCTGTTTGGGCTTTGAGGCTGATTTGCTAAGAATGAAGAGGACCGAAGGTGGAGACCACCTGTCTGAGCAAGATGCTGATGACTTGCTAGTTGGGAATGGGATGGGATCAGGCAATCACTCCTGGATCTCTTGGTAGGAGGACAATCCCTGAGGTGACCAGCAGGTCTAGGGAGGTTCTTCTCCCTCTATACTCGGCACCTGTGAGGCTGCACCTTGAATCCTGTGTTCAGTTCTGGGCCCCTCAGCACAAGAAGGATGTTGAGGCTCTGGAACGAATCCAGAGAAGAGNCATCACCTTTCCTGGAGGTTTTTAAGGGACGGGTGGACAAGGTGCTGAGGGGCATGGTTTAGTGATTGATAGAAATGGTTGGGTCCTTTCCAACCTAGTGATTCTGATTCTATGATTCTATGCCCCCAGCCAGGGTTACTTGTCCCCATGTTTTTGGCTGGCCATGCTTGAAATGAAAGTCTATTTGAAGTGATAACATCCTGGATTGCTTGGAAATGCTGTTGCTGCTCCGCTGGTTCTTGTTCCCCAGCTCCTGGCCAGTGCCCGGCACAATGCTCTGCTCTGGTAACAAACACCATCCTGGCCAAAGAAGGTGCACACAGGGTCTTTATCCCAGAATGTTGAGCACATCCTGGTGGTGACATGTCCATGGCATGGAGCAAAGATTCAGGTTCGGTTGGTGCTTGGTTCTGAGCTGCAGAACCCAAGGGGCATGGGGGCTTTTCTGAGGCTTTTTAGGGGGAGTGGAGTCTGCTCTGATCCTGCAGTGGGTGCAGGAGAAGCAGTCCTGGGAAGGGGACCTGCAGAAAAGGGCCCTTCTGCTCCGTCAGTGCATTGTGAGGGTGCTGCCGGGTGACCACACACAAGCATTTTGACCGGGAGGGTGTTTGTTAGAGGAGACACTGGCACCGGCAAGGAGCTGGGGAGCAAGAACCAATGGAGCAGCACCAGCGTTTCCAAGCAATCCAGGCTGATATCACACGATATTTTAAGTGCCAGAAAAGAAAATAAAACAGACAAGGGAGGGTGGGAGAGAGGATGCGCTGGAGGGGGAGTAAGGGGGAGGAGGTGAGCTGCCTCCTTTCCCTCCCTTGCAGTCCCACAACTTCAGAGGACCCAGTGGGCTGGGGCAATGTTGGTAAGGGGGAGATGGGGTGCAGAGCTTTTTGTAGGTTGGTTTTTGAAGGGGATGCTCACTGGCGAAGGTAGCACGACATCTTCTGTGACAGGCTTGAACGTGACTCAACATCACCTACTTTCCACCACGACGACTTCTGCTGCTTTATCTTCTCAACCCAAATCTGGGGCTTGGAGCACTCGAAACGTGCCTGGCAAGGGGGGGCTAAGGGGAGGGTGTTGTGGTGGGAAGCAGGATATGCTTCATCCTCCTTCCCTCCCCTCCCAAGCTGTCCCTGAGGGCGCCTCCACCCCGGGGGAAGGGAGCACGGAGAGCCCTGCAAAGCCACTCTTTTCATTAATTGAATATTCAATTTGTAAAATAACCTTGAGGAACTAAATGAAGAGGCTGGGAAGAGATAGCTAATTGTCAACTGCACCTGCTCGGCACACAACCACAAAAATGCTGCTTCCAGCTTCCTTCCAGCCCACTCACACTATTCAGATAGGTTTTTTTTTATCCCTGAGCCATTACGTCAATGCAGAGGGCACGGCAGCCTTGCAGGGCACGAGAAGCACAGCATCTCCCAGTACATGGGGTGGGACAGGGGGACCTGGGCTGTAAAAACTTGGTGAGAAGCTTGCATGGTCCTGGACACTGCTGTTTTTGCGTGGCTGGGAGAGTGAGGTGGGATGTGCATGGGGATACGGCAGTGGGTACTGCATCGCGGGATGGCCACCGTGCTGGTGCCCACTGGGTTTGGTGCTCCTGGACTGCAGGGTCATACAGGGGGATGCAATGGGCTGGAAGAGGCTGGGACCTCCTACCCTCATGCACAGGGGCAGTGGATGTCTCCATGCTGCATCCCAGGCTCTGCAGCCAGTGCCACTGGGCCAGTGCAGGGCTTTATGTCTCTGGTCCATGACTGTCCATCATGCCAGCTTCTCCCTCCTTCCTGCAGGAACCCTTTGCCTCTGGATCACAGATACAACACGCGCTTTCCCTCACCCTAGAAAAGCCCTGGCAATCCTCTGTGCTGGCTTCCCCCCATCCATGGACCATTTTATCATAGAATCACCAGGTTGGAAAAGACCCATCGGATCATCAAGTCCAACCATTCCCAATCAATCACTAAACCATGCCCTTCAGCACCTCATGAACCCATGCCTTAAACATCTCCAGGGAAGGTGACTCAACCCCCTCCCTGGGCAGCCTCTGCCAGTGCCCAATGACCTTTTCCATGAATTTTTTTTCCTAATGTTCAGCCTGAACCTCCCCTGGTGGAGTTTGATGCCATTCCCTCTCGTCTTATCCAGCCAGAGCAGCACAAATTACTCTTCCTGGGTGTGCTGAGCCCCCCAATCTGGACAGATGGCGTCCTGCACCCCCAAGCTGGGAGCTGTGGGTACAGGCAGGATGCACAGGGCACTTCTGCTGCTACTACATCCCTTCCTGTGTGTATGAGGGGCAGGCAGGGCTCTGCTCCGACCACGGTGAGGAGCAGGCAGCACCCAGTGGGAAGGGATCTCGGTACGGGGGCAGCCGGACTGGGCCATATGCTGCCTTTCAGCTGCCCTGCCTGGGCCTGTCTCTCCAAATTGCTCCCTGCCTCCACACTTGGCTGCATTAATAATCAGCCGGCTGATGGGGAAGGATTTACCAGCTGTTTTTCCTGACTCCATTGGCCTCAGATAAATCAGGGAGGGGGGATGTCGCATGGCGTTTGCCAGGGGCCTGATGGATGGTGCCGAGCGAGCGGATCGCTCACACGCTGACACTTACAGGCTCTGTCAGGTTGGCGGAGAGAGCAGGATTAATGGCCCCAATCAAGCGGGAAGGAATCGCTAGGGTGGTACCCAGCCCACCCTCCACAGCAGCAACATATCGTGTGTAACTCATCACACGAGCCAGCAGTGGCCCAGGTGGCCAGGAAGGCCAGCAGCACCCTGGCTTGGATCAACCATGGGGTGGCCAGCAGGAGCAGGGAAGGGATCGTTCCCCTGTTCTCACGATTGGTGAGGCTGCACCTTGAATCCTGGGTTTAGATCTGGACCCCTCACTCCACGAAGGATATTGAGGGGCTGGAACATGACCAGAGAAGGGAGCATAGCTGGAGAAGGGGCTAGAGAACAAAGATTATGAGGAGCAGGTGAGGGACCTGTTTAATCTGGAAAAGAGGAGGCTGAGGGGAGACCTCATTGTTCTCTGAAGCTCCTGCAAAGGAGGTTGTGGTGAGGTGGGTGCTGGGCTCTTCTCTCAGTGACAGGTGACAGAACAAGAGGAAATAGCTTCAAATTGTACCAGGGCATGTTTAGGTTGGATATTAGGGAACATTTCTTCACTAAAATGGTTCTCAGGCACTGGCAGAGGCTGCCCAGGGGGATGGTGCATTCTCCATCCCTGGAGGTGTTTAAAAGATGGGCAGATGAGGTGCTTGGGGTCATGGTTTGGTAGTGGACAGGGACGGTTGGACTCAATAAGCTCAAAGGTCTTTTCCAACCAAGTAATTCTGTGATTCTATGCTCATGCTTGCCCCGTGTCTGCCCTGTGTGGGGGCTGCCAGAAGAGCCCCCTCCCCTTCCCCAGCTTCTGCGCTGGCGTTGGCAGCTCTGCCAGCCCTGGCTGCAGGATGGAGATTAGCTCGAAAGAGCTGAGCACACACAATATTTCCAAAGCAATTGCAAGCAAAGCAGGGAGCAGCTGTGGGCTGAGCAGCTTGCATCCCTCAATACCCGCAACATCTGGATGTGGCAGCTGTGCCGGCAAGTGAAACCTGTTTGGGGCGAGGGGGGGAAGGGAGCGGGGACCCCATCGCGTGGCTCAGCGTGTGGTGCTGGGCTGGTGAGCAGAAACCTGCCTCCAGCTTCAGGGCTGATTCTCTGGAGGCAGCAGCGCTTCCCCTGTGCTTCATCCATCCCTTCCCTCCTCATGCACCCACCATCCTGGAGGAGGATCCATTGCCCCGCAGAGGTTGCTGCACATCCCACTGTAGGCACAGCCCCATTGCACACACAGCTCCACGGCACACGCACAGCCCCACTGCACGCACAGCCCCATTGCACACACACAGCCCCACTGCACACACACAGCCCTATTGCACATGCACAGCCCCATTGCACACACAGCCCCATTGCACACGCACAGCCCCACTGCACACGCAGCTCCATTGCGCACACACAGCCCTATTGCACACACACAACCCCATTGCACACACAGCCCCATTGCACACACACAGCCCCACTGCACGCACAGATCTTCTGCCTCTGTGCTGTTGAGGCCATTTGGGAATGCTGGATGCCCATGCAGCTCAGCATGGCTCAGAACGTATCTGGGACCTCCTGAGCCCATCTCCTCCCAGCCAAGAAGATGAGGAGCCAAGAGCTTCATATCACTGGTGGGATACCTACAGGTAAGCATGGGGTGGCTAGTTCATCTTCTCAGCCCTGTGTGGCTGAGGGACTGCGCAGAGCTGGCTGCTGGCACACAGAGTCCTTCCTCCGCTGTCCCTTGAGCTGGCGTGGGGACTGGGCACTGAGGGGCAGCCCCACATCCCCAGTGCTCTCCTGGGGTTAGTCCCAAAGGGTTCCAAGGCCAAGAGCCCATCTCCTGGTGATGTTCCTCCTGTCTGTGCAGGAATCGGCACTGCAGCAGCGCCTGGCCACACTTCACAGGGCTTCCAGCAAACGCAGTTTGGAAGCCAAAGCAAATGAATTATTCCATTTAATTTTGGGGCTTGAACGGCAGAGCGGGTGGCAGTGCTGCCTCTTCTCTCAGCACGGCAGCTTCTGGCTCTGAATGCCCTGTGCCCCACAACACCCATCACAGGGCTTGAGGTGGTTGCATACCAGACTGTCCACAGGTCCTGCCACCCCTCTGGTCTGTGTGGGTTCAAAGAAGGGTAGGATGGGTGTTAGAGGTGAACCTTTTGCTCAGCCATACTGGGGAGGATGCCCTGTGACTCCGTCCTGCCAAGGGACCGGTTTGAGCTGGCAGCTCCGTGTCCACCCGCAGGTGTTGGGCTGGGGCTGGTGACAGGGGCTGCAGCTCTCTGTGTCCCCAGCTGCAGGTAGACAGTGCCAGCCCCTGGGCAGATGGGCTGAGGGAGGGTACAGGCTCTGCCCGGCTCAGTGCAGCTTTCTCTTGGGAAAGCAGCCAGGGATGCTGCCCAGGTGAGCTCCAGGCAGCTTTGATCTCCCTCCCCTGCTTGCTCCAAGTGGACGTGCCCAGTTCTAATTGCCGCTGCTTCTTTGCTCTGTGCAGGGCCTAGTGAAATATTTACACCATGCTTGCCTTTGAAGTCTGACATGATCACGAGCCCCTGCTCACCATCACTCACTCTCCTCTCTGCTCAGTGCTTCACACACATTGAGCTCAGCCTCTCTTTACCCCTCCCTGCGGCAGGGAATGGCTCGTGGCTGGGATAAGCCATATCACACCCCACCAAGCCCACTGGCCTTGCTCCTTGCCCCCTGTGGAGCTCAGCTGACCAATATGGGGCAAAGAGGACACCACGGTGCAGCCCAGGGGGTTCAGAGAATCCTGAATTGATTTAGGTTGGAAGGGACCTCAAAGCCCATCCAGTTCCACCTCCTGCCATGGGCAGGGACACCTCCCACTGCATCAGGGGCTCCAAGCCCCATCCAACCTGGCCTTGAACCCCTCCAGGGATGGGGCAGCCACCACTGCTCTGGGCCACCTGGGCCAGGGCCTCTCCACCCTTACAGGAAAACATTTCTCCCTAAGATCTCATCTCAATCTCCTATCTTTGCCCCTCTCCATATTTCCTGGAGTTCCTTTCAGTACTGAAAGCTGCTCTAAGTTCTCCCTGGAGCCTTCTCTTCTCCAGCCTGAACTCCTCTCCTACCCTTGTATAGGAGAAAGATGCTTTCTTCCATCCTTGGAGTGATGCCTGTCTGGATGTGCCTATATCCACAGATCACAGGATCATAGAATGGTTTGGAAGGGACCTTAAAGATTATCTAGTTCCAACCTCCTGCCATGGGCAGGGACACCTCCCACTGGATCAGGCTGCTCAAGGCCCCTTCCAACCTGTGGATGCTCAATGATGCGCATCCCTACAGTATCTCAGGGCTCTCTGTGCTGTGATGCCCTCCTCCCCTCATCTAGTGGACACGGCGATTGGCCCCAGGCCCCAAAGCAAGCTGGGAAATGCTCAGTTGTGCCCTGGATGGCTGGGGAAACCGTGCCCTGCGCTGTCAGCCCGGCTGCTGCTCCAACAGCAAGGCTAACAAAGTGGAAAATGGGAGATTGCTGCGGGTTGCTGAGCTGGAAATGGAGCCACTGAAGGCAGCGTAGGGGCAGCCCTGGGCGGTGAGTGAGTTGACGCTCCCTGCCCCGGCCATGGCTCATTTGCTGCCGGCTGTGATGTGTGGTAGCGTCTGTCCTTCTCCCTGGGGTGCCCTGAGGAGTAAGTTTGGTGCCAGGAGTGCCCCGGGGGCTACCACCCACACCTTGGCACAGGGGTGGGACCAGACACGCGTGTGCAGTGCAGAGCATGGGCCCTGCAGCAGAGCCTGGATGCACCTAGCATGTTGGACACCGACTGCTCTCCCCTCCCTGTTGCAGGGCTGACTGGAAGACACATCCTTGCAGTGGGAATTCCTCCACCTTACCTCTCCAGGAGGTGCATGGAGGGTTTTGTTGAGCGTAGATACTCTCCCTGAAAGCCTCTCCTCTCTGGTCTTTGCAGAGCCACACACTGACACAGTGAGGACAGGGTGCTCCAGCTCCTTGTGGCTTCAGCATATGCACATTTTTGGCTAGTCACCCACATCCCCAAGCTCCCTTTTAGCTCCGTTTCCCTGACATGGGCNGCCCCTCTCCATATTTCCTGGAGTTCCTTTCAGTACTGAAAGCTGCTCTAAGTTCTCCCTGGAGCCTTCTCTTCTCCAGCCTGAACTCCTCTCCTACCCTTGTATAGGAGAAAGATGCTTTCTTCCATCCTTGGAGTGATGCCTGTCTGGATGTGCCTATATCCACAGATCACAGGATCATAGAATGGTTTGGAAGGGACCTTAAAGATTATCTAGTTCCAACCTCCTGCCATGGGCAGGGACACCTCCCACTGGATCAGGCTGCTCAAGGCCCCTTCCAACCTGTGGATGCTCAATGATGCGCATCCCTACAGTATCTCAGGGCTCTCTGTGCTGTGATGCCCTCCTCCCCTCATCTAGTGGACACGGCGATTGGCCCCAGGCCCCAAAGCAAGCTGGGAAATGCTCAGTTGTGCCCTGGATGGCTGGGGAAACCGTGCCCTGCGCTGTCAGCCCGGCTGCTGCTCCAACAGCAAGGCTAACAAAGTGGAAAATGGGAGATTGCTGCGGGTTGCTGAGCTGGAAATGGAGCCACTGAAGGCAGCGTAGGGGCAGCCCTGGGCGGTGAGTGAGTTGACGCTCCCTGCCCCGGCCATGGCTCATTTGCTGCCGGCTGTGATGTGTGGTAGCGTCTGTCCTTCTCCCTGGGGTGCCCTGAGGAGTAAGTTTGGTGCCAGGAGTGCCCCGGGGGCTACCACCCACACCTTGGCACAGGGGTGGGACCAGACACGCGTGTGCAGTGCAGAGCATGGGCCCTGCAGCAGAGCCTGGATGCACCTAGCATGTTGGACACCGACTGCTCTCCCCTCCCTGTTGCAGGGCTGACTGGAAGACACATCCTTGCAGTGGGAATTCCTCCACCTTACCTCTCCAGGAGGTGCATGGAGGGTTTTGTTGAGCGTAGATACTCTCCCTGAAAGCCTCTCCTCTCTGGTCTTTGCAGAGCCACACACTGACACAGTGAGGACAGGGTGCTCCAGCTCCTTGTGGCTTCAGCATATGCACATTTTTGGCTAGTCACCCACATCCCCAAGCTCCCTTTTAGCTCCGTTTCCCTGACATGGGCATTTCTGCTGATATATCATTCCTTTTTCAGTAAGAAGGAAGATTTACTTCACTGGGAACCTGGATTTGGCAGATGCAGGTGCTGTATGGGGGGGTTGCCTCCCTGTCTGCCTACCAGGGGCTCTGCCAGCACAGAGACCCTCACCTTCTCTGGGAAACTGGTACTGCCTACAAGCATGAAGGCCAGCCTCCTTCACCCTGGGGGCCTCTCCATGTGGGAGGAAACCTCCCTTGCTCTCTGTTCAGGTCAGAAAACACAGATGTAGCCCCTGTTCTTTCAAGGTATGTTGGCTCTACCTGGGGGCAGTGCTGGTGCAGGGCAGAGGGAGCATTTTTGTCTGTCCTGTGCCATGCTGTGCCCTCCCCGTGCCCCATGGGTGGCTGTGGCTTTGCTGAAATGAGGGAGTCTTCCCAGCCTCACCCCTCCAGTCCAAGCCTCTGGAATTTGGTGAGAGGGGGCTTTCCCAGTACCTCCTTCCAGCTTCCCTTGGGGAACAGGAGGTTCCTGCCAGCCTTGATACCTCCATGGGGCAGGGAGGGTATCCTGCACAGGGCCAGGCATGGAGCAGGAAAGCTGCTAATTGCAGTCTTACGGCATCGGAGAGGAGCGAAACTCGCTGATTTATGGGTTGGCTGCAATAAAGCTTCGCATCACTGCAAAGGGAATTCACCCGCCTCCAAAACAAGGTTAAATAAATAGCTAATAAGAGTGCTCAGTAATCCTGCAGCAGGCACACACTCGGCTTGTGCCACACTAGCTATGACACGGTGACACATGCAGCCCCCCCACCCCAGTGATGTGCACCCAAAGGGATGTACACGCAGCACCCCTGGTGACCCACGCCGTGAGGCCAAACAATCACCCCATGCAGGTGACAGTGATGCCCCATGCACCCTGTGATGCCAGCCCAGCACATGTGCCTTTGGTTTCCTTTAAAAGACAAGCAACTGTGCTTTGATGAGAGCTCTGTAAGTGCCTGGATCAGCAGAGTGTGAAGATGTTATGGGGTGGCTGCGAAGCGTCTGAAGAGATTGTGTTGAGTGTAATGTTGGGGCAGCGGAGCCGCGCCGGAGCTGTTCCGCCCGAGGCAAGATGCTGGCAAGATGCAGCACAGCGCATGGCAGCAGCGGCCCCAGCTCTGCCTCTGATCAACTCTGACTCTAAGGTGGGGTGATGATGGCCCCGGTGCTGTTCCATCTGTGTGGGCAAGGAGCAGGTGGGATGAGGGAGGATGCATCCAGGGTTGGAGCACCTCTGAGGGGCAGCAGATTTGCACTGCAGTTGTTTTAGAATCAGAAGCATAGAACTACTAGGTTGGAAAAGACCTGTTAGATCATTGAGTCCAACTATTCCTATCTGCCACTAAACCATGTCCTTGAGTACCTCGTCTACCATCTTTTAGACATCTCCAATGATGGTGACTCCACCACCTCCCTGGGCAGCCTCTGCCAGTGCCCAGTGACCCTTTCTGTGAAAAATTATTTTCCTGTTGTCCAGTCTGAACCTCCCCTGGTGGAGCTTGAGGCCATTCCCTCTTGTCCTATCACCTGTCACTTGGGAGAAGAGCCCAGCTCCCTCCTCTNAGATGCCATTGGCCTTCTTGGCCACCTGGGTCACTGCTGGCTCATGTTCAGTCTCTGTCAACCAACACCCCCATGTCCTTCTCCTCCAGGTAGCTTTCCAGACAGACTTCTCCTAGTCTGTAGCTGCACAGGGTTGTTGTGCCCCAAGTGAAGGACCCAGCATTTGGCCTTGTTAAACTTCATGCCATTTTGCCCTTGGCAAGGTGCTGATTGTTGTCCTGGGGTTGCAGAGCCAAACAGCAGCACGGCACAGTGGCCCCCAGCTCTGGTTCTGATCAGCTCTGGTTCTGTAGACATCTCCCAGGGATGGGGTGGTGATGGCCCTCAGACTTTCCCATCCATGTTGGGGTGGGGTAAGTGGTGATGGGGAAGGATGCAGTGGGGGCTGGAGTGCATCTGCAAATCATCGTCTCTACCATCACTGCCTGCTCTTCACTGGGGGCTGCAGCAGCAGGGGTTTGGGAGAAAAGGAAATTGCAAGCACAGTGCAGAGATTATAGAGCATCCCAGCCCCACAGCAGCATTTCTCAGGGGCAAGGCTCGAAATCCCCTTCTCCATATCATCTCAGCCAACTCCAGCCATGACCGGGGACACTAGCAAGCGTCTGCCTGCCAGCAGGACCTGACGCACCCGTGGGAGCAGCCAAAGGGAAGGCAAGGTGCCCTGGGGAGATGCCAGCCTGAGCAGGAGGACTCGCAGGGCTGGAAGCCAGGCTGATGCAGCTGCACAGTGGCAGGGGCTGGAGGGGGCAGGAGGAGGAGGGATGCTGCGGTGAGCACCTCTGAGCCAGCCCTGGAGCCCAGCAAGCATCTCCGCTGGCTGTGCCTGAAGTGCTTTCCCATCAGGCTGGGAGCACTGGCACATTTTTAGACCTTTTGTTCTCTGTATAAATGCATCGCTGAGAGCGAGCGCGGGCGATTGATTTTGTGCTGGGCTGCACCAGCAGCCACCTGCTCACGCTCCACAAACAAGGATCCTGCACCCGCTGCTGTGCCTGCAGGACCCACCAGCACCTGGACATGAGGCAGGGACATGTGGGACCTCTGTGCTAGCACCTGAGCATCCCTTGCAAAGGGAGGGGCTCCCTAGTGTGGAGAAGAGTGGGAAGAAGGGGATGATAGTGGAATGATTTGGGTTAAAGGGACCTCAAGATCATCCAGATCTAACTCCCTACCACAGACAGGGATACCTCCCACTGGATAAGGCTTCTCAAAGCCTTAAACACCTCCAGGGATAGGGCAGCCACCACTTCTCTGGGCAACCTGGAAAAGACCTTTGAGATCATCAAGTTCAACTGTACCTGTTCTCTACTAAATCAGATCCCTGAGAAACTTGTCTACCCATCTTTTAAACCTCTTCAGGGATGGTGACTACACCACTGCCCTGGGCAGCCTCTGCCAGTGCCTGAGAACCCAAATGGTGAAGAAATATTCCCTAGTATCCAATGTAAACCTCCCCAGCACAACTTGGACTATTTCCTCTCATCCTATCCCTTGTTCCTTGGGAGAAGAGACCAGCACCCACCTCACCAAAACCTCCTTTCTGGGAACTCTAGAGAGCGATGGGGTCTCCCCTCAGCCTCCTCCAGGCTAAAGAGGCCCAGGGCCCTCAGCCACTTCCAGAACCCCTGGGCTCCAGACCCTTTCCCAACTCTGTTCCCATTTTCTAGATGTGCTCCAGCCCCTCAATGTCCTTTCTGTAGTGAGGGACCCCAAACTGAACCCAGGATTTGAGATGCAGCCTCACCAATGCTGAGCACCAGGGTGTGTGGGAATGAGGGTCTGATGCTTTCCATACCTACAGTTGTGGAGCAAACAAGTGTCCCCTGCAGAGAAGAGTGGGAAGGGATCAGGAATGACAACTACCCTGAACTGGAGCTGGGGATGGGGATCAGCTCCTGGAGATAGCAGGGAGCAGGGCAGGATGGGGATGGAGCTGAGCAAGGCAGGAAGTGCAGGTGGTGTGGCCAGGCAGGATGAGGATGCTGTCCTTCATCCAGGGCCACCACCCAGCTCTGAATCCACCTCCTCTGGCCACGTGGGCGACAGTTCCCAGCAGGCGGCACGAGGCAGGTGAGACCCTGGTGACATTTACACTGCGCAAAGGGCCGTATCAATAAAGGTGGGCACGTGGCACGGCGGCGAACATCACGGTGCTGCTGGGGAGCTCCCCCCCATAATTGCGGTGTGTTTGCTGCTCTCCCTCTTCGCCATGGCAACGCTTGCCTGGCGCGCGAATGTGCCTCGCAGCACATATTGTTTCAGAAAGGTCACTGCCGAGTGGTGGTGGGCTCAGCAGAGAGCGCTGCTTCAGTTCCTACATATTTATGAAGGGGGAGATGGAAGGTAATTACGGTCCCTTCTGGAGAGTTAATTTCATGATGGGCTGGGGTGTTGCTGAGGGGGAGACCTCTGCAGGGATGTGGAGGCTGAGCCTTGTGCCAGGCAGATGGGCAAAGCGGGCAGCAGCACGTGCCAGGCACCAACAGTAGGTACTGTGGAGGACCTGGGGTGTGCATCATGTAGGTTACGGTGGGTTACGTGGGGATGGAGAACCATGGGACACCATGGGATGTGGCATCTTCATTTGCCATGGTATTGAGTAACATGATGTTCCATGGGATGGGGCATCACGGAATGTATCATCTGGGGTTATGGTGGGATGGAGCACCATGGGAAACCGTGGGGTGTGACATCTTGGGTCACAGTGGGATGGAGAACCATGAGCCATCATGGGGTGTGGCATCTGTGTCACCATAGGACAAGGACAGTGACAGGCAGTACCACACTCCTGTCCTGTGCTCATGGCTTGCCTTACAGCTGGGAATGAAAGATGACTCAATACAGCATCACCTGGGTGGACAGCAGTGCCACCAGTGCCCCCGTTTTCCCTACGGACATGATGACTTCTTCCCTGTCACTCGGGATGGACCTGGACTCCCAAAACAGCCCTGCCTGGGAACATGGGGACACTGATCCCTGTCCTTCCCGGGGCCATGGGGACACCAATCCCTTCCTTCCCTGGTGCCATGGGGACACTGATCCCAGCTTTGTGGGGCCATGGGGCACTGATCTGTGCCCTGCCTGGGGATATGGGGACACTAATCCCTGTCCTTACTGGGGCCATGGAGCACTGCTCTGTGCCCTGCCTGGAGACATGGAGACATTGATCTATGCCCTGCCTGGGGCCATGGGGGCACTGATCTGTGACCTGCCTGGGGATATGGGGACACCAATCCCTGTCCTTACTGGGGCCATGGAGCACTGCTCTGTGCCCTGCCTGGAGACATGGGACACTGATCTGTGCCCTGCCTGGGGGTAGAGCAGAGGCTGAGCCATGACAGCAGCCGCTCTCATCCCTTGGCACACTGCGTGCAGGCAGGTGCAGGGAGGCAGAGCCCCGAGCGCTCCTGCTGAGCTCCATGCCCACCAGCATCAGCCCTGCGGTAATTGTGTCTCTGCCTGTGCTTAATGACAGCCTTCGGAGCAGGCAGAGCAGCAGCCAGAAAGTGCCATGGAAACCTCCCCAGCACTGCACCTGCAGCTGGGCTGTGGGCTCCTCATCCAGGGCTGCACCTCCAGCTGCTCTGCCCCTCAGTCCACTGCTCACACTCCATCACCAGCCCTTCTCCTCTGCATCTCACCCTGCGCTGCATCCCTTCCTGCTGCCCCACCCCACTTTCCCTGCTCCCAGCCCTTCCCCACTCTCCACCGTCCCCTTCCTTCTCCTGCCCCTCCAGCAAGCACCCTTGTTTCAGCTCCCAGTTCCCACAGAGGAGCCCAGGGAAGAGCAGGCACCTACTATGTCAACCTTGGTGCTGGGTGACCGCTGAATCCTGCAGACTCACCTTGGTGCTCTACCACCTGGGGTAGGTACCCCAACTCTCCCCTATGGCATTATCTTACCAACACACAGGTTTTTAGGGCAAATTCTCACCTTCTTGATGGTCTTGGAAGCTGCCAGGTCTGTGGTCTTTCCCACACGGAGGCTGGCAGCTTTGGAGAAGTTGTCAAGGACATGAGGATGTTTGTGGCCAGCTCACCTGCCTTCCCTCCAGCCCAGGATGAGGACTTAGGCACTTTCCAATTCTTAACATCTGCAACCCCATGTAGGGCGTTCCCACACATGGTCATCAAGATGAGACTAGAAGAATCAGGTGCTAACAAACATCATACCTCTGGAAAGCCCTTCCACATGGCTTGATTTTGGTGGCTGTCACCTGGGAGTCATAGAATCATAGAATCACCAGGTTGGAAAAGACCCACTGGATCATCGAGTCCAACCATTCCCACCAATCACTAAACCATGTCCCTCAGTGCCTTGTCCACCTGTCCTTTAAACACCTCCAGGGAAGGTGATGCAACCCCCTCCCTGGGCAGCCTCTGCCANCGCTCCAGAGCCTCAACATCCTTCTTGTGGTGAGGGGCCCAGAACTGAACACAGGATTCGAGGACTGGTCTCACCAGTGCTGAGTCCAGAGTGAGAAGAACCTGGTCATGCCGTTTCTGATACAAGTTGCTGGTGTTGTGGCCAAACGAGTCAGCAGTTCAAGCAAGCAGAGGATGAGACATCTTGCTCCTGGCAGTTTATGGGATCAAACCGTACCTGAGACAGATCCAGAGGGAGAGCATGATGTGGAAAGACAGTGGGTAGGACTCAAACCACCTTGTGGTAGATCCAGAGGGAGATGACCTGAAAAGGTGGTGGTTAGCAAGGCATTTTTGGGCTTCCCACCTGGCTACCCAACATCCGTGCAGGACAACTGGGAGATGTCTAGGTGCCACTGCACACCCAAACCCCAGGCAGCTCCATCAGAACTGGTAGCAGGCGAGGAAGCCTGTGATCTCCTGAGTCTGCTGGCAGGGAGCCTGGGGTACATTTGCTCCCTCAGCAGCTGCCAGTAGAGCATCCCAGGGTTGTCGCTGCCTGGACAACTTAGTGCAGTTCCGCAGGGGCACAGGTCGGTGCAGTCCATCACGTGGGGGCTCTCTTCTCCCACGGATTCGGGTCCCTGAGCTACAGCGTGCTGCTTTAGACCTAGCTTTGTCAGGACATGCAGAGCGAGGTGCGCCAGGAAGGCTTTGCAGCCAAGCCACTAAACTGCCTGCCTTGTGATGGAGAGATAACTCGGGCACCTCCAGGTCCTCGGTTCATTATCTCGCCTGTATGTTCATTAGTCATCAATCCTTATGTAAACAGCCACAGCCCCAGGCCTCTGCTTCCATCACCCTGGCAACAGCACAGCGCAGCCCACCCTCCTTTTAGGTTGTGCTCTGGGTTCCCACCTGCTCCACAGCTCTGTCTGTAGCTGTTTGCCTTCTCCCTTTGGTCCCACACAGTACGTGTGAATTCATCTTCACGCTTCTCTTGCCCAGAGCTGGATCCTGGACTTCCCAGTCGCCAGCATCCACTGAGCCAAGGAGCAGGGAAGCGGCTGTGTGATGAGAACTGGACCTGGCTGCTGTCCTTCCTGGTCAAGACTTGCTGCTAAAGGACAAGTTGAGGTCACATTGTGATGTGGGTCAAACAGGGAGTAAGAAAAACAACCCTCCCTGGGATCTGGCTGAGCTGTGTGGGGTGTGTGGCCAGGGCTGGGAGAGAGAGGGGTGTCTGGAGAGGGGCGCAGAGACAACTACGATCATCAAATTATTTGGTTGGAAATTAATTTTGAGATCATAGAGTCCAACT
>WAAB01007048.1:10445-21102 GCA_013389865.1 Piaya cayana
GAGATTTAGGCTAGAGATTAGGAGGAAGTTTTTTATGTAAAGGGTCGTTAGACACTGGAATATGCTGCCCAGGGAGGGGGTTGATTCACCTTCCCTGGAGGTGTTTAAGTTACGAGTAGACGAGGTCCTGAGGGACATGGTTTAGTGTTTTGTGGGAGTGGTTGGACTCGATGATCCGATGGGTCTCTTTCAACCCAGTGATTCTGTGATTCTGTGATTCTGTGATTCTGTGTGGTAGCCCTATCATTGGTTGATTTTTCTGATGTCCTTCAAACTGAATTGTGAGGGCCATGTTTTTTGGTGGCCTTTGCAATAAAATGCAGAGACTTTCAAGTGGAAAGTATGCAAAGGAAAAAGCCTTTGGATGAAAGTGCCTTTGGATGTGGTAAGATGTTACTTAGCTAAGTAAAGGCTCAGTGAGATCATAACTCAAGAGAAAACTAAGGCCATCATGTAGCAGGCATTTTAATTGAAAATGTTCCACTTGAAAATTGTTAGACATTATTTCTTATCAGCAGTACAATAAACTTTTCAATTATAAAAGGCATTAAAGTTATGCTTAACCATCACGACAAGTCAGTCATTGTTTTCTGAGCTGGTAGCCCTGCCTCCATACTTTGGCATGCTTGCAGGAATATCAGCTGACCTGGAAAGACTAAACGACTAGATAAAGCAAGGTAGCAACAAACTGTTATCTGCATTTGGAAATGGGCAGGAGCACAAATTGTCCCTAGCTGGGCTGAGGAAACCTACAGGCAAACCAGATGTTAGAGATCGCACGGCTCCATTCAGCATCAGTACCTCTTGTCGGGTAAATGAGCAAAGAGTTCCTTCTAAAATCAGATGTGAAATCCTGACAAAGGTGAAATTAATACCAAATCCTCTGTTAAGTGCATTTCTGCAGCTATTTCACCTGCTAACTCCAGTGATTTATGCTGCTCCAGAACAGGGTTCTAGATCAATACATTTATTAATCTCACAAAGCAGATTACAAAGAGAGGATGGTCAAAAGGAGTTTAGTCTGCTTTGTGTCAGGATTGTTTCATAATTTCTAAACTATTGTTGAATATCACATAAATATTACATTAGCTTCAGATTTGGAAAGCTCCTTGTAACTGTGATTCATTAAGCTATCAACTAATACTAGACCACTTTTTACAGACCTGCATGCCAATAGACTGGAAATATGCTGGGAAGCAATGAAAAGGAGAAGAGCAAGGCATGAAGATAGTGAGCTTTGCATCAGCCCTCTGCCATGGGGAGGGCGAGCAGCAATGAAGGCAGCCTGTCTGCAGGGGTGGAAAGGCCCTTGGACAGTTATAGGTAATGGTATAGCACCATGGGCCAGAAGATGATTGCAAACAATTTTTACACCAAAGAGAGAAAAATGGTAAGAAATTTACCTCCAGATACAGGGAAGAGCCACAGTGTTTCATCTTAGATTAACAAGACTAAAGCTCTCAATTTCTTAGTGAGAAGTCTGAAAATGAGTGAAAGTGATTTGTCATGTAATGACTTTCTTAAGAGAAGCAGTTCCATCAGTGACATACAAACAGTGCAGAACAAGAATACAGTGAGTTTTCCTCTATGACACTGAATTTCAGGTCTACGTAAGTGTTAGACAGTAAACAATAGCTTCTCTGAATGCTTCACCCAGTGAAGCAGGTAAGAGAAGTTCAACCATCAGCTGTCCCACAAGCATCTGCAGCCTATCCTGTAGAATCCCACATGCTCTCTCTACAAATGAAGCGCTCAGAAAGAAAAGACAGTGAAAAAACAAGAGGACTCATAAAGTATTAGGAAATCTTTTTGTTGGGAAGGTATATGCTGTTGATAATAAAACCCAATCTCCTTGTGGTTTCTGAAGAACAGAATTTGCTCTACTCAATTATATATGGACATTTATCTTGCTTATAAAGGAAAGCTTGCTAATATTCATGTATTTCTTGAAGAGTGATCCAGCTGGTTTTATTTTCACTCGCACATGTGAATTGAAACCTCAGGCAAAACAAGAACTGTCTCTCATACCTTTTACAGTTGAACAAATAGTATTTGCCCTGTTAACACCATTCTTAATTGGACCACACTGTGAGGAGCAATTAAGACTAAACGGCCACTTGCTGAGAGCTGGTGAAAGGGAAACTACAGCTTGAGGCATTTGCTTTCTCGAGATAAAGTGCAGTTGCCTTATTTTGGTGTTAAAGAAAAAGCTTATTTTTTAATTGCTTAGTATATTAAAAAGGAATTATTCAATTCACAGCAGGGAAATCAGTTTTGGGAGGGATTATATTTTTCTTTTTTTTTCAAAACTGCTTTGTGTGTTTAAAGAATTCTAACTGACAGTACTGGAGGTGGGACTCCCTTGTCCTAGAAAGAAGCAGTGGCAACTACAGCAGCAATAAGCTTGCTGTGTTGTCTCACCTGTAACTTGCAAAAGAAGTTCCGGGACTAGAAAATTTTTCCGTCTTATTCATGTTTTGTTAGTCTGTCGGTTAAGTACTGGGTGCATGACATAGCAGTGCAAACTGCTGAGTTACTGTAAACTAATGCAGCAGCACAAGGTAACTTTTCATATACCTTCTTAAATAGTTCCAAAAGGCCTATCAGTCCATGAAATGTCCTCCCTCTTCAGATACACCCCAGTGCGAACCATACCTGCTGCTGCTCTTCTACAGTGATTAAAATAAATACCACCTGCAGTGAACTGAAACTATCTTGAGGAGGATCATAGGTCCTTATTTGAGAGGAAAGGTCACTGACTGGCAACAGAAAAAGGAATCTGCTTCAGTTACGGCAAATGAGATATTGCAGAATGGTTAAACCTGAGGAAGCTCATGGTACCTCACAGCTGACAGCCTACTGCCTTTCACTCATGCTTAAGTTAGGATCCTGAGACAGTTTCCCAAACAGTTTCACCTCCTAACCTCACCACCACTCTGACAGTAGGCATCCTCCCAGTGCTGATGCTAAACCAGCTGCATTTCACCATCTGCCTGTTTCCCTGGCATGCTGCTGAATAGCCAGCGCCTGCTTATTTTTTCTGAGGTTTGGTCTCCACAGCCCTCAACTGGGCCATTGACTGCTGACATCTCAGCCCTGCCTGAAAGGGTTTTCTGACAAGAAGGCTTCTGCGGTCCTCTACAGCTCAGAATAAATCCTCATGTGGGAGCCAGGCTTGGTGCAAACTGGCTGGACTAAGTTACAGATAATTAAGAAAGTCTGCTGCAGTCTCAGCTTCTTGGTCTCGCCCCAGCCAGAAAACAAACTCAAGAGTTTTCAAGTTTTCTGGGAAGGAAACCTGTATTTATAATGGTGGATGAAGAGTGATTGACCAAGATATTAGCCTCAAGGTATATTTCTAAACTCTGACCTACAAGGCTCCTCCACTGTATCAGACAAAAGCTAGGCTAGGTTTCATAAGAAAACTAATTGTTCTTCTAATGCTTCCTTACCAAATCAAGGTCCTCACAATTCACAGTGCTCACATCACTATAGTGCAGATTTTAAAAGCCTGAATGCCCAAGGATTTGTCTAAACTACTTTTATATCACACCCCAGGATTTTTTTGTGTGATGTTTTCTTCATATAAAACATTTGGAAATAGGTAACAGGTAAGTTCATGCTGTTATATGTATGCATATTTACATCTTTTTTTTGGCTTCCAGAGTCCATTATCTCTCTCCATAGAGACCAAATCTTAAAGCCCTTTAGCTATCAGTGCAGGCAGTCTTGGTATCATGAGCATCATTTCATCTCATGTATCATCTACCTAATGATTTAACTGATAAGAAAACACTGCCAACATTAGTATTACAATTTTCCACTCCCCAAAAAATATTTACTTTCAATTTAGCTACTACCTGGCAAAAAGATCACTGAACATCTGCAAGAGATAAAGTAACCTTAATCCAGTTTCTCTCTGCAGATGCTAAGGGCCATGTTCTTCTGCTTGTGCAGCTTATAGGTCAGACTTCTGCACAATTTAAATGAGAGGCAGATTGCTTGACTGTTTGTGGAAGTGGTATAAACAGGATCTGCCCTTCACTGACATTGTACACCTTGGAGAGTTCAGTGCTTACCTGAGGGAATAGGGAGCACAAGCGTCTCAGAGAAACCGGGTGTAAGTTAGTAGTAAAGGAGAAAGAAGCTGCTTTGGTGTGCATTCCTCTGAAAGACTTGTGCATCCTGGGCAGTTTAAGGCCAAACAGAGTGAAACAAAAAGAAAGCTGGTTCTGATAGTAAATGATCAACACTGGAGCTAGACTCCAAAACAAACTGTATAATCTGCTACTCTGACACACAGACTAGATGCTGTTAATTGGCATAGCTCTTCAATTAGCATAGAGTTGTCATCTCCGCAGGCAGTGGGTGAGTACGTGCAACATGCTGGTGTGGAGCACAACACAGACCAGTAGGGAGTCTTCTACTCCCATATCAATGTCCTGGCTGAGAAGGTTGCTCTTGGCTAAAAAGCAACATTGGAGGTCACAGAGGGGTAGCTCTAAAGTGGATCCTAATGTGTAGAGTCAAGCAGCTGAGCAGCCAGCATGTTTCTTTCCAAGCTGTACCCAAGAAGGCTTCTTCTGGAGGGCTGAGAACAGTAAAGCCAACATACAAGCCATTGCCTAAACTTATTACCCCCTTAATAGAAAGAAAAAGGCTAGTGCTTTACTTAACAAGTTTATCATGTATTATCCATTTGCATTCAGCACTGCAAATCTTGCATGCCATGGGCTGGGTTGGTATTTTCACCTCTGACCCACAATTTGTTGTCATTTTAGTATCACCATATGCAAACAGTTGCTCTATCCATATATCAAGCACCTTTGACTAAAGGTTTCCACTAAAGAATTCACCAAGCAGTGATGAACCTCCCTAAGAACAGCATAATGTGAGACAGAAAAGGCAGTAAATGTTTCCAGGGAGCAAAGAAGCCTTAAGCAGCCAAATCAGCAATTTTTCTGTTGCCTTGTGCAGCTGCAAGTCCTTTTATCAGTGTCAGTCCTTCCAGGCTATGGGCAAGAACCCTCAGCTGGGATGTGTCTGCACATATATGTATTTACAGACAGCTCACCTGATTCCAGTAATTACATTACAGGCCTAAAAATCTTGATGTTAGCCATGTCTGACCAGATGGATGTTGAGGCTCTGGAGCAAGTCCAGAGAAGAGCAAAAAAGCTAGTGAAGGGGCTGGAGAACAGACCTTATGAGGAACGGCTGAAAGAGCTGGGGTTGTGTAGCCTGGAGAAGAGGAGGCTGAGAGGAGACCTCATTGCTCTCTATAACTACCTGAAAGAAGGTTGTGGAGAGGAAGGATCTGGCCTCTTCTCCCAAGGGACACGGGACAGGACAAGAGGGAATGGCCTCAAGCTCCACCAGGGGAGATTTAGGGTGGACATTAGGAAAAAATTTTTCACAGAAAGGGTCATTGGGCACTGGAACAGGATGTCCAGGGAGGTGGTTGATTCACCTTCCCTGGAGGTGTTTAGGTGCTGGTGGATGAGGTCCTGAGGGGCATGGTTTAGAGATTGGTGGGAATGGTTGGACTCGATGATCTGGTGGGTCTCTTCCAACCTAGTGATTCTATGATTCTGTGATTCTATCCCATGTGGAATGGTAGAATTTTACAATCCACCACCAAGCCTGTGGCTTGTTCACCAGTTTATGTGGGTCAAGCTCTGTTTTCTACAGGAGCAGAGAAAGTGAGAAAAAGATCATTGAAATCCATAGAGTTACTTCATCTTCATGGATTCTAGAAACAGCCATTTTCTGAACAGCTGATGCAGTCAAGACTAGTCTAAGGCTGTGATAGCTTATTACAAAGCACCGTGGAGGGGCTTTAACCCTGCTGCTTCGAATACTCCTGCTGGCATCATTGAGTCATTATGGCATCATTACTCTTGCTGGCCTCCTGCTTTGCAGCAGCAGCAGGAGATCAGAACGTGTCAACTCCCTTTGGTAAAACAAATCCACTCTAAAGTCCTAGAAAAAAGCAAGAAGAAAAGATGAGCTTCCCTTGCTCTGCATTTTGCTGTGAGTGGTATTGAGGGTCTCAATTCCCTTCCAGCATCTGCAGAGAATTGCATCTCTTCTCCCTCTCTAAAATGTTAGTCCTACAACTCTGTTTTCTTTTTAGCTCCCCTGAGTGGATATGAAGAGGGATATGTCCGCTGGTGGTGATGAAAGGCAACTTGGAGAGTTCTCTGAAGTGGAACCCTGCCAATGTTACAAAGACAAACCTATCTCAGCTGTTCACGGAAATCTGAAATATTCCTGGGGGTTTAGCTCTGTTAGGGACAATCAGTTCAAAGATGCTGAGCCCCTGAAGTTTCCTCTGACATAATTCTTGACCTGACAAGCAACCTTGTGATTTAACCACAGGTTGGAAGTCCAAATGCTGTGTACTCCCTCCTAAATATTTCCAAGATGGAGTAATCATATATCATGGCTTTTGTGAAGGAACAATGAAAAATTTCATATAATGGGAGTAAAAAGTATTTGAAAAAGGGTTCAAAAGCTTTTGAGAAATATTAAGGCTAATCTAGTATATTCCCAGACTGTTGAGTATTAAATTGGCATTCACTTTGTTTATTTATCCTTACCCTTTTTCTTTGTGTTGTCCAGATCACCCTTTCTGGATGATACAGGGGAAAATCAATCTACCACTTTGAAGTGATTTTCTAGTGGTGGTTTGTTGGGTTTTGATTAGTTTCTAGGTAGAAGCAGATCAGTGGAGCTATTTTGCAATATTTATCTTAAAACATTCCTTTTTTTAATGCAGATAGTTGAGAATTATTTTAAATGGTCTTACTTAATTGCTGTCTTCACACTTCTCCCAAAGCTGGTAAGTCTGAAATATTCAACCCGATCTGTTCTGTGGCACAGTTGTGTGACCATGTACTTTTTTTTTGGTCCAGGTATGACACTGTAAGTGCTTCTTTAGCTTATCAAGAAGCAAAAAGGAAAGAATGTTGGGTAAATAGCTCTTTTTATACTTGTATGCCAGGTATATAAACTGAAAAATAAACTGATTCACAAATGAGATCAGTGATGACAGAATTATCAGACAGTTAATCCATGATGTGAATGAGATCAAAGCTGTATGTGCTTTTGTCCCTCACTTACTTCAAATTAATTTGCTTATTCATGGAGTGATTTTCTCTAGAAAACCCATTGATTCCTGTTTAAAAACTAGCATATGTTGTATTAGTTCAAAACAACAAGAAAAATAGCCTTACCACATAAGTTCATATTTTAAATGCAACATGCTTTACATAAATATGTACACAGCCAGTAAAGCAGTTGCATTTTATGCAAGAGAGATGAAGGAAGATTAGAGAACTGTTGTTCTGAAGTACTAAAATTTTTAATGTCAGATTACAAAAAAATTACACAAATCAGAGTAATTTTTCCAAGCTGTGCTTCTTAAAAAAATGAAGTAATTACTGGAACATCTCTCTAAACTGTCCATATCCCTCTGCAGGGCCTCTTTGCCCTCAATAGTGCACCTCTAGTTCAGGTTGTTGCCTCGGAGTTAACAGCTCCCCCTAGTTTCATATAATCAGCAAATTTGATAAGTAAACCTCAAGTATGGCATCCAGGTAATTTATGAAGATACCAGACAGTACTGATAGATTCCTGCAGAACTCCACTAGTGACTGGTCGCCAGCCTGATGTAACCCCATTCATTCTGACCCTTTGAGAACAACTCATCAGACAACTGTTCATCCACTGCATTATGTGTTTATCCAGCTGTAAGTTGGACATTTTGTTTAGGAGGATACTGTGAGAGACTATCAAAGGCATTGCTGAAATCCAGAAAGATTATGTCTACTGGTTTGCTTGGTCAACTGGGTGAGTAACTTATCCGTAGAAAGAAATTGAGTTTTTCAGGCAGGACTTTCCCTTTATTAATCCATGCTGTCTGGGAACAATGGCTCTCAGGTTTTTTTTCAGTAGCCCCCAGAATAATCTTCTCTATAATCTTACCAGGCATTGAAGTGAGAGTAACAGGCCTGTAGACACTGGAATCATCCCTTCTGCCCTTCTTGAAGATTGGGACAACATTTGCCAGCTTCCAGTCAACTGGTACCTCTCCAGATTCCCAAGAGCATTGGAAAATCATTGAAAGATATCTCAGTATGACATCAGATAGCTTATTAAGTACCCTTGGATGAATTCCATCAGACCCCACTGACTTATAGGGACCCAGCTGGAGCAGCAAATCCTGCACAAGTTCAGGGTTGGTTTGTTGTTTATCGTTTACACAATCTTCATCCTTTAGACCAAGGCTTTGGATGGCAGGGCAAAAGTCTATCATCTGTATTGAAGATACAGGCAAAAAAACCATCTAATATCCCCATTTTGCCTATACCCCTGTTTATGAAGTGTCCATGTTCTTGAAGTAATGGGCCAATGTTATTTCTGGCTTGCCTTTTGTTATAACGCATTCTAAAAAGCCCATTTTTTACTATTTTTCACAATGCTGGCCATCTTCAACTCTAACTGAGCTTTGACCACATGGATTTCTGCCCCACAGTGTCAAACAGCATTCCTAGTCCTCCCATGTAACCCGTCATTGTTTCCACTGACAGAAAGGGAAGGAGTTCAAATGAAAATGCACAGGCAGTGCTCTTTGCTTTCAGTTAACAGGATTAATGTGACAAAATTCCTCCAGATCTGTACTAGTATAATCGAGGTTGGCACATGATCTCATGCCACACTCACTTTTCCATACGCTCTTTCCCAGGTGTAACTTTCATCGTCTAAAGTTCTAACAGAAGTGACCTGAGTACTACTTTCTGGTCCAAGAGGGTAGCACACAAGAAAAGAAAAGTGGAAATTGAAACAGAGAGGAGGGGGACGGGCTTATTTTGGAGAGGATTGGGCCATCAAGAACAGTTAATGAGAGGCAGCACAGTTCCACAAAGCTTTTGGAGCTGGCTTGAAAATTCATAGGTAACCTGGAAGGAGAAAGGGAAAAACACACTTGCCATTTCAGAGAGAAAAATATTATTCCTGCATTATGCTGACTGGGTCAGGAGACTACATGTACCTGGTGGAGGTCAAGGACAACAGAGCGATGATACTATTGCTTGCTTCCAAATCTGAAATGATACCATATATTGCACTACAATCAACAGTGGTATTACTTCCAGTTGAGCTGCTGCTATTTTTGCTAATAGCTGGCTGTTTTCTCCTGAAGAATCAATCTAAAGATGGGAAAGATAGTACACTGATAAAAATTACTGTTTCTGTGTGACATCCTATACTTGGTAGGTCTTGCTAAGCTCTTTTAAATGTAGAAGTGCATGCTGGACGATGGAAGCTGTCTGCTCTCTTCAGATTCGCTGCACTGTGTAGGTATGGTGGCCTTGCTAAATACCTTGCCTGCAAATCACTTCCACAGCCTTCCTCATCCTTAGCTCATCAGTTTCTTCTTTAATTAGTGAAACAAAAGGTAACTGGGAATTAACTTTCACTAGCTATATTCTTCTCTTTTATTCATGCATTTTTCAGTTTCAAGCACACAGTAAATAGGACTCAGACAAACCTGAGTAATTAAAGTGAGTGAAGATCCAAGGAGATATTTTTTCTGATGAACAAAATTTCCTCCAGAAACACCAGTTCTCTGAACCTAAGTAGCTTTCTCCAAAGCACCCTGGCTAGCTGCAGAGCTAGACTCAGTGCTCCTAGCATTCTCTGTGGACATAACTGAGGTGGTGCCACGTATTCCCATGAGGTGCAAGGCTGGCCTGGGAGCCAGGCGCCCAGCTCAGCAACAAAGGCTCCTGACCCATTTGTTCCTGGCAAGAGTTGTTCGAGGTGCCAGCTGCTTCTCAGTAGCACCTCCCAGCTCTGCCCCAGAGTCACAAGCAGTTTCCAGACCTTCTGCTCACAGTGAGCTGACAAAATCAGTCGTTTCAGTGACAGGCTGCTGGATTTAAGGATGCACCTGAAATTTAGGTCAGAGAAAGGTCTCCGCCCAAAGCAAGGAAAACTACCACAAATCCATAAAGTTGCACACCTGGTTTCAGGGCAGTTCTTGTATCTTTACAGAGTACAGAAATCATACTGTCTGCTCTGGCCAAAAGGCTTGTCTTTAAGAGACAAAGGGGAAACTTATATCCATATGCAAATACTTATGGCCCCAATCCTGCAGTTTATAATGCTCAGGCAGACCTCTGTGCTCAAGTGGAGCACCATTAACTTTAATGTGGATTCCAGCCATGCATTTGAAATTGCCAGATTAGAGGCTGAAATTATATGCTTTTGGAGGCAGGTACCGAGAAGACTGTGAGCATTTAGCAAAGGTTAATAAAAACATTCAAATATCATAATAATGACAACAGCAATAACAATGATGATAAAAATAGAATAGATAATAAAGCTGTTTACAGTATTTAGTTTCAGTTTTCCTCAAGAACAAAGAACACATCAACTTGAATTGGAGTAAACTAAATTTTGTGAGGCATGATGTAGCAATTTGAGTCCAGTTTGGGAAAATTCTTTTTGGAATTATTTTTTTGAGTATAAAAAATTTTTGCACAGATCTGTTTAAATAAGAAAAAAAAATCATCCCTTATGAAGCATTCACACTGCAACTCAGAACATGCAATGGCCTTTTTCAGGGCTAGAGAATCATAGAACAATCAGG
>WAAB01007049.1:0-12104 GCA_013389865.1 Piaya cayana
ATAACCTCCCTGGACCTGCTTTTGACCTCAAAGCCCATCTCATTCCTCCTCAGCCACGGACAGGGGCACCTTCCAGGGGATGAAGTTGCTCAAAGCCCCATCCAACCTGGTTTTGAACACGCCCAGCGATGGGGCAGCCACGGCTTCTCTGGGCAACTCGCAAGAAAACGTTTCTTCCTAAGATCTAAATCTCCTGTTTCAGCTGAAAACTGGCCTCCCTTCTCCTCTCCCTGCGCTCCGTGGTTTTTGCTCCATGTTTTGGCGGCCAGGACTCAGTGAGGCTGGACCAAAGGCTCTTTACCAGCCCCCCTACAAGTGTGTGCACCCCAGTTCCTGATGCATTGCTCCCCTCAGCAGCAGGGAACCTCCTGTGCCCACGTGAAAGCTTTGCAAGCATCACCCCATCTCCGAAGAGACAGGAATAAAGAGCTCGGCCTCAAAACGCATGTCAAAGTAGTTTATTTATTTATCTTTTTTTGCCTTTTTTTTTTGTTTCCCTCTCCCCCTAATCTGTGATTCCCAAAGTCCTGTACAACAGATCACCAGGTGAAGGTTAGTGAAAGCCAACTGTCTGCTTCATTTCCAAGCTAATTAGGGAAGGGGAAAAGAAAAGAAAGGGAGGCTGGCAAGAGAAATACGGCCATGAGAAATGCAAAGAAGAGAGCTCGATGCCTCGAAACAAACCCTGGTGAGAACTGTACACGGGAGCGTGGCCGGAGCACTGCCACCCCCCTGGAGCAGAGGCATTGCGCTCCTGGGACGCAGCACTGCAGGGACCAAGCTCAAAATATTAAACATGTACGAAACCAAACCCACCCCCCACCACCACCCTGCCCCAAACAACACCCCCCCACACCCCCAAGAAAGTCAAAGATACTCATTTACAAAGACTGACTTGTACTTCAAAAGGTTTCCTGTGGAATTAAAAGCCCTCGCAGTTAAAAGTAAAATACCCAGCTGCCCTGCAAACAGTGTCTGTGAGCTGACTGGAGCTTAAGCAACGGCTTTTTCTTCCCATCGCATCTTTAAAAAGGAAAGCTGACCCAGAGCGCAGCGCTGAGGCCATTAGAGTCTCTTTGTAACCAGTCCATCCTCCGCTGCGGCTGAGCTGGCCGTCCCCGAGCCCAGCACGATGCTTTTAATCTGAATAATGCACAATCCAGGAGAAAAAGGGCATTTTGTCGGCTGAACTGGGGTGTTGCGAGGTTGGAGGAGAGTAATGGAGACAGGCAGGAGAAACCAGAGTGCAGGAGTCCTTATACAGGCACCGTTGCAATGGGTGATTCCTCTCCACAAAGCAATGATACGACCAGACAGCTCCTTTGCAGCATGTTTAGTGCAGAGGGACAAGCTCAGCAGACTGTTCTGTGCCTGCTGCCCCACCAGCACAGCCCTGGCTTCAGCCAGTGTGGCTGGTGGAGCTGGGGCAGAGCTGGTACCACAGCCCCGGCCAGGCTGCCTGGCTCTGGGAAACGATTCGGAGAAAAATAAAACCGTAGATGGGGCTTTGACACATTCCTGGAGGGGGAGAAAGCGTCATGGCACAAACGCGTGTAGAAATGTGCATGCAGAGGGGTGGGCACGTACATGGTCACACTCTTGCTCCCCCAGCCCTCAACCAGAAGTGACGTATGGCATTATTTGGAGCAGAGATGCTGATTATTTGGAGGGGGCACCTATAAGTATTCCTCTGCTCACACTTTCACTGTGTGTTACTTCCATAGCCAGTTAGTGCAACGGGTTTGCAACCTGCCCCTTGCCCAGCTCCATGGGGGGGGTGTCTGTGCAGCTGCTCCAGGGGCTCCACAGACAGGCTGTGCGCCCACCAGGCATCCTAACCTGAGGGGATTGAGCCCATCACTGGGGAATAAACGACCAACCTGAGCAGGGAGACAGCCTGGGAACAGGGTAGGACTGTGCACACACACATGGCTGCAGCACGGAGCGGTGCAGAAGGGTGGGAAGAACAGCCCTGCTTTGCTGTGGGACCTTGGGGTGCTGGGGGGGGCTGCGTGCGCTAGGGCCAGGAGCAGCCAGGTGCAGCATCTCCCCCCAGCAGGGTGACAGGCACCCACGGACTTGCCGCAAAAGCCCTTCTGCAGCCAACTCTCTGCCCCGTTACTTGCTTCTCATCCCCCGGCACTCGTGTTTGTTCCATATAAAAGGATGTGCAATATCAAAAAATCCTCTATATAAAAAGAAAAATGCAACACAGCACTAGAAAAACCTCGTGTCCCAGCTGCAACCCCTCCCTCGCACCCCTTTAGGTTGGTTTTTGTTACCCCTTTGTATTGCCATTTAGCACGTCTCTGCCTACAGAATAGGTGGAAATACATTCAATGTTTCTTCTTCTTTCTTTTCCAAAATACTTCCACGAATTTCAGAAAGTTCCCCCTGCTGTTAAGAGCCCCCAAGGCAGCCGTGAGGTGCAGCCAGCGCCTCAGACATCGGTGCTTATGCTGCGGCTGCGGGAGAAGGCTTCCCGCATGGCCGAGAGCCGGTTGGGGTTGAGCGCCTGCAGGTTGGAGACGCTCACGGGCAGCTCGAGATCTTCTTGGCTCACCGTGTTGTAGCTGACGCGATCGCCGCCGTTGTGCAGCTCCTCGGGGGGCTCCTGCAGGAAGAAGGTGGGGGGCTCGTAGGGGGTGCAGCTGGGGCAGCTGGGGCGGCTCTGGGCTGGTTTCTTGCCGAAGGGGGACGAGGCGTAGAGGGACGGGCCGTTGGTCAGCACTACGTTGCGGTTGCAGTGGAGCGGAGGGATGTGGGAGTGCACGGCGAAGTCGGGCTCCTCCTCGTCCTCCTCGGATTCATCCTTCTTGCAGCAGTAATACTGAAACGGGATGGCCCCGCGGGGCCAGGGCTCAGCTGGCACCCCAAACTGACCACCCTGCCAGCCAGGGGCTGTTCCATGCATGCCAGCCCTGGGGATTGGGATGCTGGGCTGCCCACAGGGGTCCCTCCCCATCACAAACATGCTTTGGGGCCTGTGTACCCCCCACCCCAAGCTTTACCTGGAGCCTACAGTAGCAGAGGACGGCGATGATACAAAGTAAAATGACAGTTGCTAATATTCCACCTGTGATGACCACAGTCCCGGCTGTCATCCGCCCTCTTCTCCATTAACAGCCTGCGAAAGCAAGGGCAGGGGGTGATGGGGTGCAGGGCAAGGCTGGCGCTCGGTGATGTACGAGGCTGTAGATCCCCAAGCCCTCAGCTCACCCCCATTTAAAGGGAGCTAGAAACTAGGAGGTCGCTGTGGGAGGTGATGGATAGAATCAGGTGCCTGTGAAAGCCATCAAGGAATCCCCGTCCCCTCTAAATGCCACTTTGTTAGGTGCAGGGTGATAAAAAAAAGCCTTCACACAGCATAGAATCACCAGGTTGGAAGAGACCCACTGGATTATTGAGTCCAACCATTCCTATCAAACACTAAACCATGTCCCTCAGCACCTTATCCACCCATCCCTTAAACCCATCCAGGGAAGGTGACTCAACCCCCTCCCTGGGCAGCCTGTTCCAGTGCCAAATGATCCTTTCTGTAAAAATTTTTTCCTAAAAAAGGTGAGAGGCTTAGAGAGCAGCAGCTCGTGGGTCATCCAGGCTGCTCTACATGTGGGATGGGGTCTCAAGGGAAATAAAACCTTCTGCTTGGTGCCTGTGGCACCCAGCGCACCATCCTGTCTCCTGCTTGATGGCAGAGAGATTCAGTGGTGGGAGAAGGAGCCTTGCAGTAAGGATTTCTGAGCCGTACACATTTTTCTCTGAGCCTATAATCCATTTTCCCCATGAAAACAATGTGGTATTTTAATTTGGAATAACTGGAGCTGCTAAGTGAGCCTTTAATGACCAGAGGGACAGGCGTTCTCCCCTCTCGGAGCAGTAAGCTGAGCTATGGGATGTGTCCGCCTGCTGCAGGAGGCACCAAACTTCTCACCTTCACCATGGCCAAGCTGCAGTTTTAGGAGTGCTGCAGGGGCACCCCAAGATGATGCTTCTGGCAGCCTCGGGAGAGCTGTTCATTCCCACCAGAGCAAACATCACTGCTGGGACCTAGCGTGCGGCTCATCATGGAGATGCTGTGGCTCAGCCTGGCCCCACGGTTGCGTTTTAGGGTACCAGGGCACCCTTCTCTCCTCAGAATGCCCTTAGAGCAACCTGGACAACGACGCAGAACTAGTTGCAGTGGAAGGTCTTGGTTTCCTGCACCACTAGGGTCACTCAGAAGGCAGATGCTGTGCATCACACACAGCGCACGAGGCTTGCAACACCAGCAAAAGGTCTTGCCCTGAGCATCCCTGCCCAGAGAGCTCACAGGAGGGTTTGAATTTCCCTCCATCCCATGCGGAATAAGACCAAGCTGTTTGCCACAGGAAGGATGCTGAGGATCCACGTACCTGCCTGCACACACCTGCTCACAGCTACGCAGACAGCGGCACTGACACCAGCACCGCTCAGCAGCCCTTTAGTGCTGCACCCGTCAGACTGCAAATAGGCGAAGTGACACGAATTAAGCCAGAAACTGTCCCCTGACCACCTACTCTACAAGTGCTCTCACAAAGCTGGCCTCCAGCTCACGCTACGAGGTTAAAACAAAAAAAAAAAAAGCAGCCACCTCAGCCCCAAATTACTTCAGCACCTGAGGAAAAGCAACTGTATCTGTCAGGGATTTAACCCGCTTCCAAGGAAAATAAATCTGTGGCATATTTTCAGGCTCTTAATGTCCTGCTAAAGTTGGGTAAGTGCTGAATGGATAAAGCAGTATCACATTTTATGTTGCAGCTGAGCAGCGCTGTAGGAGGGAAGCTAATTTATAACGACGTCTGAACGGCTTCTCGCACCGCGCGGCCACGGGGCAAGCGCCAGGACAAATCCTGCCCTCATTCCTCAGGCAAAACGCTCTCAGGAGCCTCAGGGGGGGAGGAATACAGCCAGGGGAAGGGTTTGTAAAAAAATGCATTAGTGGTTTAGAGACTTTGGTTTAAAGAGGGATGGAGGCACTCGGAGGCAGGCTTGGGGTGCACTGGGTGCATGCTCCGAGCCAGCTGGAAATTCCCATCTGTGGGTGCTTTGCTGCTCCCATTTGGAATCAACGTGATGCCACGGAGCCCAGGGCAGGTGCAGGACCTGGTTCCAGGATAGTTGGACTCAGCCCTGCAGCCTCTCAGGGACGGGTGCTGCACCCGTCAGAGCAGATCAGCATCTCCCCAAGCTCCTTGCCAGCCCCAGATGAAAGGAGGCAGGCAGGACTCAGGTAGGGAGGGCTCCTCCGCTTCGCTGATGGTTAATTAAAAAGCTGCCTACCCCGGAGGGACAGCGAGGCTCGCACAAAGCCAGTATTCAGTGTTTCTGTCCAGCTGTGGTCAGGCAAACGCGGCATTGCAGCCACCGCTCCATCCAGACCAACACACCATTTGCATTTCTCTTTTTTTTTTTTTTTCCCTCCCTGAACATACTTGTCTGATTAAAGCTGTGTACCTGAAAGCATTAAACTCTCCAGCGTGCAAAGGGGGAGGAAAGCAGAGCGCACGGAGGCCCATAAGCAGAACAATTCCTGTCTAGACCTCTTTTTTTACATTTGTTCCTAATTTCACGCTCCACAGGCTCCCAGATTCATATATTTAGTAATAAATATCCTGGTAAAAGGAAGTGCTTTGCAGCTCCACTGTGGTCTTGTAGAAAAGTATGCAGGAGCCTTGGTATTAGGAACGCAGGCACCGAGAGATGCGGTCCCAGCAGACACTCGCTTGGCTCCTTCCTCGCCCTTCAGTAACGTTAGGAGCCCTCCAGCTACCAAGGATGTCTGAACACCCCCAGCCCCTCTGCCCCATCCAAATCCAGCCTCCAGCACGTCCCCCATCACTGCCAGACAGCACGGAGGGGGCTGTGGGGGGATGTTAACCCTGCACAGGCTGTTTTTCCCAGACCCAGGAGCCCTTCAAGGTAGGGAAATGGTTCCCAGTGCCGCAGGGTGACTGGGGATGGCAGCTCTTGAATTTCCTAAGGGCAGACAGGACCTTGGGTGCAATGTTCCCCCCTTCCCAGGCATCCTGCTTTACAGTCCCAAAGAGCAAATGACAGGTTGAGCCATGACAAACCAAAGACATTTCACTGTATGGTCACTCCAGGTTGCTCTTGGGTGAGCTTTGGTTCCTGCTCCTGCATCTATTGCTGCAGCTGCTGTGGCACCATCCCTGCAGCATCTGGGGTGGGAGAAAATGGCCTTTTCTGCTCTTCGCAGCCTAGCGAAGACACAAGCAGAGCTCCCATAGGCTCCAGTCTCAGACTGGTGACATTCCTTGCTGACATCACCTTGACATCACTGAGGATGTGGGCTTTGAGGTCACGCTGAGCATTAGGAGCCAGGTCCTCGTCAGCCTCGGCTCCCTCCTTCACTTGGGCACTGCCAGAAGGGACTGTTGGATTTCCTGACATCCTGCAGCCCAACCCAGGAGGCTGGGGGAAGCCTCTCACCAGCAATGAAGAATAGGTTGGCACAGAATTGCACTGAACAATGCAGAAAGGAGAATGGGGGGGGATGAGAAACCACCCCAAGTCACCCTCTCCAGCATCCCGACCTCGGCCCCTGGAGCACTGAAGTGCCCAGTGTGGGGAGAGGCTGCTCACAGCTGCATCTCTCACTCCTGGGCTGGCTCTGCAGAGATCGGCTGTGCAGCCAGTGCCTCTCAGGGCCCTGTGTAGGCGGAAGGCTTCAGAGCAGCCAGGGGGGAGCTGAGCTCAGCCCATCCCAAGGCTCCAGCTAACACCCGGCTATAACCGCAGCTCCAAACTGCTGAGCTCCAGGTCCAGGTGCTGCTGTACTCACGCCACGGCTGGCCTGACGCTGCCTCCCAAAGCTACGGGAGAAGGAGACCTGGGGACGGCTAAGTCAACCACTCCAAGGTTTCCTTAAGAGAAGTGCCTGGTTAAGCCAGCTTTTAGGATTTGCAGGTGCTAAGAACAATCTTCAGGCCAGACAGTTAAATAAATGGGGTTCCTGCCCATCCCATCCCCAGGGTACACAATCACCCCCTTTGCACTAACTGAAAGTGCTGCAAAAAAAAAAGGGAGTGCTGGTCCCACTGACACTTTGCCTGCACAAGGAGACTGTGTCTTATCTTGCGAAAGGCTGTAGCCCCAGCTTGTCCTGCTGTGAAGCTACCTGTGTCCCCCAGCAGCCCTGGGGTCTGCTTCATCCGCAGCCAGAAGCAGCACAAGGAAGATGGGAATTTCTCTTATGCACAGGACTCCAGAAGCCAGAGATTTAGACAAAATAACCAAAAAAGGTATAAAATAACGACAGGCAGCACAAACATGGTTGCTGGCAGGATTGCTCATGCCTGCTCCCCAGCACTGGAGCAGACAGGAGATAAGACCCCACCATAAAAAACACACGGGAATAAATGCACAGTCAGAAACACGCCATGCTCAAGAGACACGGCTCAAACCTTCTGTCCGAAACCTCTGGCCCTCATCCTAGCCCTTCTGCTGAGCACAATGCTGGTCTCGTTTGTGGAGGTGAGTGGGGATCAGCTCTGCCCTGCAATTCCAAAGGGTCAAGAAGGGAAAAGATTAGAATAAAGGGGAAAAAAAACCCCACCCCACCCTTCCCAGGGAGCAGAGGAGGCCAGCGCTGTGTCCTGAAGTTACACCATCCTGCCTTGTCTTGGCTCTGCTTTCCACAAGCACATCCCTGGCCGTGCTGTGTGCTTGGCCAAGTTGTTTCTGTGCCGAGTCCTGCTGCCGTGCGTGGGTGTCCTCCCACACCCGGGAAGGGCCTGTGAGAGGGGAGCAACCCTGCACACCAGCACAGACCACCCCGGGCAAGGTCCTTCCTCCAAGCACCGCAAGCGACGGCTGGTGATGGGTCAGCTTGTTTGGGGGGCTCTGGGGAGAAGACCCAAGGGAGGGACCTCATCGGGGTGATGGTCAGGTTGGGAAGATTAAGTTCTATGTGCAAACCAGGAGTTAAGCAGCTGTGTAAGGAGGAAGGATGAGTCTGACGCTCTGATGGGGAGAGTCACAAGCTCAGTTGGTCTTATTCTAGGTGGGTGATCCAGCCATTCCCAGCTCATCCATGCACAACAAACCCTGATGCCAATGTTTCTGACCAAATCATAGGTCAGAAGAAAGGAAAATTGCTCAGCAAGAGGAAATGGGAGAGCATGCAAGTGATGCCAGTTGTTTGAGATGTCCCTTCCCTGATAGGTCTTGCTGCTGCTGCTGCTTTCCACCCTGGATCTGAGGACCCAGGGTCTTGGCCCACAGTAACAAGATAACACACTAATAAATTGGCTGGGGCAGAGGAGGCTGGATTTCAGTCTTTGATGCTGTAAAGTTTCAGGGCGAGTCTGAAACTCACCCCTGGTGCTACATCAGTGCCATGGCTCTGCCTAAGGCTAAACCCTGGAGAGCATCAGCGAGAAGGAAAGCCACTGCCCAGCCAGCAGCCACCAGCTCAGGAGGTGAGAAAGCAGCAAATAAGTTAGAAGCCAAAACCAGTTTGGTGGCAAATACAGCCTTACTTCTGCATTTCCCCCGGTTCCTGTAATCCTACCCAGTCAATGAATAAGAGCTGGGCTGCTAGGAGCAGCCGGGCAGAGAGCCAGGAGAAGACTTTGCATTTACGGAGCCAGCGGACAGGGCAGCTGCCAGAAACACTGGCGGAGAACGTGGCTTTCCATACGAACAACACTTAGAGCAGAAGGCCCGCATCACTTTGGTTTGCTTTCTCTCTCCTCCTCCTGACGGCAGCACTCCTGGCCCGGGGGCTGATGCTCTGCGGAGACAGCGAGGATTTGGACAGCCAGGCTGGACTGGGGGTGGGTTGAGGAAAGGGCACACGGGGGCTCAGTGCCTGCAGACCCATCACTCTGACAAGCCCATCTGAGCGCTCCTCAACACACAGACAAGACAAGATGTGTCTCATCAATCAATGCTCCCCTGTCTCAGCACAAGTCTTTTCCATGTGGAACCGCTCTGCGTATCTCCAGGCTCCCAATCCACACTCCAATTTTCTTTTGAACCTGAGCAGAGGGTACTTAACTCCCTGCTGCCTCCTCTTTGCAGAGTGCTACTCACAATTTCCCAGGCTAATCCACAATGGATGGGTCCTCCTGGGTGCCGGAGATGGCTTCAAAGTCCCAGCAGCCCCATCCTCCCACCCACACCTGTTGGGATCCCACTTGCCTTTCATCTCTGTGCAGAAATCAGCTCTTTGCAGAGCAGCTCCTGCAGTTAGGAGGTGCTTTCCCTGCCTTGATAATGGGGGTTTGCACCACTATAGACAGTGGAATAAGAAGGATTTTTGGAACTGAGTCCATGGCACATCAGAGAGGTCTCCACAGCCTGGGAGATACAGCCAAGTTCCAGTCAGCTGTGGCAAGTCTGCTGCTGTGGGCTTTTAAAACAGTAAATCAGAACAGGGAGCACAATGTTTCATGCCTCCATGGCTCCTTCTGGTGGCCTTCAAGCCGTTACCTGGTTTGAAGCCAATTACAGAGGTCACCAATACCCTTCCAGATGTACCTCACAGCCCACTGCTCAGCCTCGCCTGCAGTGATCCCTGCGATCTAACGCACCCCCAGCCCTCCTGGCCCCTGCTACAGACCCTGATACTTCAGCTCCCACTGATGTCCAGAGCAGAAACAACCCCTTTCAAAGGTGTTCTATGCACAGTGCCTAATAAATTATTCAGCAGATAGGACATTGCTGGAATAGCGCTGAGCTCTGCAGAACAGGATCCTGGACACCTCCAGGCTCCCGCGCTGCGCAGCCCGGGCAGGGCTGGGACCAGGGTTCACAGAGAGCTTGGGAATGGCCGAGGGCAGGACAACACCACGGTCATGGAAAAGGGAAGAAAGCAGAGTGTGAGAGAGCTTGCTCTGTCTGCAGGCACTGGCTCAGAGCTCCCTCGTGCTGGTTTTTAGCAGTACAAGTTAAGCCTGGAGATGCATCAGGCTGATACAGGGATGCATCCCCCATATTTGCATCAACGAAAACCCACGATAAACTCCTCCAGGGGACTGAAGAGGCCCAAGGCCTGTTCCTTTCCTCTCTGCCTGCTCTCGCCTCAGCCCTTTACAGCCACAAAGGCTCCCCCAGAGCACCGCCTGAGATGGGGACCGGAGACCATCAACTGTCACAGCAACCTGCTCCTTCTGTCTGCTCCCATTATCATCCCAAACAATTCAAGAGCACGACGCGCTCTGTCAAATACCGTGCAGCGGCCCAAAAACTTACAGAAAAAGCACTGCTTTTCTTGTAGGTCGCATAAACTTTTTCCATATGCTGAATTTACACCGTAAATGTATCATTACAGGCATCCCTGCTAGTGGCAGCACTGCACTGAGAGCAGCTCGTCAGCGAGGAAACCCAGCAAAGGAGGCCCAGGCTGTTCAGGAGATGCATCGCCGCTCCGGATTTGGGGCTTTCCTGAAGCTTAAAAGAAGCAGAAGTCCACGGCACGATTAGGGATCGCCTCCAACCAATTACAATTATTAGTTTTTTAAAGCAGGGACAGGCGCTTAGCGAGCCGCCTGAATTGTCGGCACACTTAAGCCGGCTGCCTTCAAAGCGCATCGATCGAGGGTTTGCCTGCCCCAGCGGCGTGCGAGAGGGAATATGTGCTCTGCAATAATGAGGCAATAATGTCATTTAATACAACCAAATCACGCCTAATGAAAAATAATATTTGCACAGCTCATCAAAGCGGCGCTGAGGCTTACCAAGCACAACTCCGGGCATGAATTTAAATGACTGCGAATGCTAAACGGAGCACGGCAGAGCCACCGGGGAAGGGCAGGAGAAAGCATTGAATCACCTGGACAGTGTGTGCGCTGCCCTTGGGAACGTCCCCTTCAAGTGTCCCCGGAGCCAAACCAAAGGCGCTGCTATCTCCGTCCCAAATGGACTAAGGAAGGTGTCAGCACTGCCTGGAACAAAGCAGGGGATGTTTACCCTACTCTGCCCCTCTGACTCTTTGTAAAACTGCACAGACCATGTCCTAAAGGGCATCGATCGGGATGCTATCAGGATCAATGACTCGGTGCTGCACAGCGGTGCATCAGCTGCACACCAGCCCTACGCTGGCATCAGCCCACGAGGCGTAAACCCAAACCCCAAGCCCGAGGGAGGAACTGGTGCAGATATAATGCGCTCGCCTCCAGGTACGACCCCACGCACGGTGAGCTGCCACAGCAGGGTTCAGGGCCAGCCTGTCCCTGTCAGGATTTGAGAGCTGCTGTTAAATCGGAGAGTTTTACCCTCCCTCAATCCCACCTTTCACTGCCCAAACAATAACACTCGGCTTAAGTACCGGGAATTATTTTCATACATCAGCTGGAAAGCGGGCCATAATCCCAAACACACATAAGCAGCCTAAACTCCTTCAAAAAGAGAAAAAAAAAAAAAAGAAAAAAGAAAGAAAGACAAGCTGTTTTTCCACCCTGCATCATTTAATCGCCTCTTGAGTTATGGTTTAGTCAGCCTGAGATATTAGCATCAGAGAGAGCAGGTTTTGGTATTAGCAGCTTGAGATAAGCTACTGCAATCACTGCTGAGTGGGAAATAAGTCAGAGGGTAGGGAGCACCCGCCCATTCCAAAGAGTCATCCTAGCAGTGCGGTTTTGCAGGCTGGAAATGTCATAGAATCATGGAATTATTTGGGTCAGAAGGAACCTTAAAGCCCATCCAGTTCCAACCCCACTGCCACGGACAAGGACACCTCCCACAGGTTGCTCCAAGCCCCATCCAACCTGGCCTGGAACACCCCCAGGGATGGGGCAGCCATGAACTCCCTGGCCAGGGCCTCCCCACCCTCAGAGGAAAACATTTCTTTCTCATATCTCACCTAAATCTCCCCTCTTTCAGCTTCAAACTGTTCCCCTTCATCCTATCCCCAATCAAGAGTCCCTCCCCAGCTTTCCTTTCCGTCCCCTTTCAGTACTGGAAGCTGCTATAAGGTCTCCCCATGTCTCCTGGCTGACCTGAAAAGCACGGGTTAGCTTACAGAGAACTAACAATAAATTTTGCTTCTGATCACTACTTTTTTCCTACCCAGTTCACTGAGCAGGCATCGCTCTCTCTCCATCAGCATCCTGCAGAAG
>WAAB01007053.1:11861-91551 GCA_013389865.1 Piaya cayana
AAAAAAAAAAAAAAGCCAGCCTCAAGTACTTGTATGCTACTTCAATGGATTTTTTCTACTCAAACCTAGCAATAGCTGAATAGTTCACTAAAGATCAAGAGTGAAGTACTACTTCTAGCCCAGAGCGGGTATTTTTTACCTTTTTTTTTTTATCTTCTGCAGAAAAACGTGTCCTGGGATAATTGGCTTCCTGCAGATAGAAAGTAAACTATCTTATCCAGGGCCCTGCAGCACTAGGGAAGTAGAAATTTTGATAGGTGAACTAGAATGCCCTTCAGTGTGCAAAGTATAACAGTTAACGTTTGAACAAGCACAGCTTCTTCCTCAGCAAGGAAGGAAGACCAAGATAGAAAGAGATGATAATAAACAGTAGAAAATAAAAGGAATATATGTGAATAGCCCATATAAACTGCCTCAGATAAAAAAACATGGTGTTTCCAGTGTTAAAAGAAAGTGTACTGCATTTGAAAATAACTCAAGATGAATGCATCTAATAGGATGGGAGAAGAGTAGCTGGAGACATGCTATTAAGTGCCTTTATAGTGAAGATTTTTACAAAGGACCAAGTTGCTTGATTTCCCTTAATATCAGGAGAAAAAAATAATTTGAGAGTTCTGTATACACAAGAGTAGACAAACACATTTGGTCAGATGAATCTCATCCCAAAGGCACCTATATCTACCCATTGCCTTTAAAGAGAACCTACAACACTGAAGGCAGAGAGAGAGGTCTTCTGTTAATTGAGATTAATCCAGATCTGAGGATTATGACAATAGCTCATGCTGGATTCCTCATCTGGTTAGCTCCATGGCCAATGAAGTTTCATGTTTTAATGGATCACAATCTTTCAGCCTTAAGATAATTCACCATGAGAGATGAAAGCAAAGGAGACATGATTAGATCACTTGCAATAATGCAAATGCATAAGTCTAATCTGCTCAATTCCTTATCACAGTATTTCAGGGGCGCAGTGAGACATGAAGGACAAGCAGTGGGAATATAGAGAAAAGGTAGCTAGCCAATGTGAAAATGAACAGATTCTTTTTTGCACATGAAACAAAAAATTAAAATGCAAAATTTATTTCCTTGAATGCTTATCACTTTAGAGAACTGATCTTGCTCAATTGTATATTACAAATAATATTCCACTTCAGTCAGTGACATATCTCAGCCTTTCTAAGAATACTGAGGAACTGTGAGCCTGGACTGTGCATCAGAGATGGTATGTTTTGCTGTTGATTTTGATGGGATCAAGATTTTTCCAGCACAGTGATAAGATAAATCCAATATTATTCAATAATTCACTCTTGTCCAATAAACTTGCAGTTTCACATTCTTAGGAACTCAAAAATAACAAACAGTCTGATTCTGTACCTCTTTTGTCAGATTATACACCAGTTTGTAGAGAAGAGGTGTGCAGTCAACTCTTAATGTGTAGTTACCTGAAAACGAAACACAGAAATTTTCCCTTCATTTACCAGTGGCATCATCATCTTAGTAAATTAAACCCTGCAGTCTCTTCTTAGATAAAACTTTTGACTCCAAGGCAAGAATTTGTCTTGCCTCAGAATATATACCAAAATAGACTACTTGGACACATGGTATAAGCGACGGCTAGTATGAGACAATCATACACTGGTACATACAGAGTAATGTAATTAAGCCTTTCCACATTCTAAAATACATCCAACTATCCCTCATTAGCTACAAGCCCTTGTCACTCCAATGCTCCTCAAAGCTTGTGCTAAACAGAACAGTAACATCCTACTACCTGTAGGATGTTAAAACTAAAGTTAGTGCATTCAGGAACTGTGTAGGAGGAATGACATACTCCCTGGAAAATGTTTTAAGAAGTTTTTTAGTGGAGCTGCTTCTTCTCTTATTATAAAAATGGAGATTTTCTGTTTTTCTCTACTTAATTATCTTCCCTTTCCCATACTGTGGCTTCTGCATTTTATACACATGGGGCTTCCACACTGCCTGTGGGGTATGTTGAGCTAGGTAAATACCTCACACTGAAGTTGTCAGTTACAGCAGCAAGAGACTCATCAAAAATAAATTATCTCCTCTTCAGAGACAAGCAGGAGTTTAAAGCAGTGCCCTCTATACACTAAAGCCACTGGACTGGAACTGGGCAAACAGCTCCACCCTCAAATACAGCCAACAAAAAAGAGAGTAAGACATGTGAGAATTCATATACATAGTAAAATATAAGTTCTCTCATAACACTGTTATTAGATTTTGATATGGCTTTAGACCTTTGGGTCATTTTTGCACAGTGTGTACTTACAAGAGGACCAGACTGGCAATTACAGAAAACCCCAAGATGATACAAAAAACCCCTAGATTATGTTAATTACATTTCCAAGGAGGGTCCATATTTGAGAACTGGAATTTAAAGTCACAAAAGTGCTCATAAGGATGACTCACTATTCTTCTTTTCATTACCAAAGAAGAAAAAGTAGAAACAATTTGCTGCCCAAACCATGACATAAGAAGTGCTGTGGAGAATATGATGATAAACAAAATAATTGCCAGAGTACAGAGATAGTATGGCTCTAAGGGGGCATTTAATGCTCCATCAGGTGTAAGATGTCCTAGATATTTCAAACAGTACACTGGATATGGTATTACTTTCATTATTACATATTTCTTTTCCAGTGGTTTTATTTTCACATTTTCTTTAACGCATAAAGCAAGAGACACGTTTGAATAATCAAGGTCTGGAAGAAAATTGTTAAGGCAGCAGCATGTTGGCTGCAAACCAACTAAGAAATATGTGTTACAATCCATGCTGAGAATATGGAGAAGTTGTAAAGCTATTATTTCATTCGTGAGATCTTCTAGGCGTGAAATTCTGCTCTACTTTTTACACAGCATGTAGGCTGCATAATTGAAGGAACAGCTCTAACTCTCCCTCTACCCCAACTCCAACTGAGCATTTAGAAACTGGGTTTGGCTTTTCTTTCTTTCCAATCCTTTTGTGACAGACAAAATTTTCATCTGACGTGAATAAAAAGAGTTCTTAAATATGCCTGTTGACATCCACTGATTCACATACAGTAAGCTCAAAAAGCTGGGTTTAACATGGGAAGAGCAATGCCTTAAGTACCTGAGGTTATGATGCAGGAAAGCTTCACAGGACTCTTCTGATTATTATTTCAACACAGACAACAGCAAGCGAAGCTCTTTTGTAATAAAGCTCAGTATAATTTCAGAAGAATTTTGTGATTTAGGTCACAGTTTTGGGCTCAAAATTCAAAGTCCAGTTTCTAAGCAGAATTCATGTATGTCAGATTCTTCTCAGAATCTGAAGGGCATAATAAATTAGGTAACGGCGTATCAACTTTTAGTGAAACATTCTTCAATGCTTATTTCTCCAGGAGAGCCCTGCCATAATACACAAGTTACTCCCTCCATGTCATCCCTGTTCACAGCAATAAGCAAAGGTAATCACAGTGGTCTACAATACCAAAATGACTTGGCATTCCCACAGAATCTTAGCCAAAGGTCTTGACATAAATTGTCTTGGGATTGTTATAAATTACAGTGTTCCAATGTTGTATCATTCTACAGGAAAAAGGAGGTGGAGCTGCTAGTAGAACAAGGAACAGTCTGCCATGTATTTAAACAGTAATTGTAAATGAAAGCTAATGCAGTTTCTAAAGAGAGTTTAACATTCAGCACTATCACTTCATTGGTGCAGAACACTTCCAGGATATTCTGGACACCAGACATGGGCTGCAGTTCATGGATGGTGTTATTTGCAACAAGAAAGCAACATGAGAAATTATTCTCACTCTCCACTTAATTCTGTATTTGCTACAATTATTCCGAACAATTATTCCCGGGGTCCTGGTGCTGGGCAGAGGTGAGGAGGGAGAGGAAAGGTGTTCTGGGATTCCTAGAGCTGAGCCCCGAGGTGATGGGGAGGGAGGGGAAAGGGTTTCTGGGGTTCCTGGAGCTGAGCCCCAAGGTGATGGGGTGGGAATGGATTGACTGTTGAGGGAATGGGGTGACTGGGGAGGCTGGAGTTGAGCCCCAAAGCGGTAGGGAGGGACGGGAATGGAGTCACTGGGATTGCTGGAGCTGAGCCCCCAAAATGATGGGGAGGGAAAGGAGTTGTGGGCTTCCTGGAGCTGAGCCCCAAGGTGATGAGGGAGGGAATGGGGTGACTGGGGAGGGAATGGTGTGACTGGGGAGGCTGGAGCTGAGCCCCAAGGTGATGAGGAGGGAATGGGGTGACTGGGGAGGTTGTAGTTGAGCCCCAAAGCAGTGGGGACAGAAGGGAATGGGGTGACTACGGTTGGACTCGATGATCGGTGGGTCGATGATCCAGTGGGTCTCTTCTGGCCTGGTTGTTCTATGATTGTTCTATGAACATCACACTACCTATCTTCTCTTTGCCAGCTCTGGATAAAATAAATAATATGCACTGAACTATTAAAAGTGACATCTGTGAAGTAAGGTGAGATTAAAAATAAAATACACACCTTCTATAGAAGAATCTGTGTTGATGTAAGCAACTGCCCGTTCCTGGAGGATTCTGGCATTTTCCTGGAGTTGTAGAAGTGTAGTTATTACTTTTAATTAGTGACATATAGTCAAGAGCATGTTAAGTGCACTGTTTCTGTTTTTACAGTATTACCTTTAAGAACGACGTCAGGAAAAGCATTAACTATGAACTTATTAACTATATTAATATTTGAGGATGGATCAATTATCTGGACTTACGAAATTCAGTCCTGCTTTCTGGGACTTCATTTGAAAAACATTCAAAAAATGCAGGTGCTATTTGCACCTTGGAGCAAGATGAACATGAAAATCACTGAACAGCGTTGTAACAGGAAAAATTAAGGTTATACATGTGCTTTAACTCTGCACTTGCAGTGCTTTTGAGCATGCAACATGTGACTCAGAATTCCTCCACACCTTTAATCTCTTGTTATTTATGTGAGCTCTCAGCACTAAGCTCCATTTTAACACTGATGAAACAGTTACTCCTGTCATTTCTACACTCTTCAATTGCAAAATGCTATGAATCAAAGCAGTGACACTTCCTTTCAAAATGAATTTGACTGACTGTTTTAAGTCGACTAAGCATTGCTTTCATGCTAAATATATATGCACATGTTAAGTTTTTTGTAAACTGGCAATTATGTTTGAAACATAAATCCTAATCAGTGAGCGGTATTTTACTAAGTCTTGGCTTTGTGGTAGATACTCTAATTAGGTTAGTAATTGTTACTTGATTCATTCAATTTAAAAGTCAACTAATCATTTGTAAACTATGTGAACTAAAACTTGCATTGGTAGTAGATAACTTCTTAATAATAAATTGATATCTTTAAAAGAAACAGTAGAGGACATTCTGCAAAAGAATGTGAAGGGAGGGAACATGCACGCATGAGGCCTTGCATATATGCAAAAGTATACTTGTAACATAAAGAAATTCCTTCATTTATGAGCAATGAAGACTATTTACATAACAAAAGGTTATTGCCACTGTTGCAAGGTCTCTTTGTTACACAGCAGACAGTGAGTATAACGGGTTAATTTTCATCAAGATTTAGTAGAAGACAGATCCAGCAGCTGCAGAAAACATGAATGTAAGCTGTGAGGAATGTCTCCAGAGAAACCGAATCTAATTTCAGTGTCAAAGAGGAGAAATTCACACTACCGAGTTAAAGCAAGGGAAAAAAATAAAAACATTGAAGTTCAAATATGAATTGTGCTCATGGCTTTCTAATCTAGTACAGCTGCTGTTTCATGAAATAATGGATGACAGATTACTAGATATTAAATTATTGAACAAAACCCACTACGGAACAGCAGTAGCAATATGTGAACAAATGAAACACAAACAGAACTCCTAACTTATTCATGGCTTCCTCAAGAGAAATTGATTTTTTAAAGTATCATTGTTTTGTATTCCTCATAGTTAAAACAATTGACTGTTTTTCCTTGACAACATCAAAATATGTGCACAAATACACAGACAGAGAAATCACAAATAAAGTTTTACATACAGAATACTTTTGTTAACAGTGGAGCTCAAGTTGGGTGCAACTTTAATGCTGGAACTTTAAATTATCTCAGAATATTATTTTAAAGACAATTTAAATTACATTTTCTTCATCTATGTCCCTTAAACCTTCAACAAGATGCAGAGAGTCTACTGCAGCTGGAAGCCAAAGAGGTTATGGGAGATAGAATTAACACAAATCCAAAGGAATAGAAATCTTGGGTTTGCTAGTAAAAAAAATGACAGAATCCTTTTGATGTCTGGAAACATCTTGCTGGATTTGCTCCCTCCTCTGAGATAAGTCATTTTGCTATGTAATTTTGTAGTTTACTAAAATACATGTTAATGAACGAAACAAAATAATAAGATTAAGTATTTTATATGTTTTGAAAGCTCTATCCACATATCTAAATATAACCTAGTAGTCTAACAGAAAAACACGACAACACATTTTTGTTAAAACAGTACTAAAAAATTTAAATAGTTCAGCAGAAATATTTCATCAGACAATTTTCTGTGTTCTCTATTTCTAATTTGGTTTCTACAGCAAAGCAATGAACACTCTCACAAGACCTATATTTCTTACTGGGATTGAACAAATCCACTTACAGGGTTAAGAACTCAACATACCCAACAAGGAAAGGAAGATAAAACATTCAGAATCTCACTTCTCAATTTCCTAGCATCCTCGTATATGTCAGGAATATAGTCGGGGAACCCACTACAAAATTAATTGATTGCCCTGCCCCGAGACTCTATAATACAGACAGTTTCACAGGAATTTAGAACTATTCACTCATAAATTAACTATCTTTGCCATTGCCCAGAAGGATTAACTTCCAAACAAAAGGCTTGGTGGCTTATGGATCACAGATATATGATCTGGACTTTAGTTTCTATAAACTAAAGAATTTCTCAAACAGAAAGTTAGAAAATAAAACAAATTTTGGTCATATAAAATTTATCATTCTGTTAAATGAAGGGCTAAACTTCCACACAGAGGTCCTTGAGGGGCATCAGCTTGAATCACAGTAGACTTCTGTATTGTAGAAGAGTTAGCACACTTACGGTGTAAGAAGTCAGGTAAGAAATTTATGTAAATATATAAAGGCCACACAGTACCTTAAAGAGTCTGTTGTGTTCCAGTTTTACCTTGAAGCTATTGATTGCAGTCTAGGAATAGATACCACTGGGTACTGCAGATGCTGCAAAAGACTTCCAAGTTTTGCTTTCTTTGCGCTTTTTTTTTTATTTACCTCAGCCCATTCTGTGGAACCCAACAATCCAAATTCTTCTGCATCCCAGCTGGCAAAAATAATAGTTCTTTTAGGTCTCCAACCTGCAATCACATTGTTAAACTTGAAAATTTAACTTAAAGTTAGAAAGTCTGATGAAAGATCACTATAGTTACTTGAAATATTTTTTTTAATAGCACTTTTAAAAAGTCCTCTTTAAGCTCCTTGGAGGAACATGTTATTGCAGAGGTATTTCATCTTAATGCAATATTTTCATTCCAGACAGCCAACAGGGTCCTATGACATTGAAGAAACAGATGAGAGAATAAATTCAGCCAACTAAGATGTAATGCTACATATGCATCTTTTCATTGAATTTGCATATTTCATAATTAGAAATACAACTTTCTGTAGAGGTGAAAAGTTGAATCAACACAACTGCTCATGAGAACATTCAACACAATTCCTTAAAGCTGCTGTTTTCCCTATCCATTATTTTATGTCTGTAGTGAGTGAGTTACCTTCTGTTTTCATTTTACCAAAACTCCGTACAACCTCTTGCAGAACAGCTGTACCCGTAGTTGGATCAATACCACCAAATACCCAAGAGTCTCTATGACCTCCTAAAATAATATATCTGTCTGGAAACAAACACAAAATATCAGTCTTTAATTAAAACTGCATTTAAGCTACCTGTATTTCCTTTGATTGCATCCTTACTTGTGTGAGATGAAATATTAAGTTTAATACCAGCGCTTACTTTACTGAAGAATAAAAATCAAGCCAAGATACATTTTATAAATATATATAAATACATTTCAGAAATCTTTCATGCATAAGGCCTGCTACTACATATCAACAACAGCATGTTGAGGTTCCAAAGCATCACCAGTTTTCCATACTCTGCATTGTGTTAATTCTTGCAAGGCAAAATGTATGAAAGATGCAAGAGGAAACCTACTATAAAATAATAAGCATTATAAAAAGATCTCTACCATGTATTGTTCTAGCACTACCGTTCAAATATATTCTTGGGAACACCAAGGAAAAACAGGGTGATGAGAGACACAGGACAACTATTATGGGTTTCTCAGATTCCATGTTATCTGGCTATCTAAAACTTCTAGTTTCTTGCAACACAAGGAAAATGTCACCAAACACAAAACAAAGAAGGAATTAAAATCCTCAAGCACCCAATGCTTACCTGGTTCCACAGCTCCTCTGAGGATGCCAATGACATTGTAAATTTGTGTTATTTTATTGTTTGTATGAACATGCATTCTGACTTTTCTGAAATGAAAAGCAGTTTAGAGTAACCATTTCGTCTAAGACGGCAATAAAAAACCCAACATAATAGGTGGTAAGCCAGGAAGTTTTACTCCTCTTCTGCTTTGTGTATTCAGCACTGATATATCTGTCATGCTCTATCAGTGTCCTATTTTTTATTTCCAGTTAATCTGCTGACATAAACATGCCTTAGAAACAGCCCTATGAAGTGGGCCAATCTATGAACCCTAAAATATTTACAGAATTTATTACATTGTTATATATGGGACTCAACTCGATAATTATGTATTAGAGGAGTAAACTGAAAGGCATATACAGAGATAGACAAAAACTGTAATTGTGGATATATCTATATTTTTATGAAGACTACATTTGGGTTTTCTTGCACAATTCCATCTAATGAAATAAAACTTGGAGAGAATATATCGAAAACTCTGAAATATGACAGATTTTCTAAATGATCAAGATTAGTCAGTCCTCCATCCTTCTCAATCAATAAAACTCACTTGTGAAAATTTATGCAAAGGAAGGAAATTCGAGTATTAGGAGAGCTAAAAATAATGTGGTATTCAGCCCCTCTTAACCCGTAGAAGAAACAAAGCACCAAACAATGCATTTTTGTGTCTGGCAAAACCCAAGGGTTTTACATTTGAAGTTATGTGTTCAGCAGAAAATCTGCATAACTGTCAAAATCAAAAACTACTTCAGGACAGCTACTGGATCTTTGCCCAGAAAATAACTGACACCAGTGCCTTGAACATGCATATACTTACACACTTTCCAAGTGTAAGTGGCTTTCTACCTAGACTCAAAAGTTTCATTTTGGTATGGAGTTACTGCGAGAAAGAAGTATACGTAGGATTAGCCAATATTTACAAAACCTGTTACCCTATCAAGTAAGATGATGTTAAAAAGGGCATTCAAAAGTATTTCCTGTGTGTATGTTTTGTGGATGAATCACACGGTTTTTCTCATTGTTGCTCTTAAGGCATTCCAAGCAGCACCTTAATTATGTCCAATATTCTTTCTTATTTAGTTATTTCTACATTACTCCTGTTTCAGCCAGTGTTAAAGCAGAGCAGAAAAGAATAATGATTAATAAAGTGTTTATAGAATTATACATACAGACATACTTATGTTTTGCAGGAGGTGTAACAGTGATAACAATACACAGTTTTTACACATTGTTCATTGCGGTCCGCTACCAGTTCTCACAGAATAATATCTCAGGTAAACTGGAAGTATTTTTATGTGAAAAAGTGATAGAGAAGTGATCTTCAGCTTTATCTTTTGCAGCTTATCAGTTACAAATAAGGTGGAGTGCTATGACAGTCCCTGACAGCCAGTCAAATCCCTAATCATCAAATGCAACTGTTACGTGTCTTGATCTGCTACAGATTGATTCTATTAGTTTCGGAGACCTAAACAATTTCATTTCTCTGTTCTAAATGGAAAAAAAAAAATGCAAACTGCAAACATACTACTGCTAATTCAGCTAGCCAGAGGCCAGTTCTTCCCAAAATAATTGGTAAGATATGTGTGGTTCGGGTTCTTCCATTCTGTTTTGTTCAGGGCTTTCAACCATGGGGTCTACCAGCTTCAGGGAACAGTTGATGGACTCCCAAATCATCGCCACACTTCACAGCAATAAGTTCACAGAAACCCTGAGGGGCTTCCAGTGGAAATGGGAAACATGTAGAACTTCTGAATTGTCAGTCCTTCCCCATTTGACTGTCCTATTTTTCCCTCGGTTATCAGAAACAGAAAAGAAGGAACAAATCTGAAGTGAGGAGGAAGTTGGGGGTTAATTCAACAATACAGCTGGACCTGTAGCATCTCAATCTGTCTATGCATTAGTGTTGGGGACATTAGGAAAAATCATAGTTTTTATAATTTATTTTCATATTATAATAACTACCACCAAGGGCTGTCCACTCAGAAGGAAGTAATTTCTCCAGAATATCTCTTGATATATTGTTTCACAGTCTTTTTCTTCTTGAGATTTTTTTTTTTTTTTGGACAATATTTTATAAATAGGCAAGTGTTAAAACAGACCTTGTAGATGAGCTGTCTGCAAATCCTGGTCCTGTATTATAAGACACATTGAGACTTCCCTTCCAGCTGCTGTCTGGAGCTGCGGGTCCTCCCATTGCACTGTTAAGTGAAAACCAAGACAAATGTAGTTTTACAGTAGGCTAAAACCTTAAAGTAGCTTAATGATTACTTCACCTAAGGCAAGGTGGGCTTACAAAATTCTTAAAAACATTACGCCATAAACAGATTTCTTTAAATATTCCACATTTAATGAAATGCACACTAATACAAAAGAGCAATAAATATATGTAACAGCATAGATTTTACCATGTTAGAATAAAAACTTTTGCTATACATCTGCCAATGCTGACTTCTGGTGAGGAGGACTGATGTATACTCACCGTAATAATACTTCTGCATCATGATATCCAATGGGATGAACTGGGATTTTGGGAATTCCTACACCTTCATTAACTTTATACCTGAAAGCGTACTCTGAGAAACCAGAACAAAATGTCAAGTTTATAGTGTTCTTTTAACTTCCACAAAACTGGAAATACTTTTGAACAGTGCAGCCAGACAGTAGCCATGAGCATGCATCAACTTTTTAATTCTTACATAATTTCTTAGATTTTACTCCCAAGAAACCAAAATGTAATGATAGAACCACAAACCCAATAGTGCATCTGCACAGCTGTGTAGGAGAAGACTCCACATTTGATGGGAGGTTATATTTTCTGTCCATCCATATTATTACATCTCTTCAAAGCTGACTGTGGGATAGCCAGGCTGGTGTGTAAGGTGAAAAGAGCCCCTGTGCAACCTGTTGACAAGCTACAGATGACATTCAAAGATGCATTTTGCTATGCTGGAAACAGTCAACATCTCTGAATCTGCTGGGCCAGTTACACACAATCTATCTTGGGTTTTCCGTATGGTGTTGTCTTGTACCCCTAGAAACGGTCACATACACCAGTGAGCCTTCCAGAAGCACCTCCCATCTCTTTGGCAGACAGGACTGGTAGGCACCTTAGTTCACAGTGAGTTTAGGATGCCTATAAGGACAAGGCAAGCATTTGGTACAAAGCTTCAAAAAACTCCTGGCTATTTTTATTTCCAATACAGAAATTTTACTCCCTGTATAGGGGATTTTAAATTGTTTTTCTGCTTGGAATATAGGATTTGCAAAGAAACATACTTCCAAGCCAATCTATTACTCCTCCTTGATGGTAGACTATAATCTAGTTTAAACTGGTCCTCTTGAGAAACAGAGATATTTAAAAATAGCTATCAGTTCTCAGTGATTTTTCTACTTGCTCACAGTCTGTAAAACTACACATACTGCTTTTCTAAGAGTTACAAAGCTGAGACTATACAAAAAGATTTTCCCCAAAACTTACTTTCCCTGCCTAGCTCAATAGCAACTAGTTGAAATGACAGAGTTTAGTCTGCAATAGGAAAATTACTGCTAAAAATAATTTTAAGTCACTTTTTCCCTTTGGATCTGCACTGAAAATAGATTAATTCCTTGTGCCACAATAAGTTACAGCATCAGTTTATTAAGGACATGTTGGCTCAGGGCACAGATTTTCACTCACCTTTTGCAGGATAACCTGGTGTTAGAGGGTCCCCAGCTCCATTCAGGTTTAGCACGTTTCCACGCTGGGCTCCTCTGCCTGGAAGGTTCCAGCCATCTGGATAAACATCTACTCCTGGTGCACAGTAGTCAGCAGGGTCTGAATAAAGTATTATCCCTTGGGCTCCTGCTAACATGGCATTTCTAACCTGTGAAATTATTTGATATAAAGATATACCTTTTTATTTTTCTTCTCCCAGTGCAGTACTAAGTCTGAATGCTGTGATTTACTTCCATGGGGACTTTGCTTTTGAAGTTCTATATAAGAAAGAGTGAAAATGACCACAGACTCAGAAGAACAAAATGCAGTGAAACACCGTATGTTCCTTATTTGCGTCACACCTTTAGTCATAGCTCAAGCCTATGAAATAAAGCACATGACATAAAAGTGAGGCACAAAAACTGACCACTTGCTATGAACAATTTTGTCCAAGTTGTCCAAAGTCAGAAGAGTTAATTATTCAATCTCTATGCATCAGACTCCTTGTCAAATATTTATTTCTTCACAATACTGCAGTTCTATGGATGAGAAGTATTAAAAGCCTTGGTTCAACAAAATTCCCAGTTCCCTAAACTAATCCCTTGCAAGAACTGCCTAAGGATTTGCAGCCATCTCACTCTCAGGAGATTAATGCATTCATCTGGTTTTAGTGTTTTGGAAGTTATTCTTAGAATGCAGTCACAAAGGACACATTGCAGGTTTCCATCTGCACACATGTTCCAACTTAACAGTCCACATAACTCCTGCCGTCTCCACCATGAGCAGCGTCTGACCTGCAGAGGAAGCAATAAAGCACAACCCTTACTTTGTTTCCTCTGAAGATCTTTCCATATCTGGCAATGACAATCTTTCCTGTACAGTTAATTCCCATTTCACGCTCCAGCTTAAAAAAATCTTCAGTGCGACCATAATTCACATATACCAGATCTGCCTGCACAGAAAATAAAAGAGATTTCATGGCAACTGGTCATTCAACAAACAAAATACCAGTTTCCAGAAATATACAGTTTCATTCATTATGTAAGATACTGTTGCATTTCTACAAATTAGAACCGGTGCCCATAAAGCCACAAGTTTTCAATAATATTCTATTGAAGGCCTTGGCTCAAACTGCTGGCCTTTCTATATTACCCTGCATTTAACACAAGTCCTATAAACTGAGGTTGGAAATGAAACAAATGCACTTGGCTAAACTGGTAAATTTCTATGGCTGTGAAAAAAAATAGCTCTATTCCTTGTACACACAACACTCGCTATTATCACTCATCTAATCCATCTGTGCAATGCAGTGTTGTACCTGACTTGTTCCTCCATAATGAATTATCACATCAAGTGAGGGACTATTTTAGCCTTTGGAGACATTCATTTAATCCAAAATGTCTTCCAAATTGATTTATATATTGCTGTTTCACCTTAAGAGTTCAGCAAGTCCTCTCCATATGATTGGGTAATATGGAGTAACCTGAGATGGATCCAAAATTTTCCATAAAGGTAAAAGCCTTTCATTCATTATGTGATTCAGATTTCCAGCATTTTGAGACTTCTAACTTTCAAATGATACATGGCCTAGCTGTCCTTGTGTTCTCTTATACTAATGGTTAATTAAAACTACAATAAGAAATGTTATTTTGAGAAGTTAGAGCATTCTACCCCAGCAAACATATTACAAAATATGACTTCAGATAATAATGCTCTTACATAAATCTTTTCTTACCTCTGGCACTCCTTGTGCTGAAAAAGCATTATATGGTGGCAGTATGTTAGTAATATTTTCATACCCCTGTGGAGGTGGTTCAAACTGTGATGTATTGAAAATCTAGAAATAAATAACAGACAACTTCAGTCAAACACTCTCCCTCTAGGCACAAGTCTGTACACTAAGCTTGGTTATTACAAAAGATATGCTAGTTTCCATAAATTCTTAGCAAAAAAATACAATCACAACTAGCATGTATAAATTCAAACAAAAAAATCAGCTAGGGACATATATCTAGATTTTTTATAACAGAGTCTAGATATGAATACAGATAGATCACTTTCAGAAGATGCTCATCAGTCACTTGCCTGAACCTAAGCAAAGAAGTAGCTCAAAACTGCCAGGAGGTGGTGACAATAAATTACTCCTAGTTTGATGGGTTACTTCCACCTGCATTTTGTACTTTGTGATTAAACCCATCTGTATTGTTAGTCTTCACCTCATTGCTAGTTAAACATGTTGCTTTTTAGCACTACCTGTTGTAATATTCATGTTGCCTCAGGGTTCATATCCACTCTTTGTCACCTTATGAGGTTATAGTTGAGAGATTGTTATATGATTTGTGGAAGAATTTCTCCATTCTTTCACCTCTAAGCTCGTGTCACCTGTGAGAACACAGTCCTTAGTTTCTACCAGGGTTCTTCATCCCTACCTATGCACCATGATGCTCCTCTAGCTGTCTCAACTCTTCTCCTTGCTTAGGCTCCCTGTCAGAGCTATTTCTTTATTCTCCTGTGTGTATAAAATGGAAATCGTTCATTATTACTTCCAACAGTAACCTAGGAGACACCACAGAAAGGCAGTAGGATCAGGTTCAGAGCAAATAAAGGAAGGTAGTACTTCGTCAGTGGATACTTTCTGCGTGACATTCCTTCACTCAGTGTTTCTGGAATCAAAAATTGTACAGATATTTTAGCAGAGATCAGATAGGTACTTGGAAGAGAGATTTAATGAGGGTCACTAACTTGATAAATACTTAGAAAAAGGGCTAAAGAGGATTTAGCCCAATTGCACCATGCTCAGAGAAGCCTTGAGCTGAGAACAGCTAGACACTGGAAGAACTGCAACCCTTAAATATATTTCTCTGCTCTTAAACTTCCCTGTGTGTCCACTTCAGGTTTTTATAGAAACACTGGCCTAGATGTATCCTTAATCTGAACTCATATGGCCATTCTTACACCTCGTGGCCTATTCGTGTTAACTGCAGTATCTCCACACATCCTTTCGCAACTGTATGAGGCACACAGATTTCATCAGTTCTGCTGTTCTGCTGCAGTCTGGAAAAACATTTCTAAATACGAGTTCCCTTTGCATTGGATTTTTTATCATATTATAAAGCACATGCCGGGATGAATGGGTGAGAAAACAGAGGAAGACACTGTTTCTTTACAGAAGTCTTATGTAAATATAGTTTCATCATTAAAAAGATCACCTCATTCCCTTGATCATCAATTAGTGAGATGTAGTTTGGCTGCTTTACATCTGGGTACGAAAGAAGCACATCATAACGAACAAGTTCTGCTGAATCCAGTCCAAATTCCTTCCACTGGCCCTGAATTTGTTTGGCAAGAAGAAGATTCTGTTCAGTTCCTGCGAGGTGAGGCAATTTGGTAAACGAGCTAGAATAAAACAAAATCGCTAGTAAGCAACAAATGCAGAAAGGCAAAATAGTGAACTTGGAGCAGTGTGTATAATGCTTATAGTCAAGCCACATGCATGGAAAGGTTGTACAGTTAAATTCTGAGCTGCATAACATGATTTTTTATGTATCTGTATCAACATAAGCACAAAACGTTGTCAGAGCAGAGGATCTTTCCTTAAGCCTTAAGATAAGTCTGCTGAACCTTTCTCTTTGCATAACAGGAATAGCTATATCAACACAGAAGCAATGAAAACCAGTGTCAAAGACATTCAGCAAAAGAACAAGAACAGTATGCAAGGAGCATAGATCCAGAAAAACTACACATTCAGAAAGGAGCCCTCTGAATAATTTTGGTATTTGATGATGGCTTTGGCATGACATGTACTAATAATGTGAACCTGAAAATTATAATGTAAAAATATCTGCACAGATTTCTTCTTTTCTTCTTAATGAAAAGACTGAATAATAAGGCCCTTATTAACATATACATCCAGATCAGCTATAACATACAGTGTTGATACATAGTCAGAAACAATATCCAGCCCCTCTGGACTACCCTACACAAATCTGTATAGAATTTTTTTGTCCCACTGAACAACTGAGTTTAGCAAATGCTGATGAGTCAGCTAGGTACTAAGCATCAACTTTCAACTCCCAACAGGCTATCTGTTAATGGCAGTCCCAGGGATGACAGATATCATTAATTACCATTAATTAGTGGTACTAAATAATTAGTACCAGTTCCACCTGTCAGTTTAGCCTTTTTCAACCCATGTAACAGCTCATTCTTCAGTATGCACTTCCTTAGCTTCCAAATGACAATGCTGCAGGACATGATGTCCAAAGTCTTGTTAAAGTTAAGGATATTATAGCCACTCTAACACCTCCAGTGATACGCATAGCCAGTCATTTCTTTAGAAAAAGACAATCACTCTGATCAGAGTTGGGTTATTTTTATTATTATTTACCAATAGTAAAAAAATATGTTGACTATTCCTAATCACCTTTGTGTCCTTCATGTGTTTGGGAAGACATTCCAAAAGGATGTTTGGTCACCTTTCCAGAGACTAAAGTAAAGCTGACCAGACCATGGTGCCCCCAAGCTGTCTTTCCTGCCTTACTTAAAAATGGTCACAACATCAGCCTTATTCAGCAACCAGGGACCTCCTTCAATCACTAGGACTTCTCACAGACAGCAGTCCTGAAATCATAACATTCAGGTCCTTCAAGGGTAACTCATCTGGCCCCCTGGATTTGAATGTATCTAGAGTCTCTATGTAGACCACAACGTCCTGCTCTCTCCTTTTCTCTTGCTTCTCTTTAGACTGTCCAGGTATGTGCCAAGGTCCAGAAACAACCTTTGCCAAAGCTTGTTGCCTCTTTTCTTCTTGTACTTTAATTCTCTAATTTTAAGTACCTTTTGATTTCTGAAGTACTCTAGTTTAAGTACTATATATATTACCAGGAAAAAAAATCTGGACATGATGACTTTTTTCAATTTTACACTTTTAAACAGTTTTGTGCTTTCCAGTGCCGTGATTCAATGTTATGGTCATGTGTCTGCATTTTCTGAGACTCAGTTTGTTTTCTCCTCTTGATAAAAGCTTCCTTAGTAGTTAAAAAAGCTAGGAATATGGACCAAAATTCTCAAGTTCACATATTTTATGCTTTTAACAAACTTTTTGGATAGTGTATTAATATATTTTTTTTCTGCAGCTCCCGGTTTTATTTGATTTTAGAGGGGGAAAAAACAGTACAAAGCATTTTGCTCGTTATCAAAGCAAGCAGATAAACCACACATTATTAACACCCTATGGACAAGAAAATTTAGGATAACTGCAGAGCTATTTCATTCTGTTGTCAATCTCAATGTTGTCTAGACTTTCACTCAAACATAATCTTCAGGAACTCTCCAATCTACTGAGAGCAACAACCAAGATAGGCCTATGGCCCTAAAAAGCTAATTTTTGTTAGAAATGAAAATTTCTACTTGTACAATAAATGTACAGAAATCAAATTTGTCAACAATCCTTTGACTGGTATGCAGTTGATAACTTAATTGCTGTATACCAAAATGTTACTAACCAGAGGTTATATTTGTTTACTTTCTATATTAATATATTTGTTCCTCTGTAGAAGATATAAATATGCAGAATAATGTGGTGTTTTTCAATTTCCAGTAGAATACACAACAAAATCGGAAGGTATTTCTATATTCCTAGCATTTTATATGTTTTGAAAATAACACATTAATGCACTAGGATACAAAGAAAGTATATTTAATAATAGCTACAACATGTAAGATTCAACCACCCATACACGCATGGGAACAGCCCTTCATTTTCTGAAAGGGAAGACAGGGTATAATAGGATCTCAAGTTAACAACACATAATCCAACATGTCCACACTAAATGCCACTTGTAACATTATACGCAACTCAATGCCATGCGATATTTGTAAGATTTTTCATATATTAATTTTCTATTTAGACTAGCTGCTCAAACTGAAAGTCTAAGGATGAACTAGATGGATTATCAATCAAATGTAATTCATAACAATCAGGGTATCCTAAATACACGAAAATCATCTCAGTCTGAGATAAAGCAAAATTATCCGATGTTAGAGCTTCAGAGACTTGTAAGGAAAAGCCAGACACTTATACCGCATTAAATCAAGACTATAGAAAACCATAATACAAAAAGCATGATAAGCACTTGGCAGAAAGGCTGCTTGAGGGAAGAACACTTAACAGTAAAAACACTTCAAAAAGGTAACTTCAAAAATAGAGGGGATGGGGGAACAGAAGGGTTGTGAGTCAAATACTTCCAAAGCATCTTAACAGCTCTGCTTTCAGAGGCTGTTACTTGGAGCTGATCTTATCACTTTCTGGCTTTTGTGACTGATAAATTTATTCAAAAACCAAGACGCTGGCTTACCGAAGGAATTGCTTGATGTTTTCTGCCTTCATTTCAGCCACGAGTTTCTCTCTCACATTTTGATAGGCATCTGAAGAGTTAGGGTTTTTTTCGGTCGGTTTTGTAAACCGTCCTGAAAGACATTTGAAAAGCTTCCTACTTAGCAAGAATCCCAGTCCTTGCATATTTGAACCCACGTGTAACCTGAAGCACTGAACAGTTTCACTAAAACCACGAGGATTAGCAGGGTTTAGAGCACCCTCTGTCAGTGACTGCTGCCTCAAACACAGCAGTGGAACAGAAAAGTGAAGTATAATTCATTGACTGAACTGCCAAAAGTGCGTAATTAAAAGAGCACATCCTAAACCTCTGGTAAATACAATCCCCCTTTTAAGGCAGATTTATCTTTCATTGATTTTTCAAGTATACTTTAAATTTTCAGTTAGCTGTTTGCAGTGAGAGGATTGAAGTCCTGATACTCATGATGCAATTTCCTTATTTAATTTAATTAATATATAATATAATTAAAATAAATTTTAAAAATGCACATAATCATATTGAAAGTGAAGGTCTAGGACTCAACAGATCCCCTGTCAGTGTTATAATAGTTACAGATTTGGGGAATGGTGGGGTTAGTCTATTTAATTATTAAAAGAATGAAGGTTACTGTGACTCTAGTCAGTTTTTTTAAAAGTTAAAGATTTTTCAGTTGCCATAAACCTGAAAGGAGAGAATATATATCAACAATGTGAATTTGTCTTTAGGAAAACCCAAATCCTTTTGCTTTTATAGCTACAAAATCCCCAACTGGTAAAATTATGATAAAGCCAAGCATATATGCTGCTATAAGCATGATATATATAATCTGCTAAACCTTAAATGCAATTGTAGTAACATTCTGAACAGTGGTACTGGATCAGACCGAAGGTCGTTCTTGTCCGGTATCCTGGTTTGGAGTATGGCCATAAGGTTATGTCCAGGGAAACATGCAAGAAGAGCATAAGCACCAGAAACTTGCAGCTCAGGGATCTCCTCAATCAAATTTATGGTTTTTATATTTAATAACCCTCACAGATTTTTTTTTTCATGCTTTAGCATTAAATGTGTGCTACGACACAAGTTGCAAAAGGACAGATGCAGGCAAGGAATTTTAGACTTAAATCAAATGTCACAAGCAACTGCAGAAAATACTGTTCCAGTGGAGTTCATTGCATGTGATGGAAAACTCCGCAACTCCACTCCTGGCTGTCAGTCAAAGCTCCTCCTGCTCCACATACTGACTTAATTTCTAAACCAGCAACTGAATAGGAACATTCAACAGATCTTCATTAAAAATCAGGAAATAAAAATTTTAAAAAATGCTATTTGTGCACCCACATAAGTCTCAAACTCTCCTATTAATCTCTCCTCTTTGAATGTTTGCCTGCCCGCTATAGCAAGTTGTTAGTTCACCAGGGCTTGTTTTGGGCTGAAGCCCACAGCAACACCAATTCCAACTCCTCAAAAACTAAAAGTACAAGAAAGAACAACCTCTTAGAAAAACAGTGGGATGAGTATTTTATAACGTCCCTAAAAAGCAATAAAAGCTTCCTGATAGGGGCTTCATCACAACAAGAGTTGCCTAGAAGGATGCTCAGCTGCAGGCTGAGCCCAGGTGGCTCTGTACTCACCTGCAAGAAAGCCCAGCAAGAAAGCAGCCAGCAGCCCGGTGCAGCCCAGCCATGCGCGGAGGGGCTTACTCCTGGCCATACGGGCACTGCTGCCCAGCAGCTTTGCTGGCTGCGAGAGGGCAGATATGCAGACGCCTTCCTTCTCCTCCTCTCACCCTCAGTCCCAGGGCTACCCCCAACTGCTGTGATTCTCAGCTCTCATCCTGCCTAAACAGCCTTAATCCCTGGCGGATGATACGATTTTCTGAGTGCAATAAAACAATTCCTTTCTTAGTATCACCCCACAAGACTGTTTGTAGCTGTATGTGCATCTCTTAACAAATATGCATCCGGACTGTGCACTAAGTACTATTTCAAAGGTTACTTTCTATTCATTACCAGGACTTCTTGGGTTTGAAAGTTGTTCTTTTAGGCTTAATCACAATAGTATTTATTTGTTCCAGTGGAAGTGGCTATGGAAATGAAGGAAGGGAAGACTTGTTTTCTCTTTACCAAGAAAGGACTGAATTGCTCCCTTTGTAATCTGTGATTGCATTTAGTCCTTGGCAAGTGATGAATACTGGAGCAGCTCACAACACAATTTAGATTAGCCAATAGGGACACTAGCTGACGTCATCCAATTTGCAACTGGGAAAAACTGCAAAATTATTTCCTATATTCTCTAGCTTTTTTACAATTTGGATCACAAAGTTCTTAGAATCAAGTTTTCCTAATTCAGCAAAATCCACCAATGTCTCATGGGAAGGAACACAACTTCAGCCCAGGGAAGAGTCAAGATATTTTCATAGAATCACTATACTTTGTACAAATGTAGCTACTCCCAGTTGATGAGTTCCTACATGAGTACATTAAAGCCAAGACCTATCTTTCTGGAACTGAGGACCTGCCTATCTAAGGACAGGAAAGCTTTTCTGGGGAGACTTGGATGTGCTCTGAGTTCTTACCACTCACTGCCAAAAGAGTCCAAAGTAGGTACCCTGCATCTTGTGAAAGAAACGGCACTGCTCCAAGTGTCAAAACTTTCTCAAATAGAAATGATAGAGCTGTAAGTATTCAGAAACAGCTGAAAAGACTGGTTAATGTCCTAATTATTTCACTAAGGCTTTTCATATATTAGAAGAGAATTACATCACTTCAGTATTCTGCACCAGTCACAGCCACTATCTTAAGCATACACCTGGGTGTGTTTGTTCAGATAAGCATGTCCAGTTTTGTGATCTTTTTTCCTGTCATTTCCAGACATAAGCCATCACCAATTCTGAACAGCAAGGACTCTTCAAATCAACATCTCACTTGGCATATACAAACCAGATGGAATTCCACCTACAGACCTTATAAAGAATGAGCATATTGATGTATTATTAGCATTTATATAGCACCACATGTGTAGGACTGGAACATAATACATGGTAAAGTGTCTTCCTAAATTAGACATCATATGATGATAAAATCAGTGAAGAAAGAAGGTAAGAATAGCAACAGTGAGAAAGTATGAAATGTGATTGCTATACCTACCCCTTCTTAAGCTGATAAGAGTATCAGCAATGCTGAGGATGAACAGTAGCAGCACCAAGTAACTTCTACCACTTAACATCATAGAATCATAGAATGGTTTGTGTTTTGAGGAACCTTAAAGACCATCCAGTTCCAACCCCCTGCCATGGCCAGGGACACCTCCCACCAGACCAAGCTGCTCAAGGCTCCATCCAACCTAGTCTTGAGGAATTCCAGGGTGGAGGAATCCACAACTTTCCTGGACAATCTGTGTCAGTGTCTGTGGTGAAGAATTTCTTTATTGTGAAGAATTTCTTCCTAATGTCTAATCTGAATTGTCCCCCTTCCAATTTAAAGCCACTGCCCTTTGTCCTATAACTACATGCCCCAGCTTTCTTGTACAATCCCTACAGGCACTGGAAGGCCTCTGGAGCCTTCTTTTCTCCAGGCTGAACAACCCCAATTCTTTCAGCCTGCCCTCAGAGCAGAGGTGCTCCAGGCATCTGATGATCTTTGTAGTCCTCCTCTGGACCTGTTCCAACAGTTCCATATTCTTATGTTGCGGATTCCAGAATACTCCAGGTGAGGTCTCACAAGAGAGGAATAGAGGGGCAGAATCAACTCCCTCACCTCTGTGATATCTAAAATATGCTAGGCAGCTCACTTAAGCACTTCAATTATTCTGTAGAGCATTCAGTTCCTAAGAGAAATATACCCAGTGCCATTTGGTAGCTCATGGAGTATTCCAGACTGCTATAGAGAACAGACCAGTGCAGGGCAGCATTTATATGAGGGCTGCCCCCTTCTGGTGCAGCAGCTACATGATGGATAAGACTTTCCACAGCACCTAAACTGATACTGCAGAGGCTGCTTTCAGGCAACTGAAGGTTGCCCCATGCAGCCAGATGTGAGCTAACTGTCCATAGATGGAGCCAGCGGAATTACAAGAACTACAGCTGGAATTAAAATAACTATTTGATGCAATTTCAGATGCCCCAGTGTACCCATCTGTGTATGTAATTCTCCCAAGTTCCGTATTCCACCAATTTGGATGTCCCTTCCAACCCAAACTCTTCTGTTGTATTTTATGAATCAGCTTGGTATGCTGTGCAGGCCAGTGTAAGGAGTGGCATTACTACACAGGAATTTTTGTTGTCCCTCTTGGATCATATCTGTTTTATACATAGATATTTGAAATTGCTTGCTGATATGTTGCAGAAGTATCCCTGAGCTATTTCATCTACATAGTTCTTGGGAAGATGAGAAAAACAGCACATAAAGGCTAAATAAATACCATTCAGCCAGTCAAAACAGATTTGTGGGCTTGAAAACAGACTTTATAGATGCTGCTGTCTTCCCTTTTGGAAGGTGGAACAGGGTGCAGCAATCCAGATGCTTCTTAAGGAATGTGGTGAGAAAACAACTAGAACTAGGTTTTCCAAAAGTGAGGAGGGGGAATAAAGCTACTTCTTCCTATACTAGTTTCCATTTTCCTCAATGTCTGGGCTGAAGTGGAGGTTCTCTTTAGCATTGCTTTGCCACTCCTTTTTTGTTCCCTTCTTTTTATTTCTGTACCTCTCTTACTTTCTCCACTTTGCTGGTATTATCAGTTCCAAGATAAGCAGCATAAGGAATACAGTATCTATCCTGAATGTTTACTATTTCCTGAGTCTTGGGACATGGTCTAAAAAACCAACTATACACATTATTTAATCACAAAGCCAAAGTCATAGTATCATGTCTTACAAATGCTCCTCAGTATAACTGGAGCCAGAAAAAAATAAGCCTGACATGGTGAGATCTGAAGTACAGTATGCTCAGAATGCAGTATCATAGCTGTGAGGAGGTGGAAGAAGCTGCTCCAAAACAAGTCTCATCTCACTCTTAGTTGTTACGGAGCATTTCACTCAGCAGCCATGGGGAGAGATCAAAGCTGTTAAGATCATCAGTATCCCATAAGACTCATGTCTCTTTGAGGCATTTCCTGACTAAAATAAAAACACATCCATCAGCCACCCTATTTTACATGGAGCTTTTCCTGCTAGAACTAAGATATTATGAATGCAAAATACTGCTAAGACTCCTTCTCTAGTAACAGTTGGGTATTTATTCAGTGGTAAAAACACCCACCTTAGCCTAAGTTTAATCAAAGTTAAGATTTGAGTCTGATGGGACATAAAACTGATCCTAAGTAGTCACAAAAATTATTCAAGACAAGTAATGTGAAAAGTTCAGTAAGAAAAGGGATTTCTTTTCTCAGAGCAGGTGAAAAAACTGCAAAAAAAAAAAAGATCCAAATCACAAACTAACTCCTGAACACACAGCACTTCTTTAAGTATCACTTTTAAATCTAGCAAGGAAGCTATTGTTATTTCACAGGCCTCATACTGAGCTCTGGAGTAGCAAGAACTGCTCATGTTGAGAGTAAAAATAAGAGTGAGGTTCAGCTGAAGCTTGCAGGTGGGTACATATATTCTACTTTGCTTTAAAAAACCTACAAATCCAAACATCTCTGGTAAACTAGAAAAGCTCAAAAAATGGCAAGGATACAAATGCTAAGTGCAAACCTAACATGCATTTGTGTGTTGAATGCATAATTATGCTCTAGAGTCAATAAGCAAAATGAGCAACAGTACAGGAAAATACATAATAGACAGAATGAAAGCCAGAGATTGTAAACTGTAGGTTGTAGCTGTTAAGCAACTAGGCTGAAAAGGTTAATATTTGCAGCAAGAAAGACACGCTACTGCTGTGCTGCTTGCCCTGTTGTTTGACTAAAGGCTGAATTGCGGCTTCAGAGATCAAAGGGACATAGTTTGTGGGAAAGGCAGGTCTTGCAGGAAAAATGTCAACAGATAAACGTGCAATTGCAATTCCAAATCAGTAGTTTCCTTCTGACTCTTCCAGTTCCACAGTCCCCCAGCACTCTCTCATGGCCTCTGCAATTTATATTACTGCAAAATTAAAAGGGTAGTAGATTTTGATGCATTGAATCAGCATCTCTGTTATCTTGAACTTCAGGAAGCCATTATCAGATTCCAACTAAAATAGTTTACATTGCTAGCAGCTGACAAGTTCAGTTTGCAAACTTTGACTCTTCTACAAGAAGAATGTGCTCAGTGGGGCAGCAAGAGTAAAGAACTGCACTGAACATAAAACAAATGACATCCAGCACGTACACGAATTTTCCCAAGAAGATAGAGCCAGCCTCTTCAGTGGTGCATGGCACGAGGATGAGAAACAGCAGTCATAAAGTGAAAAAACAAAAGGCTCTGGACATAATGAAAAGCTTTTCCATCAGGAGGGCAGTGAAATACTGGAATGTGTTGCACAGGGAAGTTATGTGTTCTCCATCCTTGGAGATTTTCAAGACTGGACTCGGAGCCTCGTCTGACCTTGAACCTTATCCTGTTTTGAGGACTTTTGACTAGATATCCCATGTGTTCTCTTCCAACCCTATGATCCTATGATCGTGTATGTGCTTCCATTTGTTACAAGCCCCTGCCCAGGACAGCTGCTATCCAACAAGTGAAATAATACAATTTACTATGACTCCAGCTGTGAGACTTGGCTGCTCTGCTCCACCATGTTGTTGTCTGTAGTTCAGCAGCACATTTCAAGCTGCTCCTACAAGCAGAAATGAGCACAGGTCCCATCTCAATGATCTTGACTACCAGTAATTACTCTGCCTCAGCTAAACCAGCCTTTGAAAGATCTGTGTCAACATCTTAATTTAGAAAATATGCTGCCAGGTCACAAGACTTTCCAGTCAAAGTAACACTGACATTTCTGATTTCATGAAAGGAAGAATTCATTTTCATACAAGTCTAGTTTCTACCATTTCCATACATGGGCATGCTTTCTTTTTGTTTGATTCAGACTCTTAGTGCATAAGATGGTCATTGTATGGAGTTCTTTAGAAAATTTTGACAGCATCCAACTTGTGATCATATGGAAGGGCGTACTTCCTGAAAAAATACTGCTTCTTTTTCATTTAATCTCTAGATTCTTGTAATTGCTCAAATTGGAAAGGATGCTCTCAACACAGTACCAGCTAGGTTCTTCCCTCTGCTTACTAAATACTGCTAATGCTCTTGTAATTAAGTCATCGCTGCTGTATATAAATGAGTGTCTCTGTGAGTTTGTCTGCAGTAACTGTAAAAGACAAATTAGTGTTTGCAAAGAGCTGCCTGGAATTAGAGTATTAGTTTTTTCAAGTATTAATTCCAGCATATTTAGAAAATAAAATAAATGAAAGTTGATTATAGTAAGCAACTCTGCTAATGGCCATTTCTAGCTAATGGCCATCATGTTAAGTGATAAACTATGAATTCAACATAGTCGATTTTGTTTTACATTCCTGTTAACAAATGAATTATTCTTCTTTACTTAATTCAACATTATTTGTTGGCTGATTACTATAGAATAATATCAAAGCCTGAGACCCAAACCAGCTAATCTGATTAACAGCACTTGGCAGCTTTAAGGGTGAATTTCAACTCACTGTACAAGTCTAGAATACAATAGACGTTTTTATGTTGTTTGTACTTCTACTTCACAGAAGGATCACTGAAGGAGAATTAGCACAGAAACCTTACCTTGATTTCTTGTGCAGGAAAGATTTGGGAGAAGATGTCTCCATGGTTTTATTCCAATCATTTTCATAAAAATGTGGAAATAACTGAACAATAACTGAGTGTAAGAGCATTTCCCACTATCTGGTAAACGGGATTATTTTATGAGACAGACCAACAATTAAGTGAAATAACGACTTAATCATAGTAACTTGCCTAAAGGGTATTAATACGAAAATTAAAAATATTTATAAATAAACAAGATCTTGCAGAAAAGGAAATATCTACCATAACACTGAAAATCATCAGATAATGGGACAGCCTTCTAACACATGGCAGAGGCCTCAGTGAAAATAGCAGATCACAATTGCACAACATATTTACTGTGCAGGAACTTAGTAATCCTCCAGTGGCAAAATGTTAGATGAAAGGACTTGATTTGTTGAGTCTTCTCTGATCCCAGATGTTCCGTTGGAGTCTTTGGATTAGCCTGTCACAAGAGCAAGCTCCACACCAAAATCAGAAATACAGACTCTACAAAGATGGCAATGATTTGGTATCATTTCAGAGTAAGGACATAATGAATTTTCTTTGCTTCTAGTTGTCTTCTTATTAAAAATGCCTTGATATAAATAAGGCATAGCAGGGGTAGATTTGGAATAAACAAACAAAAGTAGCTTTTCATCTTGAAAGACATATTTTGTGAGATGATTATATATCTCACAAGATACACTGCCTTGTTTTCACTCCAGTGTCTAGAAGGCTTCTTCCTCAAATTTTATTCGCAAACAGCTGCAAAATTCAGTATGTGAAAAGAAGAACACCATGGATGAGTATCCTGGGCTGCTGCCCAAAACTTGTTTTAATCATTATTCATCACTCACAGAGCATGTGACAGTGATTCTCTGTGTAAAAGGAGAGCTGAAAGGGCTATCTTGGAGTAAAATTTTGCAACCCCAAGGTAAGTAACAAAAATTCAACAACAAAATTAGAAACCAATAGAAACATGAAATTACTTCTGGTTTCCTAATGCACTATGAGTAGCGCTATAATAATGAAGCTAGCAAAATTCAAAGCTCTAAAAATCCAGTGGTTAGTAATACTTAAAATATTAAGTGGAATGAAAACATGAAATGTTTTAACTTCAGAATTTATCTAAAATCTGAGCTCTCTGAATTGAGTACATTACCTTGTTAACATAGCTAAATGTATTCCACTTGGGTGTAAGTTTGCAGACGACACTAAGCTGGGTGGAAGTGTCAATCTGCTGGAGGGTAAGGAGGCTCTACAAAGGGATCTGAACAGGCTGGACCACTGGGTAGAGTCCAATGGCATGAGGTTTAACACGGCCAAATGCCGGTTCTTGCACTTGGGGCACAACAACCCTATGCAGAGCTACAGACTAGGAGAAGTCTGTCTAGAAAGCTGCCAGGAGGAGAGCGACCTGGGGGTGTTGGTCGACAGCCAAATGAACATGAGCCAGCAGTGTGCCCAGGTGGCCAAGAAGGCCAATGGCATCNGGGACAGGACAAGAGGGAATGGCCTCAAGCTCCACCAGGGGAGATTTAGGCTAGACATTAAGAGGAAGTTTTTTACACAAAGGGTCACTGGGCATTGGAACAGGCTGCCCAGGGAGGTGGTTGATTCACCTTCCCTGGAGGTGTTTAAGGCACAGGTAGACGAGGTCCTGAGGGACATGGTTTAGTGTTTGACAGGAACGACTGGACTCAATGATTCGATGAGTCTCTTCCAACCTGGTGATTCTATGATTCTATATTATTTGCAAAGAACAAGATTTTTAAAATTGGCTTTGTAATAGTTGTTTTTAGTTGCTTTGTTTTTAAGGCTTCTTCAAACTGTCATGTTGCTTTCTTTGATGATTATGGTTTTCATATTCATGCTACTTCTTTCAGTGTTTCTGCTGCTGCCTGTACAGTGAAGGCTGCAATGGAAATCTGCCTTTTTACTTCTTCCCAGGCTTCATGTTGATCGGCTTTGTTTTTAATATCAAACATGGCATCATAGATCCCTGGGAATGATTCTCCTGCATACTTGTTATGGCTGCTTGGAGCAAAGATAATATGTCTGTAGGGAAATTAAGGGGAAAAAACAATAACATCCTGCATTAGGAAAATAAAACATGATATTTTCTGAATAAAACTAACCTGGTTTTGTATCATGTGTTAACTTCTTGACACTGAAGATATAAACAAGATTGTTGCAGCAACAGTAACTATAATCTATGAAGCAAGAAAATTACATAGGCTGCATTTTTTCATATGAATTCCAGAACTTTGTAGCTAAGAAGACATGAGATAAAGTTGATGGAAGTATTTTCCTTTCCCTCATTTTAGATTAAATGGAAAGATCAAAAACAAAAAAATAAAGCCAGATTCTTTTCTCACAGATATACACAATCTCCAGCAGATAGAGGTATGTTCTGAGGCAGCAAAGCTGATGCTTTATCAGGAGACTGTTCTCAACAGATTTTTAACCAGAAGCTAAGAGATGTACAACAACTGTAAATCTTAAGTTCTCTTTCTACCGTTACTTGTAGTGGAACTTTTTAGTTGAAAGATTACTGTTCTGAATTGTGCAGATTGGTAGAGGACCAAAAAGCTAGATTTGACTTTACTATTCAGCCTCTCAAACAAGATCAGTAAATCTTGTTTGAGAGGCTGAATAGTAAAGTCTTGAGTTGAATGGGAGAACTACTGAATACACTTCACTGCTGTCGAAGCACTGCCCTCTATACTGTATTTGCTAGCACAACTGTTCTCCTATAATCAATCAAATTGTAGATATTTCAGTTATACCCTATTTCACTTTCAAATCATAATGACTTCCTAAAGATCTTTTATCATTGAAATTACCTGAACCTTACTAGGCTTCCAACAAGATTCTTCCTCATTCTGTGTAGTGTATCTCAACTGAAGTTTCCCCTAATGTTGTTTTCCCTTTTCAGCTATTATTTGTCCTGCTTAATCTACTTTTACCATGTTTAATAAAATCATTACAATTTAATTCAGAGACTTAAGGAATTCTCACAGGGTACTCAAGGTACAAAATGATAAATAAGCCTTTCTTACCTATAGAATGGCCTGCCAGGTAATCCAAGAGGATCGATGAAGGCCCTTTCTAGAAACATGAGCTGATCATTTAGTGTTCTGACAGCAAGTAGGCTAAAAAGAGAAAAGGAATATGTTAGCTCTCATCTCATACCCCAATGTGCACAACTCTGGATTTAAGAAGGACAGTAGATCCAAGATGTTGAAGTTAAAGTTAACAAGACAGCCCATGCCAGCTAACTTGCACAACAGAATTATGCTGATCTGTACTGTGAGATAGTCTAGCTAATAATCTGGAAGTCTCTTAAAGCTGTTTTTAAAGGCCAAGGAAAAGTCTGAAAGAAGACTGAAACTTTTCTCTCATGTTGCATCTTACTCTATCTCCTTTTCATTGGGATGCTTAGACAGACCATTCTCTTCTTTTGTATAGGAATTTTCTAAAGACCCTGTTTTCCACAAACCCAGCCAGCTGCAAATAACCTCAATAATATCCCATTTATTTTTATGTCAAATAACAACATCTGAGAAACAGGAACCTTGTGATGTTGGAATCATCTTTTGAATCATCCAAGAATTAGGGGTTTTTTTCTGACAGCAGATTGTAAATTCCCTAGAGCAGAGACCATCTGTGTCTGTGTGCTTTGAATAGCGCTGAGTATACTACTGATGCTTAACAAATAGAAGAACTGTGAGGAAGATTATATGTGGGTTTGGAAGTCTACAACTGAAGTAACTAATTGTAGAGCATCAAAAGGTACTCACCAACAGAAAAGGGTAAAATTTATAGTACAGTAAGCCTGGAATAACTCCACTACTATCAGTGAAACTGTTTTGCATTTACATTGGTGTAAATGGAAAACAAAATAGTCTTGTTGAGTTGATGCTTAAGTTCAAGCCATATCTCAATGAAATAATTTTGCAATTGTCACATACATGTCATATGTCAGAAGTGTCGTATTTTACATAAGAAATTACTGTTAACGCATTCATCTTGAAAGTTGCTGCCATTAAAAAGCTGGCTTTTCTTCACATTCGGTCTTCCATAAGGGTAAGCATATGGCTTAATGAAATTCTTCACAAGAAATGGAACATACATATATGTATATGAAAAAGGAAGTTTGTTTTCTCACTCTTGGGTATCGCCTACCATGAATAAATTAAGAATTAAGTCATGTGCAAATTAGGCCTCTTGGCATAGGTCACGCACAGAATTTTTTAAAAGCTCGTCAAAAAGCTTGCTGCAAGTACAGTCATAGTACAGCTATTTATTTAGCTATTTTTATTTTAGCTATTATAGACTAATTAGCTTGGACACTTTTTGAAGCTAGCCTCGCTAGATTCCCAGTCTCTGCAGTGTTCCTGATGTCCACTAATTCAACATTTCTATGCTTAGTTTGCTAGAGTAACCAGTTCCTTAAAGGCAAAACTTCATAAGGATGTATAATAAAACAAATGATTAGCAGTCACTTCTCAACAAAGTTATTTAGGGGACTAAATGCAAGTGAGGACTCTGTCACCTGAGCCCATAGTACTTTTTGCAGTATTTGACTGGAAAGGATTAAAAAAAAAATAAAAGAGTTAAACTTACTTATTGATATCTATTTCTTCCAGTCTTTCATGAAAACTCTCAGCAACTTCTGTAAAATTTTTAACAGCTGAAAAGAGAGCATCTGGAGGGAAAGGATGGAAGCATTAAACTTCAAATTAAACAAATTAAATGGTTCAATTTATATCTTCATCTTTCTCCATGATTGTGACCTGTCAGTTCTCATCAAATGAAAATCTAATGACCCCATATTCCTACATTAAAAACTATGTAATTCTGCATGAACACTTGCCTTGGAGACAATAGAAATCAGTATTTTTGTGAATATTATTTATCATTTGCTACTTGAAGCATGTACAGAAATACCAAAAGCTAGAGTACAGGCTGTTAAGATAGGTCTGGGATTTTACAAATCTCAACAACCTCTCCTTTACTGGTATGCTACTCCACACAAAGTTTTGAGAAAGAGATCCTGTGTGTATGTGTGTGTGCATGCACCCCCCCCCCCCAATATTGGTCATTAGCAGCCAAGTCCTAAGTATTCATACTATATAATTTTGCCAAAAGAAATATAGGCTTCTGAGGCAAGAGGCGTATTTTGAATCCCTATAACATGAAATAAAATTTCACATGACAGGATGAGACCCCTATTGCAGCATAGGGAAGAACCATTCCTGCCTGACCAAGCCCCAAGGCAAAATTCTCATAATGCTTGCACCTGCCATCATGTGCCCATAACCTGAAAGAAGTTCTGACTGGATGTAAGGAGAATCTTTTTACCTTGAGGACAGTCAAGAACTGTGGTCCAGAGAGGTTTTGTGGTCTCTGTCCTTGAAAGTTTTCAAGACCAAATGGAATAAAGCTCCGAGCAACTTAAAATTTTACCCTGCCTTGGACAGGCTGACACAGGTAAGTCCTGAGGCTCCTTCTAACCTGAATTATCCTATAGTCCTATGATCAGTGTTGGACAGAGAATTGTGCAAAAAGCTGCAAAGCAGTGTAATGATTTTTATTTATTTTTCAGGGACCAAGACAAAGATATCTTGTTCCTAACATCAGTGAGCCATGCACAGGTCACAGAATATACAACTGTGTTAGTTCTACTTGGAAGTGGCATAGTCTCTACAGAGGTATACCAAATGACAAAATATTAAAATTCCAAACTTTTGGAGGGTGTGGCCATTTTCACTTTTTCATGACTAAGACACACATTAAGAGTACTAACAGAGTAGGAGTGCAATGAAAGACTGTACATACCAAAGGACACGCTGTATGTTTCCAGCTCCTCTTCATGATTCCTTGACAAATTATAGATGATCTGAGCATAGTTGCTCACAGCTGATGCATAATCTCTACAGTCGAAAGGAAGAACAACGGAGTTGGCCAGTTCAAACACCAGCCCTCCCCGTACCTGAGCTACTGTCAGATGATTCTTGAAAGTGGGATCATAAAACCTCTCCACAATTTCATAGGTTTCATAGACACTGTGGTACACTGGATAGCTGCTGTATTTTTCTACATTCTGAAACAAACAAACCCAAACAAAACCCTTATTCAGCTCTGGATACTTCAGCTTTGCTTGAAAACCTTGATGTGCAATTCAAGGCACTGAAAAGTTAAGTGTTTAGGTCACCCTAATCCTATGTAGCCACTACAGTCAATCATCAGAACTGCTCAATGATGGCGCTCTCAGACATTGACCTATGATGAACAGTCATTTGGAGATGTCTCTCACCACTGACCATGTACAGAGCCTAAAGAAAGTAGTTCAGAATAGACATAACTTTTAGTTGGCTAAATTAAGGTGAAATTGCCCTTTCTCTCTTTGCTTGGATCCCTGCAGTAATTTCTGTTTGTGTCTTTGGACATAGCTTTTCAGAGGCAAAGGTCACATTGAGTAGATTACTCCTTGAACATTTCTCAGTTAGTCTCATCTCACAACATCAGACCCATATTTTCCATAAGTGATGAACTGTTTTGAATTCAAAGCTTCACCAGTTATTACAAATTATTCAGAATTATCATAAGCCATTCATAAGCCTTAGTCAACCACAGGCAATTTTGAGACCATCCATTTACTCTGAGTAACGGTCCTTTTGCCTGACTGACCATTCCTATTTACTAAATATTGGTGTTGTAGCAGCACATAGAGTCCTGGTAATGGACTGGGACTCCACTCTTGACACACTAAACTGAACTACTGCAAAAAGCTGGCAGTCTAAATAGGTCAATTAGAGGTGGTATTATGCAGCACTTACAGAGGAGACAAAAGTACAAAGACACAAACTTACCCAATTTTTACTGTAACGTGCTCTGCCTGAAGCGATGCCAAGACGTTGGAAAAATACTTCAAAGTCATTGCCAGAACCCAGTTTATTTATTCTTTTAACAAGAAAGAGGAAAATGCCTTGAGTGACAATACTTAAAATATAAATTTAGTTTGCTTTGAAGTACTGTGACAATTATTTACCCCACAGTTGCAAACACTGGACAGTCCTTCCCTAGTATGCCACTTCTATTAATACACCATTAATTGCCTGTGACTCCTACATCACAAGTTTCTCATCGATTGCATTTGCAGAGGAGCAGTCATCATTCTCAGGGTCAGAGAAATCAAACTTGCAAGAGCAGAGCTTAACTCATTGTCTTGAATCACTGAGAACACCCAATGACCTGCTGAACTTCCACTATCCCAAGCTCTCAACTAAGAGAAATCACAGTACCAGTACGGCTCCATGAAATAAAATTAGTCTTTGAAATTATATAAAGAAACCGTGGTAAATTTGAAGGACAGTGTCAAAATCCCTCCTAGTGCCACCCAGGCACCCAAACTGAAAGGCCTTCCAGGAGACTGGAAGCAAGTGCAAGTGAAAGCTGCTGTGTTAGCATCTTGCATGCCTGTCTCTGGCTTGTGCATACTACCCTTATTTTGCCTAAATCCCTATAAAATACATGAAAACTTTATACTTCATATGTAAAGCCTCCTATTCATACTAAAAAGACAAGTTAACAAAACAGTTGTACAGTAGTGTATCAGCTGCAATCAATAAAACTCTGAAATTTATCCCAGCTGAGAATCCCACCACTTCTTTTAGGTGATCGGTTTTACAACTGGGTATTTCTTTTAAAACCACTCTCTTCACATTATAATAACTTGTGGTACATTGTTTATTTTCCTTTGTCACTGACCTGGGGACCTCTTTATGTTCTCTTGATGGATTTTTTTTATACCAACTCTCATAAAGAGATTTGTCTTCAAATCCCTCATCAGGACTCGGTATCTAGAAAAAGTATATTGTATAAAAAGACAAACGATACAATTTTAAATGTTACCAACCAGGAAATCTACAACCTGTCATCACATAAAGTCTAGGGCTTAGGGCAATGACTAAATCAAACTCTTCAGTTTCTCTGCCTTTCTGCATTTCCATTTTAACATTTCAAATGCACAGGATTTTCTAGAGGAACAGTTTCTTTGCTAAAAATAGGCAATTTTAGATAGAAGAAGACATAGGGAAATCAAAACATTTAAAGTCAGTATTTGCATTCTGATATTTCTTTATGAGATTTGCAGCCTTTTAATTTAAATATTCAATAAAAAAATCCTTTGCAAAGCCAAAACTTTTTATTTCGTCAGGAAATTTCAATTTTGTCCTGTTTTAACTCAAAACTGTTTCTACCTTGTGTTAGTTCACAAAAATCATTTTCATGGATGCAGCAGTAACTTTAGAAGGACTAAGTGTACAGTATTGGTCATCACAGTGGCTACAAAGGTATACAAATCAACTAATAATCATCCTAAAGTTCATATCTATTACTCTCACTACTTTCCAGATACCTAAGCAAGTTAAACACCGTAAGTATCCTTTTCTTTTTATCAGTGGGTTGCTGAGTTTTATTACATTTAATCTGTTAAATATTATTAGTATCTGTATCTGCTATTTAGGGATTACTGCACAATAGGAATCAAAATAAAATCAATATATTTGAATTTTTGGTCTCAAAGCTAATTGTAGATAGAACAGTATTAGCAGTGTTAACACTTTGCTGTAGATGAATTTTGGATGGCATCACAGGCAGACCTCCTTCCTAATCATCTGCCAATGAGCTATGGTTACATACATTCATCAGCTTTTGTTTCTGCTCCCCAGAACAGGCAGAGCTACACAACCACATTTACTGGTATTTAGCTTAATATTTTAACAATGCCTCTTGGTGTCCACAGTGAGGCTCCACTGACCTGATTTTCTGACTGTTCTGAACACCTGCGCTTAACACAGGTTACCATGGGAACTGCAGGCTGTTCTGCAGTTTGGGACAGAATTATTTTTATCTGGGCAACTAATTTTAAAACAGTTAAATTTTATTTGTGGTCTTTCAGTTGCCCCAAAATGATTACACTGAGTTACTACATTTGCTTTACTTTTGTATCAGGGCAATGTCACCTTCCAAGAGATAACCCAATTATTGACCCTGACAAAAACAGATGACGCTCTCTTTCTATGTATATACATATAGCAGATGAAGACAGTGTAGCAGATCCACGGTACATATATGGTAGTTGAATGTATATTATACATATGTATATAAAAAGCACACACGTAAGACTAATTAAATGTTCATGCTTTAATACAGATGTACAGAAAAAGGAACAGAAATAAAAAGTCTGTAGTGCCAGCTTTTAAGACTCACTTGCAAAGCAAGGAACATCTTATATTCAGGATGGTAAGATTATTTCCTGAAAAAGGTTCCTACGTTTTAATTTTGTGTCCCACACAAATGTGTGAGAGCATCATCATCAGAGCCAATGAAAATTGAACAGTTTACACTGAAGTTGAGCATGTTGATCAAACCTGCCATATCGTGCTGAAAACAACACTGTAGCAAGCCTAATTTATTTCCCTGCCTAAAGGGAGTCAGGGTCTTCCACTACCATGGGCACCTTAGTAGTTGGACTGGTTTGTTCTTGTTTCTGTCCTGATTCATGGCATTTTTTAATTCTTTTGATGTTAGAAGGAACACTCTCACAGGAGTTGAAAAATCTCATAATCATAAATAGATAATAATCTGAACTTAGAAGCTTGAAATCCCTTTGTTACTCCTGGGAAGATCTAGTTACTCAGCTGCTGACTGAAAAGGTATACTGCAGTTGGAAAAGAAAGAAACTCTGACACCATATTTTATGCAGAGAATCCCATACACTAAGGAAGCACTGAATAGGCTGGCTAAAAATTCTAGGTTGTATTACCTCTTTAGTCAGACTGTACACAAGCCTGTACATCAATGGTGTGCAATCCACTCGCAGTGTGTAGTTTCCTGAAAAAGCATGAAGAACCAAGTTCTATTCAGGAGAAACCTCATGCCATTATTTGTTAATAAGAAAGAGACTAGAGAGCTACACTGTCCACAAGGAACAAGCTGATTCTTCTTGTACGAGAGCATTTTGATCTTGTCAGCACATTTTTGTATTGGTTAGGAAGAAATACAGCCCAGCTTTTGAAGCAATAATTACGAGCTTATGTCCCTATGTTTATTACGCACATTTATTACACATAGCTGACTAAAGAGTTGCCGTTAAACTGCCGACAGGGACACAACACTGCTTGTCCCTTTCCTTGACTTCTGAAATAGTGTAGTTACTGTAATGGACTCCTTCCTTGAAGTAACAGGAACAGTGTTTGATAGGAATGGTTGGACTCGATGATCCAGTGGGTCTCTTCCAACCTGGTTATTCTATGATTCTATGATATTTAAAGATTATGAGTCATTATTTCCCCCTGCATCTACTCCTGAACTAATGAAACAACATTATCAAATTGAAGGTCCTATGCATCTTCAAGAGAAAATGCCTCCCAGTGTGTTGTATATAATCACTACTATTCCTCTGAAACACAATCCAAAACTCTGTACCTTCAACAGAGGAATCTGCATTGATATAAGCCACTCCTCGAGCTTGTAATATTTTGGCATTTTCCTAAGGGAAATAAAAGAGCATAAACTTATTTCTCCTTAGAACTATTTCTCCATCCACAGAAGTAACAGCAGTTTCAGAGAAAAACAACATAGCCCACAAGAAGCCATATATTCTTGGTAGTTCAACAGGAAACTTAAGAGAGTGTGAGTGTGTAAGTAAGGAAGAGAGAGGGAGGCAGAGAAAGAACTTGTGCTTTCTGGTACAAATATCTCAAAGATCCGCCACTGTGAATATTTCTCTTTGAGCACTACTGGTTTACCTCAGCCCATTCTGTCGATCCCAACAAGCCAAACTCCTCTGCATCCCAGCTTGCAAATATCACTGTTCTCCTTGGCCTCCATCCTGCCATAAAAGACTATGAAGATTGTATTACAGAAATAAAGACTGCTTGTTACATGGTAACTAATGTGAAAACAAATGTCATTTGATGGGGGGAGGGTTCATCTTTCATCCTGATCTGTGGAAAAAGCAAGCTTTTAAACTATTTTTGCTGTGCTCAATTCATTGCACATTGTATACCAGTATCTACTTTGACAGAAAAGTGTTTGGCAAGTTTTCCTATCTACCACTGAACTTCTCTGACTTGTCTCTCAAATGTCAGATTTCAAAATCTAAGGAATGCCCTGTAACTTTGACAGATCACCTTCTAAACAAAGGTCTTTCACTTGAAGCTCTGAATTCAGTTTAAACCCAGGCCAAATGTAACAGGCTTTATTGCCTATTGTCCTGCCTCTCTATCTTTGCCCAGAGTTTACTTTGAGGCTACTGGAACCTTTTCTTCTTTTCTTCCCCCTCTTTTTTTTCTTCATGTTGGAAATGGAAAGAAAATTTAATGTCAATAGGGTTCAGGTAGGTAAAGAAAGCTCCTCTAGCACCATATTTGAGTTAAGTCAGAGCTTCTTTCCATGGGATGTCAGATAGGGAGAAAGGATTTGCTCTGACAGCAGCAGAAATGTGGTACAGTTGACCTTTGTTCCTATTCTAAGGTAACCGAGTATTTGTAACCATTACCTACTACTACATTTGCACAGCTCATTTTCTGCATTACACAGACATGCTTTATTTATATTTGGGTCTGTATCCAAATGATAGTCAAGTGCTGAGAAGGTTCTCAATGTTGCCCTGATGAAGTCTTGATCAGTCCACCACAGCAGCAATTTTATAGGATCATTTATAGGATCCGGTCTGACCAGCCTCAAATACACAGTAATCAACTCCACTTAAACATCTTTTGTTTTCCTTTGAGATTACTTTCACTTGAGCATAAGTATTCAAATATACCAAGGCTTTAACTGGAAATAATTAACAGCTGCAAAGCAGCATGCTTATTCAAGAGATACATGTGTGTAATTCTAATTATATACTTAAATCTCAGAGAAACCAATGGGTACTGTTGAGAGCAATGAATTTGGTTTGTTTTATTCTTCCATTACATTACCTTTCCTTTTCAGTTTTCCAAAGCTCCTCACAATCTCGTGAACCACAGCTGCCCCACTTTGAGGATCAATGCCACCAAATACCCATGAATCACGGTGACCTCCCAAGATGACATACCTGTCTAGAGAAATTAATGAGGGAGGTTTACTTAGAGATCTTTCCTGCCACACAGATGTTAATTGGAAGCAATTTCTAATTTTCCATGTACGTATCAGGCAACAAAGCTTAATAATTTATAATATACAGGATAGAAAGGTAAAGGACATTTTAAATCTCCAAAGACTTTTTTTCTGCATTTTCAGCCAGTGCTAAAGAATTTGTCAAACACAATAACTTGATCCCATAAGAGTTAAAACCCTTTAAATTCTACATCACAGCTATTATTAGAAATACAGTTTTCTTCTAAAGATAGAAGCATCTTTCCATATTTTACAATACTGTGTTTCACAGTAAAGCTGATCCTCTAATTATATTTGTACAGCATGCCAACTCACAACAATAAGGTGTGGTGATTGCAGTATTTATCTGAAAATAAATATATATATAGTAAATCATAAAAGCAGTTGTCCAAATCATGACAGGTAAGTGTTTAATAAGATCTAAGTCAGATTAGATCTCTGTGCTTCTATAATATGCTTAAGAGTTGTGTTTCAGGCAACAGGGAAGTACTGTGGCTACAAGTTAAATGATGTTACCATCATCCTATGGATGTCTATATAACTCTTTATTAAGGGTTTAAAATCACACTGATTACAGCAGGCTAAGACAGACAAAAAGTCAGTAATGGTGGATATGATGTCTTCAGATGGAATGCAAAATCCATTCCCATGTTAGCAGAGAAGAATATCCACTTAAAAATACTCTTTCAATTGCAAACTTACTCACCCGAAGACAAATACTCCTGTCCGGTTATGACTCCCTCTTGAAAATCAGCATTTACAGTGAAAGTTCTGACAGTCCCTGAACCATACGAAAGCTGGCACAATAAATATTTCAACACCAATGACCATGTACTGCAGTATTTCAAAGAAAACAATATTCCTTCTTTCCCCCTTGTAAGTATGAAGCACATGTAGAGGTTACTGCACACCCGCATTACACTGAAGACAAATTACTTTACCTGGTTCCAGTGTGCCTCTGATGGTACCAATCACATTGTAAATCCTTCTTACTTCATTGTTGCTATGAATGTGCATTTTTACCTTTCTAGTGCATTGGGAAGAAAATGAAAGGAAAAATCCACTAGATTAGATAATAAAACATCTTGACATCTTTCAACAGGATACAATATAAACTGTAAGGAAAGCATTTGGGGCAAATTAACTCTCTATTACACCAAACTAAATCTCAAAAGATTTCAGCATAGTTTTTTTTCTGGATTTATACTTGTGCAACTAAGAATAGCATTTAGCCCTTGAAAGCTATGTACAGTTATTGATGTCATGAAGATTTATATGGATAACAGGCTCAGAACTCCAAGATCAAAGATTTTTTTTTGCTAGCAGCTAGTTTCTAAATTTGGAAAAATGACCAAACAATGAAAACCATCTAATGTTAAAAAGGTAAATAGTTCTAATCATCTAGATGTTGGTGCAAATCAGAGTTGATTCCAGCAAAATCAATACTGCACCTCAGGCAGCAGAAAATCAGACAACCTGAGTTGCATCAAGAGACTTTGTTTATCCACCACATAACTGGAGGTGCAAGAACACATCCTCAAGGGTTTTCTATATTTTTCAGGAAGAATTTTTCATGTGGTCTGACTAAGAAACAAATTCAGCTCTCAAAAAAAAAAAAAGTCTTTTCAATAATTTGTCAAAGGCTAGATGCTTTTCAAATGAAACTGGTTCAAGACTATCTGGAAACCTGGAAATTAAAGCAATTCAGTCATACCCACCCAATCAAGATGTAAATCTACTGAAGTTTTGCACTGAGCGCAGGAAACGGTCATAATCAAGATAATGATATATCAGCCAAACTAATCTACCTTTGATGAAATTCTATTCCTCCACCCGTTTTCCTCTGAGCCCAAGCAATCTTTCCTTATGAAACAAAACTGACCTTGTAGAGTAATTTGTGATGAAGCCCGGACCAATGTTGTAAGAGACATTCAAACTTCCTTTCCAGCTAGTATGCGGTGGTGCGTATCCTCCCATATTACTATTATGAAAAGAAAAAAAAAAATTACTTACAAACATCTTACCAAACACCAAACACAAATAAGGAACCAGCAACCACACTTTGTTAGGTCCCAAGCGCACGCAGATCACAGTGATGGTCTTTACCTTAGATAATTTATACTACAAGCTTCCACAGGAGAATAATCTATCCCTAGACAAATCAATTACTTCATTCGTAGTCTTTTTCACATGGCAGGTATCATGCCACCCTCAAAAATTTTTGCCTTTAATCATGCTGAGAAACACTTTTATAACTTCTGTATACGTGATTGCTCATGATATATTACAAATTATCCTTTCCAGATCACTCTGCACATAGCTGATACCTAGCAATTACCTCTAACAGAGAATCTAATGACAGACAAACATATACTGTTTCAACAGGAACAGTAGAAGCACAGTGCAAAAGTCTTTTCTCTTTCTTTTCAAAAAACAACCTGATTAAAATTCTGTCTCTCCCATACACTTACCGCAATAATACCTCAGCATCATGATAGCCAATAGGATGAACTGGAATTTTTGGGAGACCTACACCACTGGCTTTGTCTAATCGGTAGGTGTATTCTGAAAGCAGAAGACAGATATTTTCATGTTTACAACTCTCAGAAGGAACTGTACAGCTTGTAGCACAGTCCTAACACTGTAGTCAAAGGTAGGCTCATATTTCTTCAGTGATTTAATTCTTTACGCTCTATCAACATGTTTCCAGAGAGAAACTAAGAAAGATTCTCTTAGTATCTGCAGTCTTGCATTTAAAAAAAAGGCTGAACATTTTAAAATTGTTTGCTTTTTTGGCATTGAAATACATTTAAGCAGAACTATTTCTCTCCATGGGAAGGAACTTCAGACTAAGCCACAGAGAAAGAACAAGAGCAAAGAGGGATCCTGTAGTCTGATGCTTGGAAAATTCAGCTTGGAACTAAAAAACTGTTGCCAGCTGATAAGAGATGCAGATAAAATCTTACACACTCAGCTAATGAATATTCTGTTCTGTTTTGCTGCTTTTGTGGAGTCTGCTTTGTTCTCATGGAGCTTAAATACAAATAAAGTGTTTGGGTTGTTCGTTTTTTTTAACAAATGAGAATCTTCATTCTCACAATGTAGACAACATTTCAAGATTTGATGTTTGCAAGCCAGCAGGTATGGAAAAGAACAGTTTCCTCCTTAACACAACATTCACATGGACCCTTGTTGAGGGAAGCAGACAGGTATTCATCTATGAGACTCCTGACTCTAGTATGAGGAACCAGAAATGTTGTTCTTGCTCCTGCCATGCTGCTGTTGTGAACATGTGTCCTCTTCCAGCTCAAGCTGTGTTGGCTACAGGTAACCTTCCCTGTCACAGAGAGTGCTGCTCTTGAGGTGACTGCCTCACCCAGACATCCTGGTTCCAGCGCTGGCCTGAATGGTTCTTAATGCATTTCAGCTAAAATTATCTGAGTCAAGTGCTAAATGAAACAGCTTAGGCAGAGCTCAAATAAGCTGGCAAGGAGGCACGAGGAAGGTGATGAACCAGTGGGGAATGGTCATCTTCTCAGGAGTCTCAGCTGCAGCCAGGTGTCACTACTCCCAACACGAAAGTTCCCAGAATTACCAGTAGGGGCTCCTGTAGAAGAAAAGGAGCTCAAATCCTGTAGAAAGGAAAACTACAAAAGCAAAGAAACCTGTGAGCTATGCAGGCTGGTTCCTTGCTGACTTACTGATGGGAAGTAGTGTTTCAGCTATCAAATACTTGTGTCACAACCTCTGGGTTAACTTGGGTATGTCTGCGAAGTTAAGCAGCCCAGCACTGCACTGAGTGGCTCCCTTAACATTCTCCCATCTTCTCTCATGCACCATTTGCAGAAGTGCCCTACTGACACGAAGCCCAACACTGCTTATTTGAGCAACAGATAGATCAAGAAAAAAAATGTGTTTTGTTCCAAGAGAAAGAACATCCCCATTCCCTCCCCCACCTTTCCTGAATCCAGACCTTCAGAGCACGACTCCTCATGTTACTTACCTTTTGCGGGATAACCTGGTGTCAGAGGATCCCCTGCCCCATTCAGGTTTAATACATTTCCACGCTGGGCTCCTCCGCCTGGAAGGTTCCAGCCATTTGGATAGGGATCTACTCCTGAAGCGCAGTAGTCAGCAGGGTCAGAGTACAGAATAACTCCCTTGGCACCTGCCAATTCAGCATTCTTCACCTGCAAAGCACATCTCCAGTCCCTGTCTCTTAACAGCTTGACACAAGTTCCAGAGGCAAAAGGAGGTATTATAAATTACAGTTGTTATTCCTCAGGGCCTTTTACAGAGCTTGGGCTAAGTAAAGGGCCTGTAAGTGTCTCCTATTGTAACATTTCCTGAAAATAAATACGCAGTTAACAGGTTCCATGTGAAAATAAGATGTTTGCTGTTATTCAGAAGTTAGTTAGGAGATAACTGCAGTAACATTGGGTCCAGCCCTGCTCATAGTCTTTATCAATGACCTGGATGAAGGCATCGAGTGTCAATCTGCTGGAGGGTAGGGAGGCTCTGCAAAGGGATCTGAACAGGCTGAACCGCTGGGCTGAGACCAATGGCATGAGGTATAACAAGGCCAAATGCTGCGTCCTGCACTTGGGGCACAACAACCCTACGCAAAGCTACAGACTAGGTGAAGTCTGTCTAGAAAGCTACCTGGAGGAGAGGAACCTGGGGATTTTGGTTGACAGCGACTAAACATGAGCCAGCAGTGTGCCCAGATGGCCAAGAAGGCCAATGGTATCTTGGCTTGTATCAGAAACAGCGTGACCAGCAGGTCCAGGGAGATTATTCTGCCCCTTTACTCGGCACTGGTGAGACCTCTCCTTGAATCCTGTGTTCANCACTGGGTACTGGAACAGTCTTCCCAGGGAGGTGATTGAGTCACCTTCCCTGGAGGTATTTAAAAGTGTGGATGAGGTGCTGAGGAGCATGCTTTAGTGATTGATAGTAAAGGTTGGACTCAATGATCCTGGGGGCCTTTTCTAACCTAGTGATTCTGTTCTGTGACTCTGTTCTGTTCTGTGAACATGGAAAATATCCTTCATAGTATTACTGCATAACCTGAGTTTCTCTTCTGTCCTCCAGATCAATATTGACTATTGAAATGTCTGTAGCATGAATGGAAAAAATTGTAACACATTGATGCAACCTTATCTTTCTGTTAGTCATGTACTTATCTTATTTACCCTTTATGATCTCCTCATGTATCTCAGAGTTTAGACTACACAGAAGGAGTGTTATTGGAGAGCTTGAATGTGTCTCTGAGTGTGAGCAAGCCTAACTATGGAGAGGTCTGTTCATTAGGCTTTGGCTTATTACAGCAGAAGGGCTGACCTGCATACTGTTTTGATTTTAGAAAAGTGTTGCCATGAGACTTTATTATTGTATTATCCTGGCTGGTGGAGAGTGAGAGAGAGAAAATATATGTCAATATGACATCCCAATCTGTTTTGCCACCAGGTAAAACAGTGATTCATAGCAACTGAATGACAGCTAATCCTCAACAGTTTTATATTTGGATATTTTAGTTCAGAAATACCACGGCTTTTTTTAGGAAACACACTACTTGCCTTCATCCTCTATCCCATTCTTGCATAACATTAGGAAGTTGGAAAATCACAGTGCAGTTCTCAAGATTTTACACAGGCTACCGAATTCTTCAGTATATAAACAATCAACAGAAATACCACTGTAAGAATGAACATCTCACCCCTTTGTGTCAATGAGGGCATGTAACTTCCAAACCACAGTATAACTGCCTCTCTAGATATTAGTAGCTCTGAGGTGTTTGTACTTAGTTTAATAAGATTCACAGACAGCAATGCCTTCTTCAGTTTTTAAGTCTTTTCCATTCAGATAGTATCTTTACGCGAGGTAAAAAATTTAGTAAAAATATCATCTGTCCCAGAATACAAGTTACATCTTACTTTTCATTGGTGAAAACTGTATATATATAAACCAATTACTTAATTACTGGAAAACTCACAAAAGATTAATCAACAGCATGTTTCAGCTGGCATTCCAGCAAGGAGATTCAATGTTTGACACCTTCTGGTAACTGAGAAATATAAATTTTAGTCCTGCCCAAATCAGGTTCAAAGTTATTTTTGTACAAGAACTAAACACCCTCAAAACAGAGTGTCTTTGTATTGAGGAAATAACTTGAGTATATGCATGAAGTACACACACGATTAGGTACTTTCCTGTCAGGCCATGTAAATGTGCAGAAATCTGTAGTTTAAAAACATTTATATGATACAGATATTGAATAAACAAATACTGAATTTAAAATAACCTGCATGTAGTTACAGTCTCTGCCTGATGAACAGAAACCATTATACAGAAATTCAAAGAGGGTCTCTTAAAGCACAGCTGAACCAATAGGGAAGGCAATCTAGTGCAGAGTTAAGATATCCAATAATGACAGAAATATTTTGGAACAATTTATAGTACGCAAATGTATATAAAAAATACATAATATTTTCCACTTATTTAATTCTATCCTATAGATGTATTATATACATATCAAATATATATTTTATATTTCTACTAAAGAAACATCTTTGAACGCATGCCTATGAAAAACTCAGTTACATGAAAATCTCCAGAACACTTCAGGGAAGTGTTTCAGTCTCTTGAAATCAACTGAAGAATGGCACAAGTACATTTTTATATAGAGGCATTACCTTATTCCCTCTGAAGATCTTCCCATACCTGGCGATAACAATCTTTCCTGTACAGTTAATTCCCATGTCACGTTCTAGTGTAAAGAAGTCCTCGGTGCGGCCATAATTCACATATACCAGCTCACCCTGACAGAAAAGGGTAGAAATTGAAACAAGAATGTCAATGAATGAGTCAAAAAGAGGATGTAATCTAGTAAGAGAATAATCTGGGAACAACAAGCTCCACGACTGGTTTCAGTATGAGTTCAAGCTTTGATCATGAGGTCATTAGGTAGGCAAGTGATTTCTGATGAATTTAGAACCCTGCCACCCAAAGCTGCCAGATTTTGTTGTCAATGGAGAATGTTAAGATATGACTTGTGAATTAGAAAGTTTAAGTAAGTGCTCAGTCTATGGCAGTTACTTCACTTCATATTCTGTTTAATCTATAGTTGGCCTTGGACTGCTGGACATATTTTGGACCCAGACACTACAGTAAATATCAATTCTACTTTGTGCAGTAAGAATAATCTGAATTACACCAACATCTGATGAAATTCTCAGGACTTGATTTTCACTGAATACAGCAGAAGCTACAACTAGGTGACTATCACAATAAATACACCTTGCACACTAATGAAGTATTCTTCATGACTGTGTTTCATCAACATTATTCAGTATTTGATGTGTGTCTCATTGTCCTTAGTGTCAGTAACGTCAAGGTTGTGTGCACTGTCTTACAAGGTCCAACAGTACACACCATAGACAGAGAAAAGCTGAAAACTCTCCCTTTCCAAGAGAATTCACCCCAAACCTGTTTTGAAAGTCTATTTTAGGAAGGAATCAATTACCCTCTGGATATACCTCACATTGATTATACCTCAAAGACTGTTTAAGAGTAAATTTAAAAAAAAGCCTCAAAGACTGCTTTAGGGAAGATGCCTAGCAGTTCAGGTGGTCCCATATAACTCGAAACAGCATGTCCTGATGAGACTGTGCTACAGTCATTTTGATTGTACTGGTTTCATCAGTAATCTGCTCAATTTCTAATCCCTTCTTAAATTAAGCAAAATCAATTCAGTTCGGATAAATTAATTAAATAAAAGGGACTATTTAAATAAGGCAAACATGTTCACGTCCAGTAAGGTTCAAGTCCTCTCTGTTCAGAGAATAATTAATAAATGTATGGATTATTCTTGGGGTAGTTTTTCTGAGTTTAGAGAACAGTTTTCTTTTCTGTAAAATCAAGTGTAACTACTAAAGTCAAGAAAGTTCTTACAGTCTATTTAGATTAATCAGATGGGGAATTTGTTCCTCCATTTTAATCTAATTTCTTTAGAGTACCTTGTACAGAATACCTACATTTGTAGGTTATTGGGCTTTATTATGAAAAATACAAAATCGAGGCTTTCAGTAGTCTGGCTTACATAGTTGCAGAGTTGCAATTATAACAATTAATAGCAACCTGTTGGATTCTCATATTCAGGGCCCCTGTTTGATGTTAACACAACAGTAACATTTTACGGTAAAAAACTGTTAACATTTTACAGGGCTTTTTAAATAACATCTTTGATTAAATAGAAGCCATCATTTAAAGAAAAGAACAGTTCTGATCTTTAGAAGAAGCTCTCATAATTACATTTTATATGAAATATATAATCTGTATTCATAGTGTTTTTCCAAGTGTTGCAGAATAATTCATATTTATTCAATCTCTACATTTCTGAAACTACACTGGAAGTTATTTATTTGAAGATTCCAGCAATATTCAATATATTGCATAGTAAATCAGGCTTTCTTAATTAATTTCTTTTAGAGTTCCTGAAAATTCTTCATCTTCAACTTTCATTAACATGAATAAGAAGTACATCAATGTAATGAATTTCTCATTAGACTATTATGACAGTTATGTATCATCATTTCTTAGTGATACAATTAAATCCCTCAAGTACATAGAACTGTTACAAAATACAAGCTTTAGGAATGTAATGCAGACTCATAAAATGTTTTGTCTGGTCTGTTTTAGCAAAGTTAGAGATCTCAAGCACACCTCTTATCTGTGACCATCATTAACTAGATGGAAGTTAAGTTAAAGGAAACAAAGAGCAGAATTTTACCATCATTTATGATGCTAATGTTCTGAACCACTATTACTACTACTGGCAGAATGCAACTTCGCTACTTTACTCTCTGTAAAATACTTCTGTTAAAAGAAGTTTCTGCTCAAAACTTAACTTTTTTCATCCATTTATTGGTATTTAGTTAGAATACACCACACAGAAGAAACAAATATTCCTAACAATCTGTATGAGACGAGGATATATTCCATCTTCCACCTACTGAGAACCTGAAATGAGTGGAATCTACTTGAATATCTCTGCAGGGTCTCACTCTAGCAGGCAAGTAGCTCCTATCCCACTCTGACAGTATTTAGCCTTCAAAACACAGTCAATAGTCACTTACTTTTTTAAAAAAAGCTGCAGGAAAAAGTAATAGAGCTAGCAGCACCAAACTGTATTTCCACAACTCCCTCATTAAAGCACTCACCTAGAACATGTGAGCACTGCATTCTTGGACTCTGTCAGTATGAAGAACTTTGATACATTTCTCCTGATTTCCAAAAAGAGGGACTACTTGTGAAACTACAGTTATCCTGGGATGCAAATACTTTACAGTGTTCTGCCTTCGCTGACTCAGAGCTTTATGCAGGAATCATTCACAAAATTAGTAAGAAGAGAGATATATTTGGCAAGTTCCAAATATCTCTCTCCACAGCTTAGTTCTGGTTTGTAATAGAACGGCTTTTAACACAAAATACTCACACAGGTGTGGGAGAACTCTGAAGAGCTCTGAACCCACTGAGTATTTCCACTGCTTGGCTATATACATGTTACCTGATCGCAGTACAGGTGCAGACAACTGGTCACTGGAGAAGGCTATCAGCACTAGTTAGGTATCTGGAGCTTTTGTCAAAGTATTATGCAATAAAGTGAACATAAACCTCACATTTGAAAAGACAACCTGTCTTATTTATTGTTTTTTTCAGAAAAAAATGCTCTTATATTTAATTAAAATATTTTTTTTTCTAAAGAAGGAAGCTGCAACTTTTAAAACTTGCTTCAGAGATTGGACCGGATGACCTCCAGAGGGACGTGCTAACCTACAGTATTCTACGTATAAGACAGGAAAGATACTAAGAACAAAAAATTCTAATCTTATAAAATATTAATGGAAACCACTAATGGATCAAAGGATAAAAAACTCCTGTTACACAGGCCTTTATAAAAGGAAGCCTGTTAGCTGGTATCATCTGTACAAGAAGATGGCAAGGATTAGTGTAAAGCTCAGATCACAGCAACACTTCCACCATGCTAGCAAAAGCCATTTTCAGGCATAATGCACATGGCACAGTTCTACCTGTCAGTATCAGCCTTTGCCAAGCAGCATTTTGAAAACGAAGTTGTTCATTTGGCTATGTAAATATAACAGTCTTATTTGTTCACCAACCTGGGAAACAAGGGTGCACAGTCACAGAATAAGCTTACAGCAGCAAACATTCAAGCTTTATTAACATTTTTTTAGGAAAATATAAAAATAAAATCCAGTTCTGACTCAAACTAGAGGAAAAAGTTAAACATATATGTATGACTGTTCAAGTTGAACTTTACTCTGTTGTGGAGCTTCCAAGTACATCATTGCTAGGACATATTTCCAAGTGGTGACATGTCAGGTTTTGAAGTAACGCCTAAGACACAGGAATTTCACATTATTCTATATCACTCTATACTATTCTGTGCCATGCTATGCTACAGTATGCAATGGTATCCCATCTTTTCTGTTTCTATTATTACTACTACTACTGTCTCTATTTCTGTTTCTATTATTTCTATTCCTACCTCTATTTGTTTCCATTTCTATTTTTACTTCTTTTACTATTTTAATATGTTACCTCAGGCATTCCTTGGGCTGAAAAAGCACTGTAAGGTGGCACCACATCTTGAACAGCTTCATATCCTGGAGGAGGAGGCTCAAATAATGATGTGTTGAAAATCTAGTAGGGAAGAAGAAAAAAGTAAAATCAGGCAATATGAAAAAGAAGCACTGCCTATTGTATTTGCACTTTAAAGGACTCTAGTTTTACAATCCTAGAGTGGACAAAACTTAAGCAAGCACTGGGCATTCCTTTCAGTATGCAGATTCAATGCGTGACCTTCTCCCACTCTTGACAGAGAATCTTATTTAAATGAACACAGGGTCCCTTAAGGGGGTCTCAGTACCACAAATAAAAGCAGGTTATATTGTAGCAGTAAAAAACACCTGCATTCTCCTCTTCCCTGCAGCTTCTACAAACACTTAAGCTGCTTCATAATGAACTGATGTTACTTGTGATAATACATCTTGAGGTCTAAGTTTTAATCTTCAAGAAAAGGAATTTAGCACTATCACTGATATTACATGATGAAACATCACAAATAGTAATGCTGATCATAGATGCTTTCCTCTTCCTGAGTAAAAGAACAATTTCAAAACTATTTAATTCCATAAAGTAATTATCATACATAATTCTCATTTAATCGATGTGTCAGTATGCTATACAAATCAGGGAATTAATAGTATTCCTAACACATATATTAATAAATAACTATGCAAAATATAAGAGGAAAGCGGACCCCCTGATTTCTGTGAGTTTTGGATTAGGTCCAACTCAGTTAACAAAGCCAAGTACAGCTTTCCCTCCCAGACTTTCCAAGTGTATGAAGGTGATTTTATTCCTTGTTTGTAAAAATTGGTATTTTCTGTACCTCATTTCCATGCTCATCAATTATTGAGATGTAGTTGGGTTTAGTGGCATCAGGGTAAGAGAGCAAAACATCATAATGAACCAGTTGAACATGATCCAAACCAAACTCCTTCCATTCAGCTTGGACTTGCTGTGCCAGATGTAGATTCTCCTTTGTCCCTGCTAGGTGAGGAAGCCGTGTGAAATTGCTGGAGAAAAAAAACGAATGAGTCAGGATCAGGCATTGCAGCTCATAATCAAAACTCCTCTTAGAAATGAACCAGATGGACCTGAGCTAAAAAACAACCTGGACTCCCCTACATTGATTCTTTTGCCTATCTTATATACATGTATAAGTTGAGGTAAATAGTTTCAGTCTGCCCTGTTTGTCACAGGTGTTTGCATCTTCCTCAAAGTGTAGTTTAGTAAGAACAGCATGATTATATCAGCTGTGGGGTCTTGTCTTCTGTTTACTCCTTGTGTTCTGGGTGACCTTAAGCAAATCAATCCTATGCATAATGAGACCAAACTTCTTTGTGAAGTACTAAAAAAATTTAAGAATTATCTGTGTGTATTCCATTTAGAAATGTACATCATTTCTCTGATCCATGGAGTTAATTAACTGGAGATTCTTCTTGTAACCCACTTTAACGAATTTTGGTAAAAAACTTCACTTTGAGTGTGTCTTGTTGGCACATAAGAAAGAGTGAATTCACCATGGCTTACAAACAAGGCACAGAAAACCTCAACAGCTTATGACTTAAAAGTCATTCAAAGTCAAAAACAAGCACTGAACAATACCATAAATAGTGAGCAACCCACTGTCTGAAAAAAACATAAATTGTCTAGACCATTGAGACAGTCCAGTGGCCAAGTGAGCTGAAGAAACTCCCAGCTGCATGATGTTGTCATGATCTCCTCATCCTGTCACAGGACCATGCCATCAACACACCACAGAAGCATGTGCTGTACCAGCTGGTGTTAATGAAGGAAACTGGATCTTCAACAGGGAGGGGGTAATAAAATAAGGAAAACTTCTAATTATTGAGTTCTAGTAAAAACAAAGTCATCAAACAAAGCACTCTGAAAGAATTATACACCTCTGCTTTGTAACGAATACTGCTAGATAAAACCATGGTCCTCTGATAATGTCGATATCCAGTACCAACACTGTGCTAGAAAACCTTGTTACAGTGACAGTACCATTTTCTAGATGACACACTGAACTGAGAGCAGAGTTACGTGTTTTTGTTAGAGTCAATCGCTGTTTTCTGTAAGAGTTAGGCATGTTTTCCTTACAAATTGACTTATGCAATAACATTCTCCTGTACTGTATTCCCACTTAACTGCATATTGTGGGGTTTTTTTTCATTTCCTCTCTTGACTGCTTGTACTTGTAGTTCTGAGTAGGGACTAAGTGTCTGCCCTATTTCGCTGTAGAACTGGCCCTATGACAGTAAAGGAAGTACAACGTTTCCTGTTGTCATAGACACAGGCTGTTTAGATGGCAGAAAGCAGTCCTCTTACAGAGCTGTTTAACAACAGTTGACATTGTAGGAGCCAAAACACAGGTTAAGACTGTAAAAAAAATCTTCGTTTTCAATGCTTATATAATCCAGGACATGGCTCTTCTACAGTAAAGAGAATATACTTTCCAGGTAATTTATTTGCAACAGCTTGTGGCAAGTGCACTTAAAATGAAAGAAATGGGATTGCCAAAATCTTATAAACCGAAAATGTATTTTTAGTAATTTAGGTTGGGGTTTTTTTATCAAGATACAACTTCATGCTACTTAATTGGGCTGGCAATTAAAAGCAAACCTGAATTTGTTGATGACCTCCAAAATAACTGATATTCTAACACTTTTTTTTTCAAGAGAAAGTAAATTTCTATCAATAAACTTTGACTTTTGGTCTAGGATTGACTGAAATAAATACAGCTTTTAAAAACTACTACGCTCTCCTAAGAGAAAAATAATCTGCTTACAAGACCTCTAAAATAAACAAATAATAGTGCATCAGTTTTCTTATTGTTAAAGCTTCTAAGCTACAGAAATAAAGAAATCAATTAGAGTACTTAAACTGTAACAGAATAAAAAAGCCCCTTGTATCGTCATCTTCCATTGTTTGAATTCTCAGGAATAACTGTTAGCAGGTTTGCTTTTAGGATTTAATAAAAGAAATGAGTACATTTTAAATCAACTAATTCAAGCAGTAAAAGTTAGATGGGATGAAAAAATTATTGCGGAAAAAAACATGGTGTTGAAAAAGGTTCTAAAGCTTTAAGACTATTAGATGTATATTATGAGCAGTGGAATGCACCACTGGCTGACCAGCTGGTATCAAGTATGTCTGTTGTAGCTATTCACTGTGCAGAAGAAAGCACTGAGATGTATCTTCCCTCAAGAAAATAAGATCAGAATGGTAACAGATGAAAATATACATTTGGTCACTGTATGACAAAGTGTAAAGAGAGAGTAGCAATAAGATATTATGGCTTAAGCTGTAGGAAGAACTAAAGGCTTGAACACTGGTATGATTTTCTTCTTTTACACTGATATTCCATTCAATTTCTCCTGATATAAGTTCATTCATACAGCCCAATTTTAAGTGAATGATTTTAACATAAAAACCAATGTAAAACAGGGTGGTAGTCTAAAAACAGACACAGAAGAGAAAGGCTGAACCTCCACACTGCGCAAGCACTCACCGAAGGCTGAGCAAGAGTTTAGTTTAGTTTTTAGTTACTTTAAGTATTGAGATTGCTGACCAATTCAACTGTTTCTAACACAAACATGAATGAGAGAAGCTGTGATTCTGTGAGATGAACTGTTTTGTCAATCACAGCTCACTGGGACAAATTAGATAAAAGCTGTGGCTGAGAACCTGTACACTATCCTCTGTTTGGTAGCATCCTTGGGCTGCTTTCTGCTTGGATTTCTTTTTTTTTTTTGACTCATTAGTCTATACATTGCTTACTGAAGAAACTGCTTGATGTTTTCAGCTTTCATTTCAGCCATAAATGCCGCCTTCACATTCTCATAACGACTCGCAGATGTCTTCTTTTCTGTAGGTTTTGCAAACCAGCCTGTACAACACAGCAAAATATGACAGTAAAACCACCAAAGTAATATCCTCATAACACACACCATTTCTCCTTGGTATCACCACAAGATTGTCACTGCATATTTTGCAATTGTCTTTACCTCAGCACAGACAAACAGCCACAAACCAATACAGGTTGCACAGTGATGGCAGTGGCAGTCACCCACACAGTAAGAGAACTTCTTTACTTAGGTGGATATCGAAGGGAATGAAATAATATGTTATATTTATTCAGCAGTTATTCTACTGTAGATGCTAAGGAGACTTATCTATCTTCCTTTAGCACCAGAACACCGTGCTGTCACTCATTTCAATCATATCAGTCACCTCAGTAATAAGGTGGCAGCTCTACAAAAAATGCACAGAAACACAGACACCCTTGGTAAGGAACAGATGTCTTTTAACTACTTTCTCACCCTCTGGTCTGTCTGGCTCTTATTCTGGAATCCTTCCCTTACTGTGCAGGCATTACCAGAGTAAGTGATGAGAGGAACACCTGGCTACAAATACAGTGTTTCTGACATCTATTTTTTTATTATTTATACATCAGAGATTGGACATATTCAGTGCAAATGCAGCAGCAGTTACATAGGTAGTGCAAATGAGGATCAGAGAGTGGGTAACAAGCTGGCACCGTCACAGCCCTGACTGGTGACCCAGTGAAAGGTTCTTTTCACATAAATAATTCAGTCAGGGTGTCCCAATGGCATGAATCCCAAGTACATACCAAAGGGCATTTAAAAATACAAGTGGCTCTTTTGTTTTCCTTCCTCCTCCAAACTGATCCTGATCCATCTGTGAACCAATGAGGAGGGAGGGAGGGAAAATCTCTTGTGGCAGCAACCGCCAGGCCTCCCTGCTTGGGCCATGCAGGAGGTGGAACAAGAAATTCATAGAACCACAGAATGGTTTGGGTTGGAAGATACCTGAAAAGTCATCCAGTTCCAACCCCCCTGCCATGGGCAGGGACACATCCCACCAGACCAGGCTGCTCAAAGCCCCATCCAACCTGGCCCTGAACAGCTCCAGGGATGGGGCAGCCACAACTTCCCTGGGCAACCTGTTCCAGTGCCTCACCACCCTCAGAGTCAAAAATTTCTTCCTAATATCTAGCCTAAATCTTTCCCCCTCTAATTTAAAGATATTCCCCCTCATCCTATCACTTCAAGCCCTTGTAAACAGTCCCTCCCCAGCTTTCCAATGGCCCCTTCAGGTACTGGAAAGTCACTATAAGGTCTGCCTGGAGCTTTTTCTTCTCCAGGCTGAACAACTCTCCTCATATGGGAGGTGCTCCAGCCCTCTGATCATCTTCGTAGCCCTCCTCTGAACCCATTCCAACAGTTCCATATATTTTTAATGTTGGGAATGCCAGACTGGCCACAATACTCCAAGAGCGGAGTAGAGGGGCAGAATCCTCTCCCTCCACCTGCTGGCCATACTTCTTTTGCTGCAGCCCACTCCCCTGCTGCCATCAGCGCTCCTCAGCCCAGCATTTACATTTCAGCCCTTCTGCTTTGGGCTGGCAGAGCTCTGGGGCAGCAGAGCCGAGGGTCCTGTCAGTCTCCTCCTCACAAATCCTGCCCCTCTGCTATTGCCTGTAGCAAACCGACTTGATTAAGAAGGAAATTGACAAAAAAAGAAAAAAAAAAAACAACAAAAAAAACCCCCAAAAAACCCCAAGTATTCTACTCGTATGTCTAAACTGACAGTTGGACTTGACGATCTCATGGGTCCTTTCCAACCTTTTCTATGATTCTACTCTATGAAAAACAAGCCCAAAAGCCACTCTCGATGACAGACCACTTCTGCGGAGGGGCCAGAATGCCAGGAAAGGTCAGAAATGCCAGAAGGGGTCAGAAATGCCCGGAGGAGTCAGAAATGCCCGGAGGGGTCGGTGGCTGCGAGCAGGAGGAGCCCGGTCTCTCCCGTCCCCGGGCGCTGGCAGCCCCCCCGCCACATCCCCCCCGTCCCCGCGGCGGGCAGGGCGGCCGCAGCGCTCCCCGGTCCCCGCGCACTGTACCGAGGAGGAACCCGAGGAGGACGAGCCCCGCCGCCGCTCCCAGCACGGCTGCCCAGCGGCGGCCGCTGGCTGCCCGGGATCCCCGCGGCTCCGCCAGGGCACCGAGCGGCGCCCACATCGCGGCCGAGCCCAGTCCCGCTCGGGGCCGCGGGGAAAGGGGCGGGTTTCTCCCGGCGCCCTGGGGCGCCTCCCACTGGGCATCACAGGTCGTACAATCGTGGAGCGGTTTGGGCGGGAAGGGAGCTGAGAGCCCGTCCAGCTCCACCTCCTGCCGCGGCCAGCGACACCGCCCACCACGTCGGGCTGCTCGAATTCCCACCGAGCCGCACTCGGGCAGCTCCAGGGATGCGACAGCCACAGCCTCCCTGGGCAACCTGTGACGGTGCCTCACCGTCCTCAGCGTAAGGATTCTCCATGCCCAACCTATATCTTCCCCTCTCCCATTTAAAGCTATTTCTCCTCATTCTGTCACTCCATGCCCCTCTAAACAGTCCTTCTCCAGCTTTCATCTAGCCCCTTTATGTACTGGAGGGTTGCTATAAGATCTCTTCAGAGCCTTTGCTTCCCCAGGCTGAACAACCCCAACTCTCAGCTTGTCCTCCTATGGGAGGTGCTCTAGCCCTCAGATCATCTTCATAGGCCTCCTCTGGACCCATTCCAAAAGTTCCATATCCTTGTGTTGGGGATTCCAGAACTGGACAAAATACTCCAGTTGGAGTCTCACGAGAGCAGAGGGGCAGGATCACCTCCCTTGACCTGCTGGCCACGCTTCTTTTGATGCAGCCCAGGGTACGGTTGGACCTCCGGCCTGCGAGCATGCATTATTGGCTCATGTTGAGATTCCCATCAACCTGCACCCCCAAGTCCTCTGCAGGGCTGCTCTCAATCACATCTTCCCTCGTCCTGTACTGAAATTGGGGATTACCCTGACCTAGGTGTAGGACCTTGCACTTGGCCTTGTTGAACCTCGTGAGGTTTGCACAGACCCACTTCTGCAGCTTCTCCAGATCCTTCTGGATGACATCCTGTCGTCCTGGTGTGACATCTGCACCACTTAGCTCAGCTGAGATCTTGCCACTCTCTGTCAGTTGGTCCAGAAATGTCCTCACTAAATTTTTTAGGTTGGAAACGACCTCAAAGATTGAATCCAAGTGTAAACCTAAGACTGCCAAGTCCACCACTAAACCATATCCCCAAGTACCACATCAACACCTCCATTAAATACCTCCAAGGATGGCAACTTAGTCACTTCCTTGGGCAACATGTTCCAATATATTCCTAACGTCCAGTCTAAACCTACCCCGGTACAACCTGAGGTTGTTTCTTCTCATCCTATTGCTTGTTACTTGGGAGAAAAGACCAACACCCATCTCACTAGTACCTCCTTTCAGGCAGTTGTAGGTGGTGATAAGGTCTCCCCTCAGCCTCCTCTTCTCCATGCTGAACAACCCCAGATCCTCCTGCTGTTCCTCACAGGACTAGTGCTCCAGTCCCTTCATCAGCTTCATTGCCCTCCTCTGGATGCATTCCAGCACCTCAATGTCTTTCTTATACTGAGGGACCCAAAACTGAACACAACATTTGAAGTGCTGCCCCACCAGTGCTGAGTACCAGGGGGCAATCACTTCCCTGGTCCTGCTGGTCACAGTATTTCTGATACAAGTCAGGATGCTGTTGGCCTTCTTGGCCACCTGGCACATTGCTGGCTCTTAATCAACCGGCTGTCAACCAACACCTCCGGGTCCTTTTCCACCTATCACTTTTGAGGTATTTGTCCTCAGGACGTCCCTTCTGCGTTCCCCCTCACTCTCTGCATGTCCTAGCTGCCTCATCACCCCAAATTTCTTATGACTTGCTACAGATTGCATTGAGAGCTTAAAGTAATGGGTTTGACATACGGTTCTCTGTGACTATGACAGACAGGGCTGCACCGCCCTCTGCAGAGCACATGCCAGAGTAGGCAACACCAGCAGGTCAAAGGTGGGAAGGGACAAAAAGCAAAAGCCATTATTTTAGGAGATTTATTTTAACAAATATTATGCCCCAATACCAAACATTCTCCAAAAGGCTATAAAGACTTTTCAGAGAAACAAATATGCCTCTGCAGGGGTGGGTTGACTATCGCACATCTCTGTGCTCTGTTTCTTTCCAGTTTACAGAAGCACAGCCCTAATACCTGAAGGTGCACTCCAGCTCCTGATTTGAGGACAAACTGGAAACTTTGTCCACAGTCGGCTTTGCTGGAGTCTTTTTGCCACCTCTTGAAACCTCCACTGTATGGTTTTAGAAAAAAACTCACCATTCAGTTTGGTCATTGCATTTGGGAGGAGGCTGTACCTTTAGGTTCATGAATAGAGAGGAACTTTACATGCAGGGGTGAGTTCCTGGGCTGTGCACAGATTTTCATGATTGGAACACTTGCTCAGGTGCCAGATGGGGAGGAAGCTGATGTTTAAGACACAAAATCTGCAGTTATGTTGTGCCCATGTCGTCATACAGTAAGGGCAGCCATTCTCAACTGGAAGTGCAAGTAACAGGTGCTCCTGTTGCACCGTACTATTTGCTGAGGTAGACAAAACCTCAGTCTAAGATAAATTCCAGACATTGGACTTTGACTGACCTCACCTGCGGAGTCCGTTGTACTAGAAAATCTTAACACCAGACCACTAAATGGGCCCTGTGGAAAATAGATGTGTTGATTGCAAAGAGCAGTGCACCAATGACACAGCAGTAGTGTGCTTCTAAACATTATAAGATACAAAACACACAAAATTACCAGCCAGGTACTGAAAAAAAAAAAAAAAAGCCAGTATTTGTGGGTTTAGTCCTCTCTACAGATTTATACAGTCCTACACAGTCTGGTGCTGTTGTGCAAAAGCCCTGCTTTTAACTATACTCTTAGCAAGGTACTTTGACACATTGTCAAGTCAACTCAGATGCCTGTCAAGTTGCCCTCAGTGTGCTGGCAGCTCTAGAATCATAGAATCATAGAATCACCAGGTTGGAAGAAACCCACCGGATCACTGAGTCCAACCATTCCTATCAAACACTAAACCATGCCCCTCAGCACCTCACCTACCCGTGCCTTAAACACCCCCAGGGAAGGTGACTCAACCACCTCCCTGGGCAGCCCCTTCCAGTGCCTAATGACCGTTTCTTTGAAAAAGTTTGGAAATGAGCCCAATGGAAAGCTGTACCCCTACCCAGCCGTGTACCTGGAGAGGCACAATATGCCTGTGCTTGCTACTGTACTGCTACTTTTTGATGGAAGTTGAAATCAATGCAGTGCTTAAATGGGCTGAAGAACAGGCACATCTTATAGTATTCCTAAAAGAGATTAATATAGCCAAGTACCTCTGAGCATAGAAACTTGGAAGAGCTTCTGGATCAACTAATTTCTGTTTGATGCACTTGGAAATTAAGTTAATGAAGCACCATGGGACTAGGCACTGAGCAAAGTATATCTTATCTCTCGATTAATATTCCAGAGGGATTTAATCAGTCTCCATGGCTTATGAGAACAATTCTACTTATATCTTCTGCTAAATCAAGTACTGTAAATTATTTTTCTTATCTCTGAACTGTGGGGAATGTATGTGAGGAATGTACGAAAAAAATTTGGTTTTTCAATTAGTCCACTGGAAAAAACAAACTCACTGGTTTTTGAGATGCAAATATTAGGTAACATTTTGTTTAGGGTTGTGCTTTTGCATATCATTTATTGTGACACTGTTTTCCTTAGGTCCAATTGAAACCAATTTCATGTGATTATTTTGAATACGATCTGTCCTTGGAAGGTGTTGAGGAACTTAATTGTATACTAAGGTGCTGTTCAAATGCAGATACAGTAAGATCAACTCCTGTGCTACTTCTTTCTGATATGGCTGCTGAATTGCTACTTTATTCAGCATGTGGAGATGTTGTCATGTTAATTTACTGTAAATAAGGTTTACAAATATTTGTGGGGAGGGTTCTTGATATACCTACTGCATGCATGCTCTGAGTTTACTCAGGTTTGGAATTTAAGAAAGGGTGAGGAAAAGTTATTTCTGTGGTAGCTTTTACAGTAGCCTTTCATTCCTCTGAGCCACAAAGCTAGTTTGATAAGTAGTTGGGATGTGAGCTTCCAAGCTTTTAGTTGAACATAAGGCAGAGAAGACAAAACCGGTTGTGTCACTTACAGTCCACTGAAGGAACAGACAGTTTAGTATAGAGGTAATACTACTGAAGTATCTGAAGGCAACTTTAATAGCTTGTCAATAAACGTGTGTTTGCATAGAGCTGCCAGTAATTGTACAGTTTTAACTGTGAAAGAGTAGGTACTCAAATACATGGAGTTCTGCTGTGGAATTGGTGACAGACTGGCTGGATGCTTATGTGTCAGGGCTCAAAGGGAGGCCAACAAGGGGACATCATGTGGATCATCTGCTACAGACTGCTCTCTTCAAGATGAGAAAATGCATGAAGCCTTATTTAAACAACTAAAAGTCTCATGATTACAGGTCCTTCAGCATGGGAGTGGGTAAGCACTAGAACAGGCTGCCCCAAAAATGTGGCATATAAATTCTTGGAGCTTTTGAAGATGCCTGAACAAAGGCCTCTGCAACCTGATCTAATTTGGACGTTAGCTCTCTTTGGAGCAGGAACTTGTCTGGATTGACCTCCTGTGGTCCTTTGTAACCTTTTCCTATGATTCTGTGATTTTAATGGAGAGGTGCTTGTAGTTTAATATGGGGTCTGCTTTGTAAATGTTAAAGTCTGTTTCTCTGTTACAAGTTTACAATAGAGATAGTGTAATGAAAAGACTTGCCTACTTCCTGAGGGTTCTGTAAGTTTAAATTATTTTGAATAAAAGGGAAGAATTTCATGAGTTCAAAGTCTCTATTATGTGATAGCACCACTTGCTAATTAAATTTGAAGTGTTTCTGATAGAAGTTATTGTTATATGCTTCATGAGTGAATTAAATTAGAAGTATTGTTGTCAAATGTCACTAGAAGAGCAGGAAATGAAACCTAGAAGATTTTTCACCTAGAAAACTTTTCTTATACGTTATTCTAGCTTCATATTTTCAAACCAATCAAAATACCAGCTTCATACTTTTTACTCATATAATGTAAGGCATGCAAATAAGTACATTTGTCACTTGTGTTTTCCTTTCCCCTTCCATATACTCTTCACGTTGTATTTATAATAGAAATTCCACAGATAAAACTTTCTCAGGTGCACAGAAACCATGCTACTTTTGATTTTCATAGTTCTGAAATATTGCATTCTGCAAGGCGCCACATATGCCTACATACTGGAACTAAACTCTGTATAAAGAAGTCAGAATGCTGCTTCTGCACCTATTTAATGCACTGGGCAATCACAGAATCATAAAATAGTTTGGGTTGGAAGGGACCTTCAAAGATTACCTGGTCCAAGTCCCATGCCATGGACAGGTGAATCTTTGGCTAGATTAGGTTGCTTAGAGCCTCATCCAACCTGACCCTGAATATTTCCATGAATGGGGCATCTACCACCTCTCTGGGAAACCTGTTCCAATGTTTTACCACTCTCATTGTAAAACTGTCTTCCTTATACCTTGTCTGAATCCCTCCTGTTTTAGTTTAAAACCATTACCGCTTTTCCTATCACAACAAGCCTTGCAAAAAAGTCTGTCTCCATCTTTCTTCAAAGTTCCCTCCATGGTATTGAAATGCTGCAGTAAGGTTTCCCCAGAACCTTCTTTTCTCCAGGCTGAACAACCCCAACTCTCTCAGCCTGTCCTCATAGGAGAGGTGTTTCATACCTCAATGCAGTACTCTGGGGGGAGGGTCTCAACAGCACAGATTAGAGGGGCAGAATTACCTCCCTGATTTTAATTTTTGGTGGTCAAGTTTTTTAGCTTTCTGTGTTTGGTTTTAACCTTTTCCCTGTGCTGTGAGCTTAGGGATCTGTGGAGTATTTGCATTGCTGTGCTAGCATTCCTTCTGCTGAGGCTCTAGTAACTATCAATAAAAGCAGAAGTGGTAGGGCTACTTTCCTACCACAATGACTCACTAATTTTGTCCTCCTTTTCTTTTCTGAGTTCCTTTTGTATCCTCTTTCCTACTCTCCCAACTCTTAAAAGTCCTCAAGGGAATCAGTTGCTATGCCCTACTGAAAACGGTAATGAATTATCCATAGTACTTACCTGCTTAGGTGCATTCTCCTGTTAAGTCCCTTTTGTACTGAATGGTCAAATTATTTCCTCAGTCAGAAATAATTATATTGTTTCCTGGAGCTTGCTAATGAAATTTTTGAACACTTTAGTTTCTACTTAAGTCATAGAAATGAATATCTTTCTGTTTGCAGAAAGGAATCTGGTTATTCAAATAGTATAATATTTTGGGGTAGAACATTGTAAAAGAAGGAAGAGGAAGGGGATGCAAACTAGTGTAAAGGTAACTAAGCATCTGTCCTACACAGTTAAAGACCTGAGGTAATTCTGGATTGTATCAGAGATCAACTCAGCCTCAGCGTTGCAAGATGCAGAAGGATAAAGCTAAGAAAAGATACCTACACTCATTTAACAGCTTGTCATATTGAATGAGGGAGCTTTTGATGTTGCTTCTGCTCTTGGCTTCACAAGTCAGTTCTCTCCCAATTGTGGTGCTCACTGAACTGCTCATGATCTGATTCATTAGGCTTCATCTCTATGCATGGAAAAGTACTTCTCTCAGCTTCAGTTTGCTGCTGGGTTGTGGTGTTTAACTGGACCATAGAGGTGTTAGAGCGCTGCAGGCAAAAAGTATCCACCAAATATCTGCCCCTTTTGTGGCAGCAGAACGTTAAATCAGCTGAAACTGCCCTTTGAGATGAGAACATAAATGTCCTGTTATTACTGCAGAACGAACTCCATCATGGCTGAATTGCCTTGAGTCTTCCTATGGACTGAGGACAAGTTTTTACAGAAAAGCATTTTTTTCTGTGGTTTTCAGCTTTTGCTTTCACAGATCTTTCACATAGAGCAAGTGCAGATTCTTCTGTTGATTCTTCCAGCAAAGACCGAGATGCCAAGTGGAAAACAAAGAGAATGGAGCAGAATTAATGATATAAACATGGAAATCCTCTCAGGTGTTAAGGCGTAGTTGATATCAAAATGTGTGCCCTTCTGCTCCGAGAAATCAATAAACTGCAGTTTAGTCATGTTGCAAGTGGCTTAAGCTGAGCATTCCAACTGTTCCTGCTTAACTCATGGTTGCACTGGAGTGCTCTGATGCCTACTAATATCCTAGTTTTTGCATGCTACAGGAACAATGGATAAGAGTGTTGTTTTCTCTGCTTGCCTACACAGACTTATATTGTATTGCCTGTTAAATAACCCTCTTTACTGATGATGAGTCACAGTTAGCCAACATATATTCTCTGAATCTGGCATTCTTTGATGTTGCTGTGTTGTATGCAGTTTTGTCTGTTCCTAGCCATTCATTCTGTAAGATTTTCTATTGTAGCTGGAAGAGAATCAGTATATAAAGTGAGAGGCAGGGAACCATTTCAATCCTGCTGATGAACAAGACAAGTTGCTTTAAATTCTAAAAACAAGTTTAAAATAGACACCACGATAATGGACATTTGTGTTTGTTCTGTGATTGCATCGCAATGCAAAGTATGAAGCTTATTTTTTAATAGTTTCCTGTTGTGAATATCATTTTCTCAGAAACAAGATGCTAATAATTCTCAGTGGGATTTTTTTGTGGTGAGAGGTAAGAGATAAATATTTGCACCAGAAGTTTACAATCTCTATTTCAATTTTTGTCTTATTCAGGATAATTCTGTGGTTAGAGATTTCATGCTCTTTTATTTTATTTCTTTTCTTATACAGAGAAATTACTATATTTGGCCTTAGATAGCACCATTTCTCCTGGGTAATTTGAATAACTTTATGCAGGATACTCCTTTTTCAGTCTGAAGTACAGAATCTTTCTGACTTATCTGAGGTCACTAGAGTAAACAAGGAAGGTCTCTGATTTCCTAGACCTATTTCTTGACCACCTGACTACAATAACTTCCATGAACCCAAAGCCTGTAGAATTCCTTAAGCCTACACTTGACTTTCATAGCATGAGCTAACTAGTTCATGGTCTTTGCAGCTGCTGTTACCGCAAAGGCAAGTTGTTTTGAGAAAGGCTTGTGCACTGTGGGAATGTAGGCAAAAAATGCTACCAGGTAAAGTTCCACTTATGGTATCGAACTTTCTGCTATCAGTAAAAAAGTGGGGAGGGTTTTCCCTCCCACCATTTTTCTGCATATTTCAAACATTGTCTTTCCTTGAAAAATGCCCTAGTGGCTCATATGAAACCTCCTCCAAGTGGACACCTAAGCAATTCACTGGTATTCAGTACTGCATACAAATCTGTAGCATTGACCTGAATCATGGCAATCTTACTCTCTAGCCTCTTTAAAAAGAAATTGCATTGGTGTGAAATTGGAATGATACACAAGTAAATCAGACTCCTGAACTCTGGGTGATCACCATGTGAAGGACAAATTGAAGTGCACTCAACCTCCAGAAAAAAAAGCAATCAAGACAGCAATAAAAAGGATATGGAGCTGTAGAAAAAAAAAATATGAGCAAAGGACAGAGTTCAGATTAAAGACGGAAGCTGAAGAAAGGCAAGGCAAGAAATAAACAACTCTTTAAAATAGCTCCCCTGAAAGTCCTGCAGTGCAAGGGGAAAAATGCTTTCCTTTGCCCTGACCTCTAAAGAGAAATCATCAGTCCTCTGAAAAATCTATGTGAAAAAGAAGTGCTAACACGTTTCCCCATGTTCCGTCAGTGAATTTGATATTGTTTGAAGAAATAAATCCACTCAGTAAATCCGTCATGTTAGCTGTTCTACCTGTTGGTGTAAGGAAAGCCCTCTTTAGCTGAGCCATTTTATGCTTAAGACACATCATTATAGCAGAGCTTGAAACAGGCACTAAAATATGGTGATTGGAATGAGAGTCTGGCAGTTTTCAGGGTGAGTGAAATTGGATCTGTGGGGTCCACTTCTTCCTTCAGTCACCACAAGCTTAATTACTTCAGTTGTAAACACTTTGCCTTCTTCTTTTGTTGAAAGATTCCTTAATAATTCCAACATCACTCTGGTTCAGTTAAAATTACCAACTGCCTCAACCTTCAGGTATGCGGACAGTGAAATTGGTGACTCTGAGGAGACCTGCCATGTCTGATTTTTTCTTTCTTTGTATGTGTATGACAGGCACAAGAGGGCAGGTCCCACTCATGTCTTAGTCTATTTTCATTGCTGAATATCATTATCACACAAAAAGATCTCCTCTAATGTGTTTCAATTGCTGTGCTAGAAGTGCAAAGCAAACAGACTTCCTTTGGTGGAAAACTGAAGTGAAAGGACATATGGCGTTTGGGGCTGAGCTGAGCACGTGCTGCCTCAATCATCCTGGTGACGCAGAATTCAACTCTGTCAAAGGCTCTTGCCCTTCAGCGACTTCGGGTTGTTTTGCTAAAAGACTGCTAAAACAAACCTGTTGAGAAGAACTTATAACAATTTTTTAAATTACATTAATTTTTGGTAGAATGTATGAGACATTCCACATGCAGTATTATTAATTTGCGTTATAGAAGCATCTACAGCCTCAGATGGAACTGGTGCTATGCACATGTATGGATGCCTGTGAAACATGGCACTGTAACCATACATAATTAACTGAAGATTTTCTATGAGTATTTTACCAAGATGTGTAATCCTTTCATCCTCACCTGAAGAGTTTAAATAAAAATAGTCTCACTTACCATAGCATTTCATTTAGTACTTGGAGAAATTGTGTTCTACATTCTGAACCCACAGGGTGAATCCTTTAGACAGTCCTGCAGACGGGGTTTAAAAAAGAAATGCTGCCAATAACAACTTATTCTTCTCTTGGAACAAGCCAAAGTTATCTGAAAAGACAGCATCAAAATAGGGAATCTGTGGAGAAGGAATGAAAGTTTGTGTACTGTTATTTGAAATATATAAAAGCATCAGCCTTAAATTGCAAGGGTTTTGAAAGAAAAATGAAAGTGAACAATCTCTCCTACGTAAATTTTATAGACTTGCATCCTGACTAGCATCACATCTCCATCTCTAGCCTTCCTCAGAATGTCCATATCATCAGTCCCTTTTCTGATGCTCTTGGTCACCTCAATATCAGCTTCCTGGACATCAGAGTCAATCAACACCGTCTGGTGTTGTCTAACAATATTGTCTTGATTCTACAGGATCTAATGATGTGCTGGTGCAAGGGTGGTGGGGGTAACATGTTTGTAGGATTAGTGTACTACTAGACAAAGGATGAAGTTTACAGGAGAATCTCTTGCTCTTCTACATGTGACTACTTTTAAGTCTTTTTTGACCTAATCTGCAGAAGGTAAATTACATGAGGCAGAATGAGGGAGAATACAATAATTGAAGATTATTGTAATTATTGAAGATTATTGAATTGAAGGTAAAAGAGAAGAATTAAATTTCTGAAAACATGCAGATATAAATTATGAATCCTTTAATGTATTATACATGTTATTAACCCTAAACCAAAAGAAAATAGCCATAATATGTGCATGTTCTTTCAAAATGCTGTTAAGAAAGCATGATTGAGAGGAGCATTTCCTTATTTTCCTGTACTACTTACATTTAACCACCAGATGGCAACCGCAGACTGCCCACCAATGTGAATCCATTCCCCTCCTATTTATTTAACTTACATGACCTGAGACCGTGGTCTTGACAGAGACGCTTTGCTTTCAAGAAGTCAGCAAAAAGAAATACAGCTGTAAAATTAACATCACAGGTTTGGTGCTTCTGATTTCCACTTATAGTTGCCTTATATAACTGCAGCTACAGCATTTACCTTATTACATTGAGGAAGTGAGGAATCAGGCCTGACAAATTCATATGTGTGCAAAAATGTGCCTATGTAATGTATTTAAATTCAGTAGAGTAAATTCATTCTTTGACTGCTATGTTATTCTCACAGCCCTTTTGGGTCTGGTTAGGTAAGGTCAGGTCAGGTCCGCAGCTTGCAGAAAGAGACAATGATACACACTCAATTGAGTTATATTGGCCCAAGCTTCTGAAAAGAATAGTCTTAGTTTTACAATATCTGATGTCATGCTGCCTGCCAACTACACTGACTCCTGCTAAAGCTCATACACTCATTGTGAGACACACTTTTCCACTTTCTTCACACCCATTCATTCTTTCCTTCCTTCTTGTGTCTTGTTTCATCCACCAATATGCCTACTGGGAGGGAGATATGGCAGTACTATAACTTACTTGGAGTATGCCTTCTATGGGAGCCAGCTAGGATCCCATCATCTTGTTTCAGCCCATCCTCTCTTCTTGTATAATAAAAATATCTGTTCTTCCATGCTAATATCATCAGATGCATGAAAGCCGAAGTCTAACTTAGGTACCTGGAAAGCAAATGCTTAAATTCTTCACTTGGAGAGATGATTGTCAGCATTTTTCAGAGACTTAGTTCTGCTGGACTGGACTCTATGCAAGTATATGATAGGATGGGACCTTCTTAGAAAAGGACTTACAGTCTAAATAATATAGGAGAGTTATTGACATGTTGAGCAGGGACATGTCCAAGATCACGGAGTTTATCAAGACAGAACCAAGAGAGATCCCAGATATCCAGGGTTACTGGCACTATAGCATCCACTGAACAAACAATATTATTTATCATTTTTCTGAGCTCTTAGAATTGGCTTAAATTTCAGTGCAGTGCCTACTTAATTTAGAAATTAACGTCCAAGGAGGACACAAGAACACTGACACAAGAAGCTGAGTTTTCCTCTGACCTGCCAGGTGTCTGCTTTGTATTTGGCTTTTCTTTTGTCTGTGTGCTGTGAGTTTTTGTGAGCAGGCAGTATTTGGGGAACATGCAAAACTCCAGCACTTTAATTCGCTTGCTGCTTTCTTGGATTATTTGAGTAGACAGCCTGGAGAAGCCATATGTAACAGAGAAGTGTATGAAACAAAGTGAGACCTAGTGACTAAATGATATTTGTTTATTTCCAGACTAAATCTCTTGATATTAGTATAGTCCTCTATGGCTCTCTAAATCTAATTGGACTTTGACCAACCTCAAGAGTATTGATCTAAAAAGATTGTGGGATTTTTATTTGGTTCTTTAAACACTCTTATCCTTAAAAGAAGAAGAAAAAGAAAAGCCTTCAAAGGAATTTTACACACAAAAGAAAATTTTGCATGGCTGAGTGGATGAATAGAAATTGTGTTAAAACATCCCCAAAACTGCTTTGTAAAGTAGAAATGTTCAGGGAGTTGTGCATCTTTCTCCTATGGGGGGAACAAGAAATCAAAACTTTTTTTCACAGTTAAGGATTTCAGAAATGGTAATGACTGAAGAATCTTGCACATTTGCAAGATGCGGAAGTGAAAAGCCAGGTGACATCATTTTGTTTTCTTCAGTCATGTGGTGAAGATGAACAAAAGGAGGGTTTCCTCATTGCTGCAGAACTGCTTCTCTATAGATAAGTCTAATCACTCTCCACCATGTCCTGGCCATCAGCAAGCCATCAACCTGGCTCAGCAGGCTCTGTGGCCACTCTAAGGTTACTCCAGGCTGATATAAATCAAGTAATGTACAACCTCAAATGGGACGTTGTATTAGAGTGCTAGTATCACAGTGCCTCATAGTGTGACAGTGTGTTCTTTAAGAGGATCCTGGTGGTTTGTAAATCTGTAGCTGAAGAGTCATGCCACAGGCTCTTCTTTTACTCTCTTTACCTGATGGAAAGGTGCAGCATGGTGACAGGATGCAGCTCAGGTCAGCTAGTTGCAGTCAACACATTGAATCAGTTAGCAGGGAGGAAGCTGTTATGATGCATGTTGGTGTACCTAGGAGGTAGCATGAAGTGAGAGCTGCTTGCATGGATCCCTCATACTCACGCCCTCTCTCTTACATGCTGGCTGAAGGAGAGCACAATAGGCTGTAGCAGAGTGGAGTCTTGGTTCTGTGAGCAGTTATTTCAATTTTCTTATCCTTGGTTTTGATCTGAGGACTGATCTTCAAAAGGGAGACACTTACGAAGTTGATTCCTAAGTAACCACTTCACTTATGAATGCTCTCAATTCTACCTTAAACAGCAGCTTACATTTGGAACACCTGCACAGATGAGAATTTACAGGCCCCCTTCTTTTCTTCTGATGTATTTCACTTGCTGGTAGATTTTCTGAAAGGCTTTACCATTGACTGCTTCCTGACCTACTTTATTTCACATGTGTAGATGGGAAAGGATTTCAGCAGTTACTGTTCTTTCTCTTCTGGAAAGAAAAGCTGGCAATACTATTTTTTTTTTCATCTTAGAAAAAAAAGACTGTTACTCATGTCCTAAGGCAAGGTCATAATTTGCCTTCAGTTTAGGTAATGTGAAAGAACATGCCTACTGAGCTTTTGATTGGAATATCAACTGTCTTTCACTAAAATAAAAGATGCTGCATACTTAAATCTTCATGATGTTTTGTCTCCAATATGGATACCCAGAGCTGTTGGTGCCTTTCTTTTTCCAGTCTTCAAGATCAACTGGTCAACCTGGAATAGCTAAGCTACTATTCATTTTTATGACAGCTTTTGAGACTTCCTAATATCCTAAAAAAAACCCCAGCAAACAAACAAGCAAAACCAAAGCCCAGGCATTTTCACATAGCTGAGGAAATAAAACTGATTCTCTGTGCTGTGAAACAATCATGATTCACAATAAAAAATATTTTTATTTGTTAGTATTACACTACAGCAGTGGTAAAACCTGGCCTCATACAATATATATAGTATTATTTATAGCATTCTGATAGCTGCTATATTATAGATTTCCTCACTTTCACTAGACAGCTACAGAGGAAAGAAGGAACATGTTGTATTGCTACCACTTAAGAGGGAAACAAAATATAGAGCACTGCAGGAACTGTAAATTACTTGGCAGAGTCTTACAAAACCAGAGTTATATTATTATTTAAAAATGCATTTGCAATGGTACTGTCTATGCAATATTTACATTATGTAGTATTCTTCAAGTTGCTAAGTGCTTTGGTAGGGTGTGGGAGACATATTTTAAATGTTAGATAAAGCACTTCTGCAAACTTTTATCTGGTACTTTGCCATGTGTTGGGATACTGCATCATTTTGTGAATGGATTCATTAGTAAGTATAATGCTATGGTGCTTAGCCAGCCAGCTGCTTTTAACAGGAAAAAAATTTGTGAAGTTCTGCTTGGCTGTTGTTCCTTGCCTTGATCCTATGGCTTCAGGAACTAGATGTGCAAGGACTGTACTCTTGGACCTTTGTGATGTATTCTGTGCTGCATGGCAACAGAAGAGCTTAGTGGTTATTTTTACCAGATGTTATCCATGAGGAAATTCCATCTTGTATATTTGGGGTTTTTTGAATAGAAACATATTGAACTTTTTTTTTCTTCATTGTTGTTGTTGTTGTTATTGTTATTATTATTGTTATTGTTATTACAGAATGTATCTGTTTATTTTCCAGTGAGTGATGTTGGTGCTGCTCCTGAGATCACATGAAAACGCTTCAGCCCTTACATCTCCATCAACTGTATCCTTTACAATATATCCTCTTTTATCTTTGCTTATTCCCCGTATGCCACACTGGAATGCACATTTGGAGTAGGGAGAGTGTTAACTGTAAGAGAGTTAGTCCCCTGTGCTATTTCAGGGGCTCGCTTTTCTATAGAATACAACACAATTTTATTCAATTTTCAGTTTAATTCACTTAAAAGTATAAGGTAGTCTACAAATTAAGGTTGTTACAATGAAAAGGTCTTGTTCTTTTTCACTCGTTTGTACACTTACAGCTATGGAGAGTAAAGTACAGCAAAGAGATAAAGAGATGAAGCTAGAAAAGAAAGATAACTTCTGCAGACACAGCAATAGCATAGCAACTGTACCTACAAAATTTGTATTGAATAACTGAGTTATGCATTGGAACAAAGGGAGGAGGCAGAAAATGAGATGAACATGGCTGAAAAGGTCTGTTGAACAGCGTAGATGAATAACAGATTGGTTGCCTTCAATTTCACTCCAAAATAATTTGGAGGGTAGTTTTGTTAAAGGACTGCAGTGTTTTCTGTGTGTGATACCATAAAGGAAGAACTGCAGTGTTCCAGGCCAGTGGTCTGGAGGATGTGAATGAAGCTGTGAGGGTAGAAATGAGAACTGTAATTCCATTAGGTTGAGGAACATTGTGCTGCTGCATAGACTTGTTTTCTAACTAATGCATGTGTTCGATTCCCAACATACCCTAAGGTACTATGACCCCCTAGACTTGTCTGTATATGAAATTTAAAAGAATTCAGCAGAAAGTGAAGGAAGAAATCTTAAACCAGGATATTACCCAGAGCACTGTGATGTGGCATCCTTTCCATCTGCTACACAGTCCACTCTATCCCATCTCTACCACTGCCTCATTCAGACAACAAAGTTCCCTCTTCTCTCACCCTTTCCCCCCTCTTTCTACTCATTGTTCAGTAATATACATCAAAGTGACTTGGGTGTCTCTGCAGATTGTTGAGTGTTACTCAAACATCGGTCTGTTTTATAAATGAGATCCTATTCTATTTAAGGCCAGCAAATCTACTTAGGCTGAGGCAATTGTTTTCCAGTTACTCTATGCTCCTGTATAAGTTTCAGTCATAAAATTTACATCAGGAGGATAAGATCTTGCTGTCTTCCTGGCCAAAATTCATGCCATAATATTTATAAGAGCTTTGAAGTGTCTCATAATTATTGGAAACTACAGGCCTGTCAGTCTGGAAATATCTGGCTGCTTATGGCTTGGACATGTACATTCTTCACTGGGTAAAGGAAAGAATAGCTGGATGATGGAGCCCAATGAGTTGTGGTGAATGGAGTTAAATCCAGTTTGAGTCTGGTCACAAGTGGTGTTCCCCAGGTCTCAGTGCTGGGGGCAGCTCTGAACATGAGCCCGCAGTGTACCCAGGTGATCAAGAAGGCCAACAGTATCCTGGCTTGTATCAGAAATAGCGTGGCCAGCAAGAACTAGGAAAGCAATCATGTCCCTGTACTCAGCACTGGTGAGGCTACACCTCAAATACTGTGATTAGTTTTGGGCCCCTCACTGTAAGAAAGTCATTAAGGTGCTGGAGTGTATGCAAAGATGGGAAGATGGGCAGCAAAGCTGGTGAAAGGTCTGGAGCACAAGTCTTTTGAGGAGTCGCTGGGGGAACTGGTCTTGTTTAATTGAAAGGGAAAGAGGCTGAAGAGAGACCTTATCGCTCTCTACCTGAAAAGAGGTTGTAGCAAGACGGGTGTTGGGCTCTTCTGTCAAGTTACAAGTGATATGATGAGAAGAAATGGCCCCATGTTGTGCCAGGGGAGATTTAAACTAGATCTTAGGAAATATGACTTCACTGAAAGTGTTGTCAATCATTGCAACAGTTTGCCCAGGGAAGTGGTTGAGTCACTATCCCTGGATGGTATTTAAAAGGTGTGTAGATGAAGTACTTATGGGCATGTTTTACTGGTAGACTTACCAGTGTTAGGTTAATGGTTGGATTTGATCATTGTAGAGGTCTTTTTCAATCTAACCAATTCTGTGATTAATTTTTCAAATTAATTAGGAAAAAACCTAATATTTTACCTTTTTATTCTGTGTATATTCATATTCTGTTCTACTCCCCATAGTGTCTGAATTCATTTTAGTTAAAAATCAGACTAAAACCTGCTGTCTGTGAGAACCCCTGATTTCACTCCTTGAAGGAATTTACAGTTGTGCATCCTATCAACTGGACCACTAACTTAGCAATAGTGTTCCAAATTTTGATCTTTCTTCACACAATGTCTTGGCAATGCCTAGTATTATTGCAGCATTGTTACATTAAAACATCACAGAATCNCTCAGGTAGTTGTAGAGAGCAATGAGGTCTCCTCTCAGCCTCCTCTTCTCCAGGCTAAACAACACCAGCTCTCTCAGTCGCTCCTCACAAGCTGCTGTAGATGAACCTGCTTTAGGAAGGAGGGTGGACTGCATGGTTTCCAGAGGTCACTTCCAACCCTATCATTCTGTGATTCTGTGAAAATGGGTGAAAAAACATCAACTGGCCTCTCTAGGAAGACCAGACTCTGGATTTACCTGTTTGTATTGCTGATTTTTTTCTGTTATTTTCCTTTTTTCCCCTTGGGCATCACACTGAACAACTGCATTTTTATGCCTTTTTAAAAGTAGCTTCTGTTCACTATTCCACACAATTTCTACAAAACAATAAATAGAAATGAAAGGTTGAATCAGTACTTGAACCTTAGGCAACTTCAACCAGCATCATCATTCTGTAGCATTTTTTTCTGTCAATAGTCTAGCTAAAAGTACTAATTTTTGTTTAAAAATTTTTTTAAGCCTGCCTTGGTATCAGATATTTGGATTACATTTCTGTAATACTAATCAAGTGCCATCATATGTCCTTATGCACCTCCAGTGTTCAGCTGTGCCCATCGATTCAACAGTGCTAAGAGACAATAAATGATGATCATTTTCTTCATGAGAGACAAAGTATCTGAGGTCTGTTTTCAGTCAGTTTGAAATGGGTGTAGTCCTTTCTGCACCAATTTCTGTCGCTGAAGGGCATGTCTAGGACTTTAGTGCCAGCTTTTTTGAAATAAGCTGTATAATTTGAAGCAGGAATCCTGAGGCCTGGCTATCTCTCCCTAGGCTTAAAAGGAATGCAAGGGAAAGAGTGAGTACAAAACCAGTGCCAGTATGAAAGCGGTGAGCTTATAGAAGGGCAGAGAACAGAACTGATGATAAGCATAGATAAAACCATGACACAGATGCTTATTGGACTTGAGTGTCAGCCTGTGATATGCTGTGTGCTTTTTCTGTTACTAGAATGCCAAGGATGCCCTCTTGGTCTCTCTGTTCTTGATGAAAAGGTAATCCATCATTGACATTGCCCATTGGCAAAAGTAGCAGGCATCATATCCTTAGCGCATAGATATGTGGTGAATCTCCATCTGCAACAGCAAACTGGTGAGGAGGACAACACTGTCAGTGAGGCTTACAGGGCTTTTGGAGTCTAGTACAGAAATCCTGCATGTGCTGAAAGTCACAAGACATTCTGCACATTTACTGTTCACTCAGCAGATTTTGCACAGCTGCTGTTAGGGCTATTTTTTGCTGGGGTCCTTTTACATGATGATTCTAGGACTGATATGGACTGTGACTGAAAACAGCACAGACAAACTTATTAGCTCTTATGTCACAAGGCATCAGGCTAACAGGAAAAGCTTTATAGTCATTGTAGCTCAGAAGCCTTCACCCCAGGCATCTGCTGCAAAATGCCAAATCTGTAAAAAACACATGAAGTAGTTGGTTTTCTCTTTACATTGCTCTTGAAGTTGGTCAGAAGAAACCTTTCCAATTTTCCCTCCAATGTACCCATTACATGAGCAAGTGTCTGCCATTAGGCTGTCTTTTCCTCCTCTAAAGTTTGTGTGGTGGTTTTACAGGACTTTAGATACCTTGTGAACACACAATTTGCAATGCTTGTTGGTTTAGCTGACAGTACTTCTGCAAATTGTGTGTATGCATGTGTATTTTCTTATCTGCTCTTCAAAATAATACTTGGACCTGTCAGCAAATTCTTCTATATTTTTGCAGAAAGCCAATTAACTCCTCTGTACCCCTTTAAAAGCAGAAATAATTTGCTAATGCTCACTGAAGTGCAACTGCTTTGCTCCTGTATCTTAAAATAACATTTTTTAACTCCTGTGGTGAATAGCTTCCTTAGAAAGAAACCTTCCTCTAATCAAAATAGCTTTACTGAAGCTTTGCAAAGGCATGTGCCCTTTATTTCCTCTCTGGAGCCCTAAAAATGTAAGGTTGTGGTTTTTTGGTTTTTTTTCCTCTGGATATACCACCCTACAGCTAATGAAGCCCTTGGGTATTCCAAGACAGGAAAGCTAAGCAGGTTCACATTCTAAAGCTGTTCTCTATAGCTCTAGTTAAACATACTATTTATGTCCTTGCCTTTAAAGAACACTGATTTCACTGGGGATTTTCTGTTGGTTTTTAAATTGCCATGGGTTCCTGTGTAATTCAAAGGCCTTTTCACAATGTCAGTTTGTTTTTTTAGAAATAATGTAACATACGAAGTTATTTGCTTGTTGTATGTTCTACTCTCGCCTAACCAATGTGAAAAGAAGTATTAAGTTACCTCCTAGTATACTTTTCCTTCAGCATTTGCCAGGACTTTCTTAACCAACAAAAATTAAAATTTCCTTATTAATTTCCCTTTTATCATTCATTCCTTGAAGTCTAAAATCGCAGTTTGTTAACTGAAGCCATCTAAGGGGAGTCATGGTAGGAGAGGAAGCAACAGAAAACATCCAAAGAAGATTGAAATAACTTTGCCAAAAACACCTCATCACTTGGCTTGTTTGCCAGATCTCAACCTAAAGTATTCAAAAATTTGCACTAGAGTTTCAGTTGTGAATTTTACAAAAAGGGGAACTGGAGGTTTTTTCCCCAATTTATCTGTTGTCAGTCTAAGTGAGAAGTTAATTTATGCAGCTGCCTATCTGAAGTACATCACTAGTCAAAGGTCTTTAGACATCATAAGCCAACATCTGAAAATGAAGAATATTTATATTCATTGTATCTAACCTTTTTTACATCAAGGAAATATGCCTAGCAAGTTAACAACAGGCCAGTTTTCTAAATAGACACTATTCCATGTTACTATTTTCTTAGTTGCTTTCGTTGTCTATCCACTAGCTAGCACACAAAACTGGATGACTCAATTTTAATACCTTCAGAGTACGCTGCAGAGATGCTCCAAAATCTAAGAACTGTTTTTACCATGAAGGAATCTTTATACTGAAATTACAGAAAGTATTAAACTGCTGCGTCATCTAACCTACCTGAGATGATCCTAGGTTCTAGTTTACTGCAGAGCATAGCCATCTAAAGCAGTCTTTACAAAAGGCAGAGATGAATCAGACAAATCAGAATAAAGAAGAAAATCATAAGTATGATGAGGTATGCCTGTAAAATGAGAATGTTAGATCAATGTTAAATAAGGATTTTAAAATCACATGAGCCACAGATTTAATAAACAGAAAATTTCTTATCTTTAACAACTTTTATATTTGTGTATATGTCTTTTATTAACAACATTTGTCATTTTACATGTGACAAACAACATTGGCTTTTGGCTTTTTTTTTCCTTTTTGTATCATTCAAAGCAGAAAAAAAGCTAAATTGGAAGATGAAAAATTATTTTAAAATATTAAAATTAATTTCTTTCAAAAGAAAAAAAAGCACACTTACAATTTTTGCAAGAGTTTCTTTGATGAATTAATAATTTTTGAAATTTCAATTTTTTACAAAATTGGGTTTTGCCTACTTGAAATTGAAAATATTCCTGAAACAAAGTCATTAATTTTAGATAAACATTTGGGGAAAAAAGAAGAGGAATATAAACTTTATCAAGAAGAAGGAAGGCAATCTGATTGTAAAGACTTTTAATTGACTCTTGGTTTACTCTAAGCAGCAATTTCTAAAAGTTAGGACTTGAATATTTTCCTGAGCTGAATTCAGAGCACACTAAAATCTATTAAGAGCCATAGTAGCGAGTGATAGTGGTAGAGATAGGTGAAATGGGAAATAGAATCTGAAACTTAAGCATGTCAAGTGATATTTACTACAATATAAATTACAACACTGAATCTTGAATTAACTCTGAGGCTATATAGTTCTTCACTACAGGCTTTTCTTATTCCACATAGAATCTACAATTTGCAGGTGATTTTTAGCTCATGTAACAAAAACATATTGAGCAACTTTGGCTCAGTGTTTTCTTAAACCAGAATTAATTACCACCAGAGAGTGCAGTCTGAAGAAGTACTGTTACGTGTTTGTCCTGTTATTAGTCTCTTCTGTATGGTGTTGGAGAGAAAATTATGGGCTACAAGGAACTTTGTGTTGACCTGGTATAGTTGATTTTTAGGCAGTCTAATTAATTAATTCATGAATGAAAATTAGGAAGAGACTACCCATAGTAAGGTCACAATCTCCTTTTTTAAGGGCAGGTGACATAAATTTATGTGGCTTTTAGGGTGAGAATTACTAAGGAAGGAGATGGGCTCTACCTTTCCACTGTATTTCATTATTACAATGTCAAACATCAGGGAAATGTGCTAGGAAAAGGGAAGTGTGCACTATTAGAAAAGAGCATAATCTAAAGTAATAATCCAGCCCCTAGGGATAATGTGATAATGGTAATGCCACTGTGGATTGCATTTGTGTCACAAATGTCCCCTGCTCATGTTCCTTCTCCATATTAAAGAACTGGAAAGATGTGTTTCCAGGTGAGCTGATAATGCTCTGTAAGGCAGACAAGTTTCATCATTCTACCGAGCAAGCAATATATTGATCATTCAGGGAACATGTTCTGTAGAGCTGCTTGCTCTGGAAAATCAATCCTTGACTAATTGGTGCATTTTCTAGAAGCAGAATCTACAATAAGTATTAAATTACTTGCATTTCATATTCTGTACTTTCAGCTGGGTATCTTGTGGATACTTACAGAGGATACTTAAATATTTGTTCTGAGTTTGCCATTTAGTGTTGAAAAATTGTATTACTACCCTCTTCTTACATTTTCAATAACTTTGATTCTTCTAGGTTTCTCAGATCTTCTCAGGCTTGGGAAAAAATTGGAGTTTAAATAGGTAAACTTCCACTGTTCTTCCATTATACCAGGCAGAGCAGAGAAATGCAGATCACTTCCAGTGTCAAAGAGAGAGGCTGAGCATTAGGACAATTTTTAAATTGTATATGAACTGAAACATTTTAATAAGCTATGTAAGGTTCTGCGGAATACTACTCTTTTGTGATGTAGCATTCTTCTTCCCTTCAGCAAAAATAAAGTATGAATTATGTTGATAGAGCTGGTGGATGATTGTCCTCTACAGTCATCATTCAAAGGTCTAGAGCAAACCGTTATGTTAATGAAATAAGTCACGGAGTGAACTAGTTAAAAATAATATTATTGCAGCCTTGCTCTTTTCCGAGAACTAATTCAGATGGAAGTTGGCAGCTTGGGATTTTCATATCAGAAAAGTCCATAAACAGTTATTTAATTTTCTGTCAGTATTCCCCCTCAGAAGACTTCCAGTAGAGATATATCTGAACCTCATGCAGCAAAAAATCTGGCAAGTAAGATAAGCATAATAAATAAAATGGGCACAATCAAATTCTGTGGCTTGACACTATTTAAGAGTACTAAAATCCACTTATCACAACAACCCCTCCTAGATTTGGTATCTTTGTAGCAGAATAGAGTCATTAGCTGCAACTCCATAGCTATCTTCTTCTACCCAATCAATGGGGATGTCTAGAGAATAAAAAAAAAAAAAAGCAAGCATATATTAGAGAGGCCGCAATTGCAATTCAGAACTGTAGAAAAATCCATGACTTTTTACATCAAACATCGAATCTTCAGCTGAAATGCTTTTTTGTATTATCTGAAAATGTTAAAGTACATCAAAAGTCATAGCCAGATATCTAAGTGTCTTCTGAAGTGGATAGGGCTACCTGAAAAACCTTTCTGAAGTCTACAAAAGGAGGACTTAATCATAGAATATAGGGTTGCAAAGGAGCACAGACGAAGAAAAGGTATGTATGTAAGTATATATGGAGTAAATGTACATGAAATTGTTTGTATTTCTGAAAGATGCATATCCAACAAATCCTTAAAATCCTTAACATTTTCTGTGGTTGAGGTTCCATCAACTTTGATTGACAACTTATTTCTATGCGGCATTTTCCTTATTGCTAGGAAGCTTTTCTTTTCCAATGTAGAACAAAATCTCTACTTCTGTAATTTAAAGTATTAATACTGGCTTTGCTGATGGTAGGCATGGAGAGGAGTTTATTCTCTTTATTATTTATTATTTTATTTTAAGTCAACACACATTTCCCTAGTTTCTCCTTTCTAAAGAAAGCAACTCAGTGTTTTTCTGTCTTCTAGTAAGTGTTGGTTCCATTTTAACTAATTATCTTCCCTGAACTTCCTTCAGTTGATCCACATCCCTTCTGGGTTGCCATGTGGAAGTTTAAGTGACTTTATATACCAGACATGTAAACTGTTGTCCTGGAGGAGATATAACCCAAACTTAGAAGTATGGAGAACGTGGTAAAAGGCTGTTGGAAATGTGCTTACTATAAGCTATTGTCTTCATCCTTAGAGTTCAAACATGTTCAGATGCATGTAAACTACCAGTAGTATAGAATATATGTTGTCACCTAGCTTGTTCACAATTTCTTATGCTACATGATTTAAAAGAAGACAATTTAGCTTTCCTTTCTGGTCAAGGAGGGTAACCAGGAAGGTGCTAGAAATAAAATACATTGCAAGAACATATGCAGTGAGCTAGTACCCAGCTATAATAATGTGGAACAAATAATGGAAGAAGTATACACAATATAAAAACCATTATATTTGTATTGCCATAAAGAGAAGAAAAAAAATATATTAGTTCAATACTTTATTAGAACAAAAAATGCAAAATGTCTAGGCAGGCTGAAAAACACAGTTACAAAAGTCTTTTCTGTAATAGAAAGAAAACTTTGACAGAGGGCCATTTGGTCAGAGGTCAGGATGTCCCAGCTAAAATAAAAATATATAAAGATAGCTTATTTTCTTAGTTCATCACTGTGGCACAAGTAAGTAACTAGGTATAAAAGTATATCTTGATGGCCAAGCCAAGTCACCCAAGTCTAATAAAATAGAAGAATTTTCTCTCATAATGCAGATATGTCTAGAAATGGTGCAAGACCTAGAAATGCAGTAGAAAGTCAACTAGCCAATGCATTCCAAAAAGCTAAATATTGAGGACAGAATCATCTGTCTCTGAGCTGATGGAGAACCTGTGGAGATATGTGCTACAGGTGTACCAAGGGCTGTAGAGCTAAACTGAAAATTAAACAATTTATGAATGTTCAACTGAACTTGAAATCTAAAGTGTGCCAAGGACAACAGCCAGCATTGTACCCTTGTGGAAAGAAGGCTAATGGTATCCTGGGCTGCATTATACTAACTATTGCCAGAAGGTCGAGGTATATACTTACCCTTTACTCAGCACTGGTGAGGCCAAAGCTCAAGTATTGTGTCCACTTCTGGGTTCCTTAGTACAAGATAGATGTGGACATACTAGAGAGAATTCAGTAAAGGGCCAAGAAGTTGATTAAGGGACTGGATCATCTCTCCTGTGAGAAAAGACTGAGAGAGACAGAACTGTTTTATCTAGAGAAGGCTCAGGGGGATCATGTTAATGTCTACAAATACCTGAAGAAAGGGTACAAAGAAAAGAGACAGGCTCTTTTAGGTGGTGCCCAGTGACTAGACAAAGAGTTGTAAGCAAAAACTGAACATCAGGAAGACAATTTTTATGTGAGGGTGACCAAGCACTGGCACAGATTGCCCAGAACATTCTATCCGGTCTTACTATATTCTTGAACTAATAATGTAACAATTTAAGGGAATTAAAGGAAGCAGTTCCACTAAATGCTGTTAGTGAAAAAAAGTCTGTTTATAATTCTATGATTCTATGA
>WAAB01007056.1:0-11650 GCA_013389865.1 Piaya cayana
TGGCTATTCTCATCATCTTTGTTCGTCAACTCTTTTACTTTATGCCACAGATAGACTACTAGCTCCGCCAGAAGGCTATTCTAAGAGAAGATATGATGTAGTTTTGCAGTAGATTTTCTTTGGGAAGGAAAGTTTCATAGAAAGGGTCATTGGGCACTGGAGCAGTCTGCCCAGGGAGGTGGTTGGTTCACCTTCCGTGGAGGTGTTTAAGGCACGGGTGGACAAGGTGTTAAGGGATATGGTTTAGTGTTTGATGGGAANCCTCTAACAGTCCCTTTCAAATACATTTGAAAGACATGGTCCTGTTAAAGTGAGTCCAGAGGAGGGCCACAAACTTGATGAAACACTTTTCCTGTGAAGAAAGGCTGAGAGAGTAGGTTAGGACTGAAGATGAGAAGTCTTCAGGGAGACTTTATTGCAGTCTTTCAATACTTAGAAGAGACCTCTAAGACAGATGGGGACAGACTTCTTAATTGGACCTGTAGCATTAGGATGAGGGTTAATGTTATTAAACTAATAAACGATGGATTTAGAGTAGATACAAGAAAGAAATTTTTACAATGAGGGTTGAGAAACACTGGAACAGGTTGCCCAGAGAGGTGATAGATGCCCCCCTCCTGGAAACATTCAAGGTCAGGCTGGACAGGGTTCTGAGCAACCTGATCTATTGGAAGACATCCCTTCCCACTGCACAGGGGCTGGACTAGATTACTTCTAAAGGTTCCTTCCAACCTAAAGCATTCTATGATTCTATATTATATTTATGTAGTATATAATTACATTATATTCATATATATTTTTATGTATATATTATGTATATAAGGAGACTAAGCATCATTGAGAGATATACTCAGGTATTCTATCTCTGGTTATTATTGGGTAGAAGGCAAAGGAACTATTTTTTTAGCTAGCAAGATGTGATAGAATTTTATTCATTAATGTCACTTCAAGAACAAAATTAATAAAATCAAGGCTGTACCTACTGCAAACAGGAGTAGGTCAGGAGTAGGACTGCATCCTCAGCCAATAACTACAGCCTATTTAAAGTGCACTCTATTTTTTTCAAGTTTTTCACCTACAAACTGTTTTTAATCTATAAACTGACATATTCTTGATAATCACAATAGAAATGAGATCACATGTAATGGGCAGGAACAAATCAAATATCAGCATAGATAATAAATCGTAGGGTAATTATGCAGATAATTCAGTTCTGAACATTGAGAGACACAGATGTTAGTGCTCAAATCCAGCAAGTGTTTTGTGTGTGTATGTAGGCTGAGAAAACAAAATATTTTTATATTTATAATTTTCCTTCAAATCTTCTGTAGCAAACCATCCGAGTTCCAAGCAGAAGCAGTAACAAGTAAAAGTGTGTGGCTTTTCAGGTCATCTGGTAAAAAGAATGCTAATTATTAATCCAAATTTATCCCACCAATCCAAGACATATTGACATGAAAAAAAAAAAAGCATCAGAGACTTTACCTTTGCTTGGTACCATCTTATCCATGAGAGATTTTCTTGCACTGTGAATATCTAGTTTTGAAAGCTTTCAAGAATCTGCTCTGTCCTATGTCATTAAATGCAATTGAGATATTAAGAAAAAATACAATACTAAAATCAAGTAACACCACAAATCTCCTTTTCATTCGTGCACCTTCACCATCAAAGCATAGCCAAGCAATTATTCCTAAAATGATCTGTACACCAGCCTCAGAATAGGGTTTTCACAAGAGTGAGTAACTTTTATCAGGACAAAGAACTTTGCTCAGTAAAGTTTTTCCTGATGTGTAAAAGTATTAGTGCTGGATACTTGATGATCTCTTAAAATAATTCATAAAAGCTTAAGGAAAATCACACTCTGAAGGAGTGTTCCCACAGGTGTCATAGAAACAAGAGAACTGGAACAATACAGATCCTTAAAAATGTAATTTTCTGACACCCTTTCAAGCCACAGTGCTACGTTTACATACCTACACTTTCCAGAGTGCTCCTGAGACCTCAGAAAAACACTGTCTCTACTGATATTTTTGTAAGTGTGAATTTGAGACTAAGTCAACTTGCAAAACCCCTGTTTAGAATATGGAAGCTGCAAGGTGGGGCTCTGGACACCAAATTAATTTTTTAGGGTAGTTCGATGGGCAGTTCAGTTATAACTGCATGTCATGAACCATTTTGGCCTCAGCAGCAGCAGACTGCAATTCTTTCTCAAGGTGAGGCATGCTGTTTTAAATACTGAATGACTTTAGCAGAGCTTTTAAGATTTCCATGATAATGAAATATAAGAAGGATATCGAGCTATTGGAATGGGTCCAGAGGAGGGTTACAAGGATGATCAGAGGACTGGAGCACCTCTCATATGACAACAGACTGAGTGAGTTGGGGTTGTTAAGCCTGGAGATGAGAAGGCTCCGAGGAGACCTTATAGCAACCTTCCAAATCCTTAAGCGTCTACAACAAAGCTGGGGAGGGACTGTTTACAAAGGCTGATAGTGATAGGACGAGGGGCAATGGGCATAAACTGGAGAGGGTCAGATTTAGACTAGACATAAGGAAGAATTTCTTCACCATGAGAGTGATGAGGCACCGGCACAGATTTCCCAGAGAAGTTGTGGCTGCACCATCCCTGGAGGTGTTGAAGGTCAGGTTGGATGGGGCCTTCGCAGCCCGGTCTGGTGGGAGGTGTCCCTGCCTGTGGAAAGGTATTGGAACTAGATGATCTTTAAAATCCCTTCAAACCCAAACTATTCTATGAACCTATGAGTGCAAATATTAATCACATTGCAGTTCTTCAATGGTTTCTCAGAAATCCAAATTCTGGCAGACTAGAAAGGAAAGGACTGCTGAAAAAAAAAAAAAAAAAAAAAAAAAAAAAAAAAAAAAAAAAAAAAAAAAGCAGAAACTATATATGAAGCATGCTGAAGAGCTTCTGGAAATGCTACTACATGTAGACTTTTCAGAAGAGGCTGCCAAAGTTAAGAAGCAGTGCCAAAATTACGCCCTAAATCCTCCTCAGAAATGTTACAAAAGAGATGTCAAGGGGAGAAGAGTCAAAGAAAATGGATATATGTGGTAAAGGGTTGAATTTGTGTTTGTCTATCTAGAACAAACTGCAAAATAAGATTAAATGGCCTAGAGAAACACTGAAAAGAAAACTTAGGCCAAAGGATAAATTAAGTTTGCCAAAAGACAGATTATTGGTATATCCACTTATCATATTTATGATAATGAAGTCTTTTGTCAGTGATTAGACCATAAAAATTTCAATCTGCAGTCGTAATGAGATGGTCACTTTCTTATGGCTGAATCTTGGACAAGATTAAGCCTTCAGAAGCAGGCCATACGTGTTTCTTAATATTTGAATCCAATAGGAATAACCTTATTAAAACCCTGTATATTTAAACAATTTCAGGGTTTATAGGTTTGATTCACGAAGTATTTGTATTACTTATTTGACTCTTAATAACTCCATAATTAGTAGTTTCAGAGAAATCCCTGACTTTCAGAAAACCTTCACATGAGTTTCCTAACCCAAATATGAGCCCTGTAGTTGAGTCAAAATGGGTTTGCCACAGACTTTGTATTAACCCAACAATCATAGAATCATAGAAGCATAGAATAACCAGGTTGGAAGAGACCCATCAGATCATCGAGTCCAACCATTCTTATCAAACACTTAACCATGCCCCTTAGCACCTCATCTACCCATCCCTTAAACACCTCCAGGGACGGTGAATCAACCACCTCCCTGGGCAGCCTGTTCCAGTGCCCAGTGACCCTTTCTGGGAAAAATTATTTCCTAATCTCTAGCCTAAACCTCCCCTGGTGGAGCTTGAGGCCATTTTCCTTGTGTCCTGTCCCCTGTCGCTTGGGAGAAGAGGCCAGCACCCCCTTCTTTACAACCTCCTTTTAGATAGTTATAGAGAGCAGTGAGGTCTCCCCTCAGCCTTCTCTTCTCCAGGCTAAACACCCCCAGCTCTCTCAGCCGCTCCTCATAAGNAGCTTTCTAGACAGACTTTTAGTCTGTAGCTGCACTGAGTTGTTGTGCCCCAAGTGCAGGACCCAGCATTTGGCCTTGTTAAACCTCATGCCGTTGGACTCAGTCCAGTGGTTCAACCTGTTCAGATTCCTTTGCAGAGCCTCCCTACTCTCCAGCAGATCGACACTTCCACCCAGCTTAGTGTCGTATGCAAACCCGTCTGGACTAGTCACCAATTCTACTTTGGAGTGATATGACAGCAATTGCCTAGAGGTCAGATAGTTATATCCTAAATTGTTTTGGCTTTTATTTAGCTATGTGTAATTGTACGTTACAATGCTTACTGCTAAATAATAGGTAATCATAACAAGTAGTTACCTGTGTAGGGTTAACTGCCTATGATTCCAGAATAAAAATGTAGCGTGCTACAGCAACAGATACCAAAAACCCCAGGACTGTAAACACAAATGGCAATGGCCAATTACTGGGCCCTGGAGGAGTTCAACCATGTGTGTCTGGTAAAATGTATTTTAAGAACAGTAAAAGATAACAGAAAAGCAAGCAAAATGTGAAATTGGGAATCACTGGAGATAATGGAAGCAAGCATATTGGTTTAGATAGTGTATAAAAATCATCCATGCAGATCTCAGGGTGAGCACTCCTCCCTGCAAAGAGCTAGGGACACTGATGACTTCTTGAAGATCTCCAGCATCCTCTTAAGGGGACTGTGGCAAGAGGGAGGAAGAGAATAGGTGAGTAGAAAAGCAGGAAAAAGTGTAGATATCAGAAAGTTTTCATGCATCATCCCTAACTATATTATTAACAGCATTGTACACTATTTTTAACATTATTATAACTGATCTGAGGATAACTTCAGTTAGACTGTTCATATTTTAAGTAAACTAATCATTCTTGACTGCATTGATGAAGCATAGTCTTCGTCAAGATCCTCAGTGTAACAAGGTTCATTGTGGACAATTTGCCTTCCTCTTTAATTCAGGTTTCATCCTCTTTGCTCTTCAATCCCCTTTCCCTTCAAAATGTTTGAAACTGAACCAGGAACGAAAACAGACACTTTGCAGAATATTCCCTTAATTTCTGTAGATATTTGTTAATGTTTTCAACTTATGCAATGCTGAAAAATGTTATTGTGAATACAGTAACATAGTTTTCAATGTTTACTAAGAAAGCAACCCACAACTCCCTCACAAACTGAAACCTTGAAATTCTTGTAGCATTTTTTGGAAAATAAGTGTACTAATTCAACTGCTCCCCAGGTAGTTCCACAGGGGTTTGCATGATAAAAAGGAGCTATGAAAATCATAATTTAATTAGTTCATCATTTTATAAAAGCCGGTGTGATACGGCTCTGTTTACCAACAAGCAAGCACTTTACTTTCCTGTAGAAGGCAATTAACTCACTGAAATGTCTGACAGATCGTTCCATTAAAGCCTATACACCCAGAGGAAGGAATTTAGCAAAACACCTCCATGCATCCCATGTAGAATATATAGACAAAGAGATTGTCCCACCATGCCAAGAGCACACAACAACTTTCTGCTGGTGGTCAGCCAAGAGCAGAGGGACTTCTCCCATGGCTCAATGCCAACACAACACCTCCCATATTGTATTCTGGCCGTGATTAGCAGACAGAAAGTCAAGGCCAGGGCAGCCCTGTGTCAGAAAGTACTCGCGTCACTGTGGCTGCTGGCAGCAACTGAGGAGGATGGAGTGAAGTCAGGCTGTGCAGACCTGCCCTAAGGGCCACCCAAGGGACCAGCTAAAACAGAAACCAGACATCGCGAACGGAGCTCACAGCCAACTCTGCGCTCCTCCACAAAGTCTAACCATTGTTCCCAGAGATCGGTCGGGAGCTGAATCTGAAGTCTCCTGGTGCGATGTATTTCCTTGCTCAGGATATCGGCTCTTTCGGCTTGCGTAGTACCTTTTTTTCCCAAAACTACAAACACAGATTTCCTTAGAGGTCGTGCTCAATAGACATTCTTGTTTGTTATACCGCAAATGCACCGAGACAGGAAGCTGTAGCACTTCCAATGCATTGATAATAAAAAATAGTAGAAAGATATATTCTGCACAATGAGGTATAACTTTATACGTCAATGAATGATTGTTAATAGATAAAAGCTTCACTCGACTCAAAAAATTTCACCATTCTTTGTACTTACGGAAAATACATGTCATTTCCCTTATATGAAATGGATCTGTAAACACTGCAGAAGTGTTTCTAATATTTGAACACAGGCTTAAACACCATCTGAGTTGTCTCACCACAATCTGACCTTCAAACATTGTCTGTATACCCTATGTTATGACCGCAGCCTATCTACCAGGGCTGTAAAGAGGTCTTGGACAACCTAAAGTATCTCAACTGGAAAGAGAAGGGGTTTCTACAGTTTGGAACAGTATCCTGACCACAGTCTGCTCACATTATCCTCAGAGCAAAGAGAAGTCTCCAGTATAGTGAGAAAACAGTAGAAAAACATCTCCCCTCTGTGCTATGAATTGCAGGTGTATAAAATCTCTCTTAAGCACTCATAAGGTAGCGTTCCAGTTTACCATGAGAATTATAATGCTGTTTTCATTATGTTCACTACACTCCAAGATGTCTCCATGGGAAGTTATCATTATTTGAAAATAAAATGTTATGTGTAGGCCTGTCTGTATTGGTTCTGGGTGGGTTGGAGTTAATGTTCCGCAGAGGAACCATCGTAGTGCTGTGTTTTGAAGACTGAAAATGTTGGCAAGACACCAATGTTTTGGCTACTGCTGAGCAATGCTTGCACAGCACCAAGTGTCTCTCTCTACAGTTCCCACCCCAAGGGTTGGAAAGAAGTTGAGAGGGTACATGGCTGGGACAGCAGGTGTTCCAGATAATATGACATTCCATTCAGCAGTAAAATGAAAAGAAGAGGAGAGAGGGGATTCATAATTAAGGATTTTGTCTCTCCAGACAACCACCATGCATAAGGAGGCCCTCCTTCCCAGGAAATGTGTGGACATCAGGTGATGATGGGAGATAGAGAAGAAATCTTTTTGTTTTCCTTTGCCTCTTCCTTTCCTTTCCTTTCCTTTCCTTTCCTTTCCTTTCCTTTCCTTTCTTTTCCTTTCCTTTTTTTTCCTTTCCTTTCCTTTCTTTTCCTTTCTTTTCTTTTTTTTTTTTTTCTTTTCCTNTCCTTTCCTTCTTCTGCCTATAAAGTCACATTTTACTCTGTGGTGAGGTTTTACTGAAGAAGAATTAAATTTTAAGCTTTCTTTGCCACAGACTCAGTACAAATTGAAAACATGCCATTAGTAAAAGAATACAGTTCCTTCACAGAATCACAGAATCACCGGGTTGGAAGAGACCCACTGGATCATCGAGTCCAACCACTCCCACAAAACACTAAACCAAACAAACCAAACTTCAACAACCCACAGACTATCCAGGTTAGCAATCTGGGACCCAGGTAGTAAAGGTACCACATGGACAGGTTTCGAGCAGTGGGCAGCTAGTTTGAAACAGGAGACAACTTCTTGAGATATGTCTGTGTGATACGCACCAGAGAAGTATTAACACATATCCCCTCAAAAAAAAAAATCCTAAAATTTAATATGTGGTTGCTGACAAAGTTAGTATGTTTGATGGTGTTATACTGCTGGAACTAGAGCATAAAAAAGGACTTACAGCGTTTATACAGTTTGTGGTCTCGGTATTGGCACATTCTTTAGGTTAAGACCCATCTTAACATAAGTTTACTGAGAGGAATCACCAAAACAATTGTTCAAAGACAAATTTCTATGCGATATGATAGACTTTACCTTACTTGTGTCTCTGTTTGCAAAGCAAAGTTCTGCCATGTGGTCTTTGATGACTATTTGCCTAAGGTTTTTTACTGCATTGTCATTGAAAAATGAGGCTTTTTCATTATAAGTAGAGAATGGCGATATATATTGTTAGGCTGACTCAGAGTCCATTCTACCCTGCTCCAGTTGTGTTCCTGCTCAGACTTTCACCCAAGCTGGACTCACAGAATCACAGAATCACCGGGTTGGAAGAGACCCACTGGATCATCGAGTCCAACCACTCCCACAAAACACTAAACCATGTCCCTCAGGACCCCGTCCACCCGTAACTTAAACACCTCCAGGGANTTCTCCGGGCTAAACAACCCCAGGTCTCTCAGCCGCTCCTCATAAGGCCTGTTCTCCAGCCCCTTCACCAGTTTCGTTACTCTTCTCTGGACACTCTCCAGAGCGTCAACATCCAAGGGATACCTTTTGCATCTTGGGGCAAACCATTTAGTGACTGCTGAAGGGAGTCTTGTTTAAAAGCTTCATTACAAGTCTATGACTGTGAAGACCTATGGGGTACTCATTACTTCAGAAATCAGATCACTCTAACTCTCCCTGTGCCAGCCAGCCTCTGGATGATGAGTGTGAACCCTCCTGAGATGACTCCAAGCCTTAAGAAGTCAGAGGTGAATGAACACAGTGACGTAGAAGATGAGCAAAATCTTTCTTAAGAAAATTTGAGCAAAATCAGAACTCTGTTCTTAGCAGTAAACATGTAGAGAAGCAGAGAACCAGTCAGTGAGGAACAGGATAGATATTGCAAGGTAGAAGGTTGTACAGAAAAAAGTCTGGAAACTTTGGAGGTAACAACACAGGGGAGAAAATGGGCAAACATGCATGGTGGGAGGAATGAAGGGGGAGAAGAGAAGGAATAAATAAGAGGCAGATATTAAACTACTTAAAGGTGACACCAAATGTGCCCACCCAAAGGTTTTCTCACCAAAGTTCCTTTCTTAATTTATGTTTTTGAAGCTAATACTCCATACAGGTACCACTCAGTCAGACATCTTAAACACAGAAGGCATTTTCTGCTGAAAAATGTGGTTTTTACATGTTCATAGTGAAATATTTTCTCTGGAAAATAAAATAAATTGGCGGAGTTCTTTTCTTTCCATGTGTACCTGTACAGGACTGTAGATGTGTTGGACTGCTTTCCATCTCCCAACAAAGATTTTTCTTAGATATACTTTAAGATCCAAAGACTTTATCTATAACTGAACAAATTTTTACATAAATCATTATTCAACCAAACTTCCCGGTATTTAACTCAGATCAAAGTTTTAGAAATCATCATCCTTATGTCTGAAGCAAACACAATCAGGAGCATTTTTTTACAACACAGAGATGTAATTTTTGAATATTAGTTATATAGGAGAGTTTTTATCCTATAAAACAGAATTACTTGAGGTTGGGAAAACTAGTTCAAAACTACTAACAGAGGAGGCATTGGAGACTGTTAATATTCATAATCAATGTCTTATTAATTTCAAAAGAATAATATATGAACCTTGAAATCATACACAAGTCCCATCCTTTCCATCCACCCCTCAGCTATAATTGTTTGCAGGAGATTTATCTCTGTTCCTAACTTAATTTTGACGGCTGCTGTAATACAATCAATAATTACACATGGAATATATAGAAAGGTGGGCAAGAGAAAAATGGAAAAAAAGTCTGATACAGAATGAGGACTGGAGATTTGAGTTGGTGGGGAATTAATCTCACTCAGTGTTCAATAATACTTGCAATGGAGATGTCTCCATTTGAGTCCATCACTTAGTGTTGTCTCAGTAGCCAAAAGAGAAGAAGAGACAACCCAAGAAGGGTTCATCTCACTCATACTGAAGCACTTAACGTAGGGGAATCTGAAAAAATGGATAATTTGACCTACTTCTCTACACTGACTATAAAAGGAGCCACCGCAGCAGGTGGCTTTAAATTCAGAGGACTGCATTTTAGACACCTAAAGTAGCTTTCAGTCACAGTGACAGTCCACATGCAGCTTTATGGCTAAATTTATGCTAAAATTCTCATTAGCCTTTTCTCAATACATTAATTTCCAACATTAAAAATCCAGTGGCATTCTCATCTGATCATCCACATTCATTCCTACCCTTCCCTATGTAGATCATTGCTAGCAAACAACTGCAATTAGCATGCAGGAAACACAATATTTGACAAGTCGCTTATAGACCAGTTTGTTTTCACATTTTCTGCTTTGCCAGAGTAAAATAGAGAAATGCTTTTCTGAAGGAGTTCCCACAGGATCAGATGATGAACTCATGGAAAATTATATGGCTTGTGTTACCAGTGAACATCAAAGCGAAATGTGGAGAAGGACATATTCCAAAGGTCACATGAAGGTGCAAGAAGCCAAAGTCAGCAGAACAGTCCCAGCTTCTGAGGAAAGTTCGTCTACCCCTCATGTTGCGCAACAAACAAGATTTTGACATGTTTATTACATTAGGATTTTTTCCCCTTCCTTGACATTTTTAGAAAGTTGTCAGACTTAGGCAAAAGTTATCCACCCCTTGGTTTCATGACTACTCCTTATGTGATGAAAAGACCTAGCACTTCCCAGAAAAACTCACAGGTTTTTTCTACTATGGTATTTTTTCATAATTATCTCTTTCAAAATAGGATGCTCTGCTCATTATCACTCTGAAAGGAGCTCTTTGAGACATTACTGCTCAGCTCAGTAGGAAGGTTGCTGCCAAAACAAAGACTGTTACCTAATAAACATTTTCCACTAAAGTCATTCTCAGTTAGTTTTTAAACAAGCATCACTGTCTGTACAAAAACAGTAATAGTGAAGGAATCTTTCTCCTTTGTCTGTTCAGCTAGTACAGTTAGTTCAAATAGAAAGATCTTTCCTAAACGTTTACACCCATTTACCACTTATTTAAGAACATAGAGAGTAAATAAGCCAACAGTAAAGATATTCTTAACTCATATGATGATACCATTTAGCCTCATCTAGGATGAGATGGCTTGCCCTGTGTCAAACATTATATAAATGTGTATAAGGAAGGGAAAGTCTGGTCTATGGATGGGATTTTGTCTGTGACACTGGCTTATTCAGCCCTTAGCATGTCTCTACCATATTTTCTTCCAAGCTGCATGTGTAGTACAGCTGAAAAAAGTAGTCTGAATCATGTGACATATTCTTTCATTGGACCAGGCACAGTTAAGAAGGCATGTCGTGGATGCAAGATTTCAGATGAACCCAAACTTAAGAATTTTGCTAGGTTGTTAACATAAAACTAGCCTGAGACACTGCATAGCTTCTTGAGTGGAGCAGCATGCCTCAGAAGTGCTTCCTTCCAGAGAAGATCTACAACATCCTTGGCAGCTGGTAGAGTGGTAACCGTCATCATCTGCCTGCCTCATCTGGATAAATCTAACCTTGCATCATTTGGGGGGATTTTGAAGTGAATAGAACTTCTTGTTTTTCTCTCACTTGCTTTTCTCTTCTACCTCTTTTCCTTTTCTTTCATTTAACAGGAATCCAACTTGAGGAACAGCACCGACTGCAGATGAGATGATTCACACTTCCCAGCTCCCCAGATCTTTGCTGAGTTCCATCCTCCTCCATGACAGTTCCTCAAGTTTACATGCCTATCTTAGTCCTTACAGATGCCTCCAAATCCTTCTGCCTTGACTGAATTTTTCCATATTACAACTTTTGCCAGACTCTAATAGTAATTTCTAGGCAACATATTATTAGAAATACCAGTGTACTTACTTCTTATTCAGTTCATCATTTCCATCTTGATAAAGTCTTCTCATAGAGGCCACACATTGTGTATTAATAATAC